>CM060447.1:2171515-2771515 GCA_030545235.1 Helianthus tuberosus | reverse complement strand
ATCATACCGTTGTCTCGCCATCGAAGAGTAATTTTAAGTTTTTGTTGTATAGATAACATATTTGAGAAAGGTATATGAATTTGTTCATTCTGAACATCCAGGAAATAAGATTAAATAAATAATAAATAATAAATAAATTTGACATAAGGGTCAAGTTATTCTACAAAGGCTTCTAATTGTAAGAAGTGTAAGAAGGATTTATAGAGTGACAAGTGTCCAATTACCTAAAACTAAACCCACTACATCACCACCAAAAACCTAAACACCCACCCCACCCAAAAACCTAAACCCCCCCCCCCCCCCCCCGCAAAAAAAAAACTATACCTCAACAAAAAAAACCCCAAAAAACCTAACACCCCCCCCCCCCCCACCTCCACCCCCCAAAAACCTAAAAAAAGCCTAACCCCCCCCCCCCCCCACCAAAAAGCCTAAAAAAACCTAACCCCCCCCCCCCCCCCCACCCCCAAAAACCTAAAAAAAATATAAAAAAAACTAAACACCCACCCCCACCACCACCCAAAAACCTAAACCCCCACCCCCACTCCCTCGGCAAAAAAAAAAAAAAAAAAAAAAAAAAAAAAAAATTTTGGGTGGGTGATGTGGGGGGTGGGGGTTTTTTGTGGTGGTGGATGTTTAAGTTTTTTTTTTTAGTGGGTTTTTTTGTGTAGTGGGTTTTTTTAGGTTATTGGACACTTGTCACGCTATAAATCCTTCTTACAATTAGGATCCTTTGTATTTGATCCTAATCCAGATAATATTATGGTAATACGAATATACATGAATTGATATATGTATATGTGTGTAATTCTTTGTGTATTCAAATGTTACAAAGTCATAAACAATAGTTGTTTTACTAGAATTCTCTAATCTATATGTTTTTGTGAAATGTGTTAGGAGAAAGAGAGACGAAAGAAACTATGTTGGGGAATAATTTTGAATAGAGAAACCCTTTAATCTTTTGTAACTAACGCCTTGATTAAATTTTAATTAAAAATGAATAATTTTGATTGTTTCTTGTGATTCTTGCATCATTTGAGGTTTTGTATTGAATCCATGATTCACGTCCTATTTTTTTGAAAAAGAGAACTTCAATTAAAACACACATCCGATTCAAACGGTCAAAAGGCCAAACAACACACACCCCCCCGATCCAAACGGGCGAAGAGCAGAAAATTAAAACATATACACAGGGCATTTACACCTTCCCCCCAACTAATATAATTACATGACGTTCTATTTTTAAATCAAGCATACCCTCTCGATTTCATCTCCCTAACATTCTCCTGCGAACTTCGACTGATTTGCTTGAAAACCAACTTGTTCCTCCCTTTCCATATACACCAACACGAAATTATAACCAGACCTTGAATGATTTAATTGAGGTTTTGTATCGAATCCTTGATACACGTCCTATTTAAAGTTGTTATCAACGGTTTGGCTAATCATGGTTCTAACTAAAACCGTCAAAACCGGATCATGAACACCCCTATTAAATACATGCATAATTAACGTCTCGCCGCAACGTGCGGGTTGGTGTCAACTCGTACACATACAAAAAGTAACTTAATACACAATGGTTTGGATTAATGGTTACCACACTACTTTTAAATATGTTACATCCCTTACAAAAAAGTCAAAATTTTTAAATACATCACAACCTTTTAAAAAGTTACAACCCTTCAAACTAGTTTTGATTATTTGATTTCCTTTGCAATCTCCATGACATCGATAGTATTTCTTGAACATACACTCCTACATCCTCAAGAATATATAACATAATTTGTAATATGTTTTGTTTTATATTATTTACTAGGTTATAACCCCGTGTATTACACGGGGTTATATATATCCTTAAAAAACCTCGTGTATTGTATAAATTAAATAAATCTAATTTTATACATTAAATAATAAAAAAAACTATATCTTAAAAAACCTCATGTGTTACATGGGTCGAGTAATTTTGTATAGCGAAAATAAACATATTTACAAAGTTTGGTTTTCCTAATAAAAGTATACTGTTGCAAAATTTGTTAACGAAGTCTCAATAAATTTAACCCTTTATTTAAAACTCCGTAAATGTATAAATGATAAATAATATTAGTTAATTTTATTTTAAGTTTTGTAAAATTTATTTGATACCAGATTAAACTAAATAATAATTATCCATAAGATATTAAACTAAATAATATTTAGTAGAAGGGTTATCTATGATGAATTCAAAGAGATTAAACTAAAATAATAACTAGGTTAGAACCCCGTGTATTATACGGGTTGATTAAATGTAATTTTATATATTAAGTAATAAAAACTTATATTTTTATGAACCCCGTATATTGTACGGGTTAAGTAAATGTAATTTTATATATTAAATAATAAAAAAAATTATATCTTTAAAAACCATGTGTATTACACATATTAAATAAATGTAATTTTGTATAGTGAATACTAAAAACATCGTATCTTTAAAAAACCTGTGTATAATCGGGTTGAATAAATCTATCAAATAATAAAAAAATTACATCCTTAAAACCCCGTATATTACACGGTTGAATAGATCTAAAAAAGAGTTATATATCTTTAAAAACCAAGTGTATTACACAGATTAAATAAATGTAATTTTGTATATTAAATACTAAAAATGTCATATCTTTAAAAAACCCGTGTGTAATCGGGTTGAAAAATTTACCAAATAATAAAAAAATTATATCCTTAAATCTAATTTTACATAGCAAATAATAAAAAAAAAATTATATCTTTAAAAACTTCGTGTGTTACACGGGTTAACTTTGTATAGTAAATAATAAAAAATTATATTTTTAAAAACCCCGCGTTTTACACGAGTTGAATAACTATAATTTTGTATACCAAATAATAAAAAAATTAATTTTTTAATAAATTAGGATAACATTTAATATTAATTTATTATTTATATATTTAATATAAGATAAGTAGGAAGGAGAGGTATTTGTTTTAAAAATATATTAAATTAACAATTTAGATTTAAAGATAATATTTTATTAAAGTATGATAAGATTTAATATTGATTTATTATTAATTTAATTAATTAATATAAGATAAGTATAGATTTAAGGATAACTTCAATGAATGATACGTGTCCAAAAGATGGTTTCTTTTATTATAGTAGATAGATTAGTAATAATAATTTTAAGAATATATTAAAATATTTACATCAATATTAAATAAAAATTAATTTTTATTGTCGTATAAATATAGTTTTAAGATATGTTAAATTAAATTAAGAGTATTATAATTGGTTTTTGAAAGAACAATAACATATTAAACAGTTACAGTACCGTGTATATAAAGTTTTCGTTATATTCAGTTATATGAATATGATTATATATTCAATTCATATGTTTGGATAAACTATTTGAAATCTGATGATGATTTCAAAATACTGTTTTATCTTTTGGATTTAATTACTGTTTTCATCCATGTGTTTTGTCAAAAATCACTATTTAAATCCATTAGTTTAAAAATTGCGATTTCAGTCCCTTTTTTTTCACTTTCATAACCATTTAAGTCCATATGGTTTCACTTTCGTAACCATTTCAATCCATTATTCTGTTAAGTACAGGGACTGAAATGGTTACGAGTTGGACTGAAATGGTTACGAAAGTGAAACCACAAGGACTGAAATCGCAATTTTTAAACTAATGGACTGAAATAGTGATTTTTGACAAAGCACAGGGACGAAAACAGTAATTAACTCTATCTTTTGTATGAATTGTTTAAATTTATATTAAATTCAATTATATAATTATTTTTAATTAAAAAACAGAGGACTCCAATTAATGACATGTGTCCCAAATCATGTTTCTTTTATTATATAGTATAGATTATCTATAAGAGACCCCTTAATATGATGACAAGTGTCTCAAAGTGGTTTCTTTTATTATACAGTAAAGATTATTGAACATGCCTTCATCCATTTTTAGGAATTCATACCATATTTTGCTGTTATTGATAAACTTTTTTTTAATGTTTTTTGTATATAAGATTTCATACCATATTATACATATTAACACAAACTGTTCATGAATAGTGATTATTTGTTTACTTTTTTTATTTTTAGCATTTGTTTATTTATTTACTAGGTTATCACCCGGGATTGATTCCCGGGTAGGAAATCTAAATTACATTAATCATAAATGTATATATAAAATTAATGCAAATAAAGTGACATATTTCATAGATTACTAACAAAGTGAATTGTAGAAGTTTTCTTCATAAGTCGGGTACCAAAAAATCAAGAAATAAGACAAATAATGTTACATTTACAATTTACTGAAAGTAACACGAGCTTGGACCGGTAGGGTTGAATATGGAGAATATGGAATGAGCTATGTAGTTAATATCGGTGATATATCGGTCATATTGGTGTCCCTTAGTAAAATATCGGTGTCAAATAGCGGTCAAAATATTGGTACCGATATTATCGGCGATATTGACGAATATTTGACCGATATAACCGATATATCACTGAATTATTGGTGTTAAATTGCTATATATATAAATTCTGCAATATATTAAAATTACCTATATCCCACCGATATCTCACCGAGTAACAAATATTTCAAATATCGGTCCTTGACCGATAACCGATATTTTATCGTATTAACTGCATAAGGAATGAGGGAGGTGTCTGATTGAAGAATAAGGTTTATGTCGTTTAAGGGAAAAGTGATAAACTGAAATATTTAGAAGGTTTTTATATGAACCCGGTTTGTGTTTGGATCGGATTAGGGCAAAACGGGCCTTCATTGCTCGAAAAAACGGACCCGAAGAATATCATTCACCTACAATTATAATATATTATAAAACTATATTCTGAGTTCAGATCTGTAGCTCACAAACATCATTGTTGAAAGTCCATAATTTTTGGCTCTCCTAGTTTTGTTATTATTTGTAAACTGTGATTTTCTAATTATTTTTTTATATCAAAATTAGAATATTGTTATATTTATTGTCGTGATCGTGGTGTCAAGCGGCTGAAGAATACAAAAGTTTTGCTCTGCAAATTATTTTCAACATAAAATTTTTGAATTAAATTATCCTTTTTATATATTGCACCAGGGATTAAAAGGATTATTAAACCAATCTATCTATACTTTCAATAAAAGGAGAAATCTCAATGACATAAGAAAAGCTGATGTGTCAGCAGGAGAGGTTGTCGAACAATACTTTTCTTATGTCATTATCGCATCATAATCCTTAATATATAAAATCACTTTAATTTTCAAAGGTCTGACCCACATCTAGAAAATCACTTTAAAATCAATTTAAATATCTGCCCACATCTACAAATGGGCAACTGTTTATAAAACCACTTCAAACCTCTGCCCATATTCAAAATTTAAAATCAAAATCCTTGCTCCAAATTCAAAATTCAAACTACATATGAATCTGCCTCCCTATAAATAACATATATGAATATGAATTTGGCTCCACATTCAAATTTTAATTTATCTCTCTCCTTTATATTTGCGATCATATCTCTCTTACTCAAATGCATAGCTCTCATGATTGAGCCGGTTAATCTTCGATTACAGTTTTTTGTAACAAAATCATTGTTCCAACATCGTTGTTTCATTGAAGCTCTGTTCACACACTCACCTTTGACCTCGGCTTTGCATATTCAGTATGTTCATCTGCGATTACAGCTTTTTGTACTTCATGAAATTTTTCCAACATCATTGAGGGTATGTTTTTTTCTCTGATTTTGACTCTTCAAATTTGAACTGAACTGTTCCAATTCTCTGTTTATATTTCAGCCTAATCTGAGTTGTTTAAAATTCAAACAACCAGTTGCGGGTTATTTTAGGTTTGTGGATTCTTTTAAACTGTTGATATATGTTGATAATATTTATTTTAAGGTGTTAATATATTTCAGTTTTTTTTCGAGCAAGCAGTGGAGAGTTCTTCTGCACTGTTTTTGAAGTTTGAAGTGCAGAAAGTGGAGTACTTCTTTATGATAAATGAAGAAGTTAATGGTAATTATGAGAACCTGTTTTTATTTTTTATTTTTTTTGTTCTTTCGGTTTCTTGATATTTAACTTTTTACTACGATTATTATATCCTTCTTTTACATGACACTTGAAGAAATATACAAGTTAAATAACATATATGAATTTGGCTCCACATTCAAGAGTTAAAAATGTCATCATACCCTTCTGTAGGTTCTTATGATTTAAAGTATCGCTTTATCAAGCAAGTTGAGGATCAAGTATATGAGGATAGGGCTACTGTTGAAGAGGTGTTTTGATGGACTGCATCTTGGTCTGTTTACGAGAGACCAAGTGTCCAGAAACCTGATGGTGATGTATTTCTGCACTTCAGACTTCAAAAATAGTGCATAAGCTTTTCATCATGCTTTACTACCATTATATCATTCTTTTACATCAGAGTTGAAGAAAAATACAAGTTAAAAATGTCATCATATCCTTCTGTAGGTTCTTATGATTTAAAGTATCGCTTTATCAAGCAAGTTGAGGATCAAGTATATGAGGATAGGGCTACTGTTTAAGAGCTGAAGATTATTAAATTTCATTGTTCAGTTCTCAATGTAATTGTTGATCTATCGTCATATGTGATATGTAAATTTTAATTCTAGTAATCTTTGTAGAGCATTTTATTTTTACTAATTTGAGCATCAATAGATGTTAGTGTTGATACCTGCTATTGTAAATGTTGAGTTGCAACTGTTGCCAACATCTGTTATTCCCAACAGCAGTTTCCAAAGAAGATTCAACCATTAACACAATAGAAGTTCTAAACATTCTTAAAAAATAGACAAAAATTTTTAAAAGTCTGTTGAAAACAGTTGTTTTTAAAACATCTGTTTGGCAAAAGATTCATCCACTGTTTAAAGGTATTGTCTGTTCTCATAATTCCCGTTTTTTGTAACGACTGTTGAGTTGCTACTGTTGCCAACATTTGTTATTCCCAACAGCAGTTTCCAAAGAATTGTCAACCATTAACACAATAGAAGTTCTGAACATTGTTAAAAAAATAGGTATTTTGAAAAAAATTGACAAAAATCTTTAAAAGTCTGTTGAAAACAACTGTTTTAAAACATCTGTTTGGCAAAAGATTCATCCACTGTTTAAAGGTATTGCCTGTTCTCATAATTTCTGTTTTTTGTAACGACTGTTGAGTTGCTATTGTTGCGAACATCTGTTATTTCCAACAGCAGTTTCCAAAGAATTGTCAAGGATTAACACAACAGAAGTTCTGAACATTTGTTATTGCTCAACAGATGTTTGTAAAACGTCTTTAAATGAAGAGGTTTTTTACCACTGTTGATTTACCACTGCTCAATAGTTTTGAACATCTGTTATTGCTCAATTGTTGATTTATCACTGTTTACAACATTTGTGTCCGATGAAGTGGTAGTAGCCTTTGTTTGCCATGTAGATTATTGTTGGTCTTTAAATGAAGAGGTTTTTTATTTTTTATTTTTTTATCGCAGAGGTTTAAAATTTGTCCTTTCAGTTTATTGATATTTAATTTTATAGTTTTCCTATGAAATTAATTTTTTAAATGTTTTGCATTAAATGGCTGCTGATATTTAATATCAATTTATTCGTTTATATTAAAAGTCTGTCGAAAACAACTGTTTTCCAAACCTGTGTTTGACTAAGGATTGCTGACTTACTATTGTTGTACAAGATCTGTTGTTGCCCAACAGTGGTTTCCAAACACTGCTGAAGGGTATTGTCTGTTCTCATAGGTTCTGTTTAATCTGAGGACTGCTGAGTTACTAATGTTGCCTAACATATGTTGTTGGCCAACAATGGTTTTCAAACAACTGTCATCCATTATCAGAGTTGAGGTTGTGACGTGCACATATGTTAGCCATCAGATCTTTGTAACTTCTGACACGTCAGCATTCACCTTTTCACTTTATAAACCCCTGTTTCATCCCCAAACAGAGGATTTACTTTTGTCTTGAGTTTAAAATTCAGCAGAGCGGTTTCCACCTTCTTCTTCAACACTTCTTCGTCAACCTCTCGCAACTTTCAATTCCGATCATGACTTTGATGATGAAAAATTCGCATAACTACCTGGGTATTTTTTAGAAAACCGAGAACGATACTCTCTATCATTCAATGATTGATTTTTTTACATCATCAAAATATAAGGTCATTCTTACCGCCGACGCACCCATTTTCCAAGAGACGCTTCGCGATTTTTGGGCTAATGCGAATATTGAAGAACATAACAATGTGGCCGTAAGTATAACTTCAAAAGTCGGAGGTGAATCGGTTGCTATTACCCACAGTACCATATCAACAACATTTGAGGTAAACGACTTGGCAGGTAAGAGCTCTTTCCCGAAAAATTGTAACACCCCGAAAACGGGTTTGGTTATTAACCCACGTTAATACTAAAAGACGGGTAAAGTACTGTTAGTGGTAAAAATAGCCCGGTGAATATTAGGATTTTAAATAAATAAACCTAATATTAAATAAAAGTAGTACACAGGCTTTTGGAGGAAATAAAGTTTATAGAAGGCCCGACCTAACGGGACCTAAAATAAACTTAGTCATAAATATTCCCGAACCCGCTAAGTTAACTACGAATATTTAACCTAGTTAATAAGTGGGAAAAATTGTTAAAAGAAATAAGTAGGTTGTGGCCTACTTAATAACGAACCAAACACGAGGGGTTAAAGCGGGATAACTAGAAAAGTTATTTAATTAAAACAAACACAAACACACACACAGTGTGTGTTCTGGATCGAGCTCAGGGGCGACCAAGAAGGGTCAAACCCTAATCAACACAATTTCATCAAATTGAAGGGGCAAATCAAGTCCAAATCAAAATCCGAGTATGAATTAGTGATCTCCATTGAAAAAGGAGTCACGAGGTATGTAAATTTCTTGAGAAATCTCTAGTTGAAATTCTGAGCAAACCTAGAGAACTCGAATCTGAGCTTGCATGTTTGTTGTTTGGATGAAATTAATGATGAAACTATGTCTAGGAGTAAACCCTAGTCATGTACTTGTTGAATTGATGTTCATGGTTGTGAATTCATGATCATACAATCATGTGTCAAGTGGGTTTTGATTATGTAGTAAAGATGATGATGTACACATGTTTAAAATCATCATAGTTGCTAGTAGGAACAAGATACTTGAACAATTTGCAAGTTTGAGTAATTGATCATAAGTGATAGTGGTGAATTTTGATGTTAATCTTGGTAAAAATAACTAGTTAGGAACTAGTTAGTAAATATGTAAAATTATGCACATTAGGTGTTTGTTAAAATGCCTAAATGAGAACTAAGTGTTGATAATGTGCCAAATTGAGTCTTGTGAACTTGATAGTGCAATCATATGTGTTAATTGGTGATTTGACTTTTAAATAGTCAAACCGACCATTAATAAGATCGAATGGTAATTGTGATAGAAAATATGTAAGATGGAATAGTCATAATTAATGATGACTAATATAACCGTCTTACGAATTATGATGATAGTTTGACGCTTGACAAGCTAGGTGGAGGCTTGGAAAGGAAGCGGGTCAAACGAAGCAAGTATGAAGAAAAAGCGTAATTCGGATGCAAGGTAAGTATAGCGCTTACACTAGTCTTAAATTGTGGAATATTTTCTTATCATATAAGTTATGAATGAGATATCTAAACAATGGAAATATGATGTTCCGTCGTGTAGTCGAACGGAACAAGAAAATCAAAGATGAAAGAAACCATAATAATGGTTAAAAAGAAGTAAATCAATAATTTGGTCATATTATGTCGAAAGTAATAAACGGTTTACAAGTAAAATGACCGTACGATGTTAAACGGGACGGGTCATGTAGACGAGACGATAATAAATATCATCTCGCATAGATAAACGACCATTTCGGCCAAACGGGTCAAAAGGTGTAGACATCACCTTTTGACAATATCGACTAATGATTCTTTTGTCGAGTTATATGCTTACAGGAATAGATATCCAATGGATATTCGTATAGTTCTAAATTAGCGAATATAAAGCAAGGTATTAAAACCGGGTTAATAAGTTGACCCGGGCCAGGTATGTATAATAGATCAACTCCTCATTTAGAACTTGGAGATCTATGAGATTTAGGCAAAGTAAAAAGAAACATTCGGTTACCTTAAAAGGTAAACCGAAGGATTTAAATTATAGATAGAGTGTTTTGAAAATAAGATTTGGTTAAAAACGAGATTTTGAGCGTACATGGCTAAGCAAACCCTTCGTTGTAAAAGAAGGGTTAAAAATGACCAAAACGCCCTTGTAAACAAAATTAAGCAAACAACTCTTAGAAGTCGCTTGAAAACAAGTTTTATAATCAAGTTAATACTTAGAATAAGTCTAATAGCGTAAGATGTAAATCCGTGGTCAAAAGACTCTATATGAGTCTTTGCCGTAAATTGATAATCCGAAGGGTAAAACTCGGATTAAATAGATCGTCACATTAAAACCATCACAAATATAGATGTGATGGAAGGTCACTTGATAATTAATGTGGAAATAAAATGCTAGAAAGAAATGGGTGTGAGTTATGCGTAAAAGTTGCTTAAATGTCCTTAACGGGTCAAAATAAGCACTTGAGTATAAGCGGGTTTAAAATGCGTAGAAAACCCATGGTTTGAGCCAAATATGATAGACGATATAGAACTTAGAAGGTTCACGAGAATTTGGAATCGAACAAACAAGTTTGTTTGATAAATACATGAACGGGTTAAAATGGGTAAATTCTAGTTTAAGCCAAAAGCTTAAAACTCTAAAAATTTGTTAACCCGGAAGTCGGATTTTAAATCCATTTGATGGAGAATCAAATTACAAACATGTAGGATGAAACGGAAGGTCAAACGGATAAGCGGTTTGAAATATACGAAAGATTTCGTGTCAAATTACGGCAAAATGGAAAACTGGATGCAGGGTCCACCGTAAATTACGGTGGAGCTGATATGGTTACGGTGGTAACCTGCTGATTTACGGTAGAAACATATTAAATCAGAGGTCACCGTAACTTACGGTTCCACCGTAAGTTACGGTGGAGGCCAGGTTGAAAATTTTGTTTTTGTTATCAATTGTTTCTCGGACTCGTTTAGACACGTTTTAAGCCCTGTATGACTAAAGCATTTCATGTTTATGAAATGTAGGTACACCTTGGATGCCGGAAGACGATCAAGCTCAATGAAGAACCAAACACGATAAAGACACACGCTTCCGCACTTTGACACATAGTAAATTTTAAACAACGAATTCAACCACGTTATGTAGAATAACTTATGATTTGTAAAAGTTTTAATAAACCCGTATTTCCAAATGTTTATGTAATCTTAATTACATGATTGTTTTACGTAAAATTTACGTTAAACCTTGAATAATAAGAACGGGTGTTACAAGTTGGTATCAGAGCCTTGGTTTAAGAGATTCGAGTATGGTGGGGAGGAACCATGCTTGGACTTAAACCTTATGCTCTTGACAAAGAATAGTGTTCGGTTCGAGGCTTGATCGCAAATCCGGTAAGTACAAGTATGTTAATAGCTTAGCATGCTAAAGTGTTGTAAACAACACATAGGGCTATCGTGTGATACACGTTACCCCAATTAAAATGATTGATATAGTTGACGAAAATACGCGCGTTGACGCGTATAGTAAAAAACAAAAAAAAAGCCTTGTATTATAATACGGGCTATTATTGAAGTTGACGTTACTAACTTTATGAATGTTTAATTGAAGGATACTCGCGTTTGAAGACGACGAGAGTCAAACGAATTGTGGATATGATGATGGAACGGTCCGAAGTATGACGAGAGGAGCATGCTCACTGGGGACTAAATCGCGTAACGACCGCGAACAAGGTTAATGGCAAGGAACGCCCGTTGGGGCAAACATTACCAGGTGCACATTTTAAATAATCGCACAAATAGTAATATGCAACAAATAAGTAGAAATTGAAAGTTGCATATGTAGATTAAAAACTTGGAAAAAACCCGAATAGAAAATGTATTCGGGATATTGTTTCCAAGAGAAACAAATAGAGGCGTTACTTACATAGGGCGTGATGTGAAAACTATAAAAAGGTCATGTGTGTCATGTGTTAATCGCTTACTCTGGCCAAGTAAGTAGTGGCATATGATACCACGAACTTCTTATGGCGGACACGTTTACATCCGATGTAGTAAGGACGGTGTGAATGGGGGCTAACTTAAAAGTACCCAAATGAATCAAATAAGCAAAATGTTTGATAATAATGTAAACGCACAACCGAGTGACGGAAGCGTATTACAACAGGATAATGAGCCCGAATGAAGGGACAAAGAAGCATGTAAAATGATTTAGACAAGTACTGGGAGGGAGTGTACTTACACTCGAACCCAGAAAACACAAGCATGTGAAATGATTTAGACAAGTACTGGGAGGGAGTGTACTTACACTCGAACCCAGAAAACGCAAACATGAAAAATGATTTAGACAAGCATTGGGAGGGAGTGTACTTACACTCGAACCCGGAAAATGCGAATATGTCCCTAAACGAGTCGTTTTTGTAAAACGTCAAACTTAAAGACAAAGTCGGGATATAAAAATGAAGCGAGGTCTTAATGCACACCGGGAGGGTTGCAATAATAATGATCTCGGTAAAACACCCAGTTGATGGGTAAGAATTAAACACATGCGTAAACCAAGAGACGTGAACGCGGGTTGAAAAATCAAAGTAACTTGGATTACGGGTTATGACTATAAAATCTCGTATATAGAAATTGTGAGTAAATATGTTCAACTATTCGAAGTCGAATGGGTTGAATAAAGAATAAAGTTGATTGTTTATAAGTGATAGATTTCACATTAATAGGTCAAACATGTTGAATACAATATAACGCTGAATGGCACAAATGAGCACTAGCCAGATAAAGGTAGCGTTAAATGCAAGAGAATAATGAGCCCGGTAATGGGATATAACCAAATAAGAATAAATTATGGACTGTCAATATCCTGGTATGGATAATTGACAAAAGTTAAAGAGAAGATCCTAAAAAACTAAAACTTCGGTTTTAGTAAGAAATAATGTTTTTACAAACATAAATTCTGATAGGAATTTAAATAGTAAGCATGAAAGATGCAAGTCTTGACACTGATAGGCGCAAGACGATATATTCGAAAAGTGATATTTTCGAAAATGAAATTTTGATATAAATTAAACATGATGTAACACAATCACGGTCAGGAAAGTTATGTGAAATAAAATCACATAGTAGCCCGAGAGATGGGTATAAAGTAACTGGTCTAATAAGACTAGTCAGTTAGGCCGGTTAAGGTCAATATTTAAATTAAGAAAGTGTTCAACACACTATCTATCTTAAGATTAGCGTGAAATAAACATAGTTGATAAGAGTCTATGACCAAGTGGCCAATTGGCTACCCAGTCAAGCCAAACCATAAAGGTAAGTGAGTACAAAACGATAGTGATGGTCCATGAGGTCATAATAACAAAAAGTATTGATCGCCTATACTGAGCGATCACAAGACAACACAAGTAAAGTATTGGGAAGTTAGCTCGAGTAAAAGCATGATAAAAAAAAAAGATAAGCCGAAAGGTATGTGGTAATACGCCTTGTAGAATTTCGTTAATAGCACATCTAAATAGTGCTAAATACATAAGATAAAATCAGGAAATTCATTTTGCGGCGAGTTCTGTATGAATGAACCAAATGAATAAGTACGTAAAGGAAAGGGTCTGTTTGTAAAAGTGAAAGATCTCACTAGAAACATCCAAATGGGTGAAAATAATGGATTCACAAAGAATCCGAAAGTATAAGGCGATGGAATTCGCTAAGTTAACCAAACAAGTCGAAATAACAAGAAGGTGTTATCTTGAATTGCGTTAATTCGCATAAAAGACATATAGGTTGTGTAATTAAAAGATGTACCATATTTGTCTGGTAACACTAACAAATGGACAAAGTGTGAGTAATGCTTAGAAGGTTACTCAGTTTATGTACATAGGGTTTGAAACTAAATAAACTATGTAAGAAAAGGTTTCGAGGACGAAACCTCTTTAAGGGGGGTAGACTTGTAACACCCCGAAAACGGGTTTGGTTATTAACCCACGTTAATACTAAAAGACGGGTAAAGTACTGTTAGTGGTAAAAATAGCCCGGTGAATATTAGGATTTTAAATAAATAAACCTAATATTAAATAAAAGTAGTACACAGGCTTTTGGAGGAAATAAAGTTTATAGAAGGCCCGACCTAACGGGACCTAAAATAAACTTAGTCATAAATATTCCCGAACCCGCTAAGTTAACTAGGAATATTTAACCTAGTTAATAAGTGGGAAAAATTGTTAAAAGAAATAAGTAGGTTGTGGCCTACTTAATAACGAACCAAACACGAGGGGTTAAAGCGGGATAACTAGAAAAGTTATTTAATTAAAACAAACACAAACACACACACACAGTGTGTGTTCTGGATCGAGCTCAGGGGCGACCAAGAAGGGTCAAACCCTAATCAACACAATTTCATCAAATTGAAGGGGCAAATCAAGTCCAAATCAAAATCCGAGTATGAATTAGTGATCTCCATTGAAAAAGGAGTCACGAGGTATGTAAATTTCTTGAGAAATCTCTAGTTGAAATTCTGAGCAAACCTAGAGAACTCGAATCTGAGCTTGCATGTTTGTTGTTAGGATGAAATTAATGATGAAACTATGTCTAGGAGTAAACCCTAGTCATGTACTTGTTGAATTGATGTTCATGGTTGTGAATTCATGATCATACACTCATGTGTCAAGTGGGTTTTGATTATGTAGTAAAGATGATGATGTACACATGTTTAAAATCATCATAGTTGCTAGTAGGAACAAGATACTTGAACAATTTGCAAGTTTGAGTAATTGATCATAAGTGATAGTGGTGAATTTTGATGTTAATCTTGGTAAAAATAACTAGTTAGGAACTAGTTAGTAAATATGTAAAATTATGCACATTAGGTGTTTGTTAAAATGCCTAAATGAGAACTAAGTGTTGATAATGTGCCAAATTGAGTCTTGTGAACTTGATAGTGCAATCATATGTGTTAATTGGTGATTTGACTTTTAAATAGTCAAACCGACCATTAATAAGATCGAATGGTAATTGTGATAGAAAATATGTAAGATGGAATAGTCATAATTAATGATGACTAATATAACCGTCTTACGAATTATGATGATAGTTTGACGCTTGACAAGCTAGGTGGAGGCTTGGAAAGGAAGCGGGTCAAACGAAGCAAGTATGAAGAAAAAGCGTAATTCGGATGCAAGGTAAGTATAGCTTACACTAGTCTTAAATTGTGGAATATTTTCTTATCATATAAGTTATGAATGAGATATCTAAACAATGGAAATATGATGTTCCGTCGTGTAGTCGAACGGAACAAGAAAATCAAAGATGAAAGAAACCATAATAATGGTTAAAAAGAAGTAAATCAATAATTTGGTCATATTATGTCGAAAGTAATAAACGGTTTACAAGTAAAATGACCGTACGATGTTAAACGGGACGGGTCATGTAGACGAGACGATAATAAATATCATCTCGCATAGATAAACGACCATTTCGGCCAAACGGGTCAAAAGGTGTAGACATCACCTTTTGACAATATCGACTAATGATTCTTTTGTCGAGTTATATGCTTACAGGAATAGATATCCAATGGATATTCGTATAGTTCTAAATTAGCGAATATAAAGCAAGGTATTAAAACCGGGTTAATAAGTTGACCCGGGCCAGGTATGTATAATAGATCAACTCCTCATTTAGAACTTGGAGATCTATGAGATTTAGGCAAAGTAAAAAGAAACATTCGGTTACCTTAAAAGGTAAACCGAAGGATTTAAATTATAGATAGAGTGTTTTGAAAATAAGATTTGGTTAAAAACGAGATTTTGAGCGTACATGGCTAAGCAAACCCTTCGTTGTAAAAGAAGGGTTAAAAATGACCAAAACGCCCTTGTAAACAAAATTAAGCAAACAACTCTTAGAAGTCGCTTGAAAACAAGTTTTATAATCAAGTTAATACTTAGAATAAGTCTAATAGCGTAAGATGTAAATCCGTGGTCAAAAGACTCTATATGAGTCTTTGCCGTAAATTGATAATCCGAAGGGTAAAACTCGGATTAAATAGATCGTCACATTAAAACCATCACAAATATAGATGTGATGGAAGGTCACTTGATAATTAATGTGGAAATAAAATGCTAGAAAGAAATGGGTGTGAGTTATGCGTAAAAGTTGCTTAAATGTCCTTAACGGGTCAAAATAAGCACTTGAGTATAAGCGGGTTTAAAATGCGTAGAAAACCCATGGTTTGAGCCAAATATGATAGACGATATAGAACTTAGAAGGTTCACGAGAATTTGGAATCGAACAAACAAGTTTGTTTGATAAATACATGAACGGGTTAAAATGGGTAAATTCTAGTTTAAGCCAAAAGCTTAAAACTCTAAAAATTTGTTAACCCGGAAGTCGGATTTTAAATCCATTTGATGGAGAATCAAATTACAAACATGTAGGATGAAACGGAAGGTCAAACGGATAAGCGGTTTGAAATATACGAAAGATTTCGTGTCAAATTACGGCAAAATGGAAAACTGGATGCAGGGTCCACCGTAAATTACGGTGGAGCTGATATGGTTACGGTGGTAACCTGCTGATTTACGGTAGAAACATATTAAATCAGAGGTCACCGTAACTTACGGTTCCACCGTAAGTTACGGTGGAGGCCAGGTTGAAAATTTTGTTTTTGTTATCAATTGTTTCTCGGACTCGTTTAGACACGTTTTAAGCCCTGTATGACTAAAGCATTTCATGTTTATGAAATGTAGGTACACCTTGGATGCCGGAAGACGATCAAGCTCAATGAAGAACCGAACACGATAAAGACACACGCTTCCGCACTTTGACACATAGTAAATTTTAAACAACGAATTCAACCACGTTATGTAGAATAACTTATGATTTGTAAAAGTTTTAATAAACCCGTATTTCCAAATGTTTATGTAATCTTAATTACATGATTGTTTTACGTAAAATTTACGTTAAACCTTGAATAATAAGAACGGGTGTTACAAAAATGAGATTCAAACATACTTGATTGGGAGGGGATATGATGGACAGTTGAATCAGGCAACTATGTTTAAACGTAATTTTCCAACACCAATGAAATTCCTGTCCATACTCTCTTAATCTGTCTCTCAAATAAAACTACTTCTTTTAATGAAATACCTTTGAAAATTCAGTCATTGAGGTATGCAAATTCGACATATACTGATTTTAACTACTCCCAAGCACTGTTTGTTGATTTGGTTGCAAATTTAAAAAAACATTAAGAAGGGCAAAATTGCTGCTATTAAAAAGGAGAAAACTGCTGCTATTAAAAAGGGGAAAATTGCTGGTTTTCTTATGTTTCCTAGACTATTAAGCTATTACCTGCAAAAACATGTTTCTCAAAAAGCTTTTGAAAAAGGTAAAGCTATTAAAATGAATAGTCTAACATCTGAAACTTTTACTCGCCTTATGGCTAAAGAGTCAGATGTTTGCAGAACTGAAGCAGAGGGGAATGAGCAAATTTTAGATGAGTCCACAACTGCTCCTGAAACCTCTGTTTCTGAGCCCACTACTCTTCGTGATAACAACACTACAACCACTGCTGTGAAACCCCCACCAACAAAACTCAAAAAGACCAAAACAAAATCCAAAAAGCCCACTGAAACCAGCAAAACGGGTCCTCTGGAAGATGAGATCCCAGAGGTTAACCCTGTGACGACACATATGTCACTACAAACCACTGTTGCTACTTCCTCACAACAAGTGGAAAGATCTCAACCCATAAACCAAACTCCTCATGATTCCTCACAAAAGGAACATGTTGTATTCACAGGAACACCACAATATAATGTCATACCCTCATATGAGAGTGTACTTAAAAGCCCTTCTCCCGGGGCAATGTCTCTTTCGACAACAATCCATTCATCTTCTATTTCACCAAAGTTTATAACACTATTTCAAGCTATTGACATTCAGACTGATAGCAATCCCTCCCACGAACACTTTACTGAGAGTTTAACTTCAACAACAGCTATGTCTGAACCTTTTCAATTATGTAACCCAGAAATAGTTGAGGAGACTACACCTCTTGAATTTCAGCAAATTCTTGATGGTATTTCAAGTGGAGCAGCTACTACAAATGTCAAATCCACTGATTTACATTTGGACAGTAGTTTCATCAGTCAGACTCCCTTGAAGGCAACCACTATTGTGTCTATCAAGGTATCCACTGGTGAGTTCAAGTTAACCACGGGTGAGATCACTAAGGTAACCACTGATGCAGAGGGAAGTCCCCAGAACCAAGAACAGGGGCATCTGCTAATGAAAATTTGGAGATACCTCCTCTTTCAAAAGCAGATACAACCACTTCTGGTGGGAATTCAGATGATCCTATTAAGTTAGGTGATGGATTAAAATACCAGGATTTGACGGAGAGGATATCTAACTTGGAAACAACTGTTGCTGATATGAAAGATCAATTGAAGCAGTTGGTGGATGCTTTCAAAAGTCGACCTTCTCATCAGCAGTTATGCCAAGAGCTTTGGAATTCGGTACAACCCATTATTGCAGCTCAAAGGGAACTTGCAGAGATTCAACTTAATTCCCACATGAAGCTAATTAGAGTTATGGTTGAAGCAAGATACAAAGACACACAGGTTGACATCAAGGGCATAAAAGAATGCATTGCAAAGTTAACTGGTACTACCCCTGCATCTGTGTTTGAAAAAGACGATGAAGATGATGCTGAAAAGAGGGAAAAGGATTCCATGAAAAACTTTGGCAAACCAACACCAAGGAATCAGCCAAAACAAAATCCAAAGCCTGCCAAGCAAACTTCTGCAAAATCTCCTGGAAAATCTGATACTGGTAAGAAAAAGGGAATTGATGATACCGTTAACAAACAGACAGATAAGGAGGTTGAACGAAAGCAGAAAAGGAAGCATACAAAAGAGGAAGATGAAGTGCTCAACATTGGAACTTCAAATAGAAGAAAATCACAAAAACACAACGAATCTCCTATTGTCATATTTCCTAAACCAATATCACCACCAGAAAAACCAACCACTGCTGCGAAACTTAAAACCACTGCTGAACCTAAGAAGTCAGATTCTGATACACCTAAAACAAAAAACTAACCAGAAAAACCACCTGTCAAAAATCAGAATACAAAATCCCCATCACCACTGCCAACCTCCACTGAAACAATTGTTAATGCAACAAATGTTTCAGCATATGTTAAGACAATAGCGGTTGAGACACCAGTTATTTCAACAGTTGTTAGTCAATCCACTGATTCTACCCAATTTTAATTCCCATCAGAATCATCCCTTACACTCATAGCACCTTTTTCTTCCCTAACTCCTCCTTCTCCAAAATCTGTTTACACAAGAAAGAGAAAATTCATGGTGCATGAAGAAGAGAAGGAAGAAAAATATATACCCGCACCAATTCCGTTATCAGCTACTCCATTCATTCAAACTTCACCCAACCATTCGTCCCACCTCCATCAACAAAGATCAACCCATTGGCAGTAACTTTCCCTCTGGAACTGCTTGCAGTTCCAGATGAAATGACTCAATTTTACACAGAGGATGATCCATCCAAAAGAACCTTCCCATCTCTTCAGGGATTCGAAACTCCAAAGAATATTTATGAATATCTGAAGCTAAAGGGCAAGCAAGCAGAAGATAAGGCAAATGAAGAGTGTAAAGGGCTAGGAGACATTAAGTTATCAGCTTGCATGCAACATTGGCTTGGTGAAGTCATGAAGTTGGAAGATTTTGCTAGAGACCTGAGTAAGAATATGTCAAATATGTCACCAAATGCTGAGCTAGAAAAGACATTAAGGAATGATTTCTTGAACACTATCATGGAAACCAAGCCCTACGAAGCCTACAGGTCTGATTTCAAAGACTGGCCCCTTGAGGCTCTTAATGAGGAAGTTAATAGAATTGAAAAGATGAATAAAGATCCTCAAATGCCAAAATCTGCTCCCAACTAGAAACAATACAAAAAGGTTGAAGTGGATGAAGTGTTGAAGTATAAGAGAATGAAGGCAGAACTTGTAGCAGCTAAGGTTGGGACTGCTAGACAAATTGGATAATGGACTAGGCAGTATATTGATCGAGCTTACAGTAAGTTAGAAGAGCGAAGAAAGACAGATCCATCCCTTCCTAAAAAGCCAGTATACAAAGATGAAACGACTGTTATACGTCGGCAGACCATTACATCTAAAAAGCTGTTCTCATCAGCAGATGTATCCATCGCTGCCTTGAACCAAAGAAAAAGACAACAACTGATGGACGAGGAAGATGAAAATAGGCATGCTGAGTACAGGAAAGAGTCTATCAGAAATCAGTTATGATATGGATTGGATGATGCTTCGTTGCAATTACAAGCTCAAGTTGCACAAGCACTTCAGAAGTTGCCAAGCAGGCCTCAATCGCCAAAATCCTCTCAAATAAAACTTCTCCCAAGAAACCCATCAGATCCAAAAATAGTAAAGTGGAAGTCTGACAAAAAGACCCATGAATTGACTTTGATCAAGTCTGATGGTAGTGTTGAAAAGATATCAAGGGAGAATGCACTTCGTCTGAATACAGTTGACCTCCAAGATCTTTTTAACCTTCAGCTTGATAGGGATGAAGATGATACTGATTCATTGGATTTTGAGCACCATTTCAAAGGGCAAATCCGGGAAATGTTGATGAGAGAATAAAGATCTGCTGATTTCTAAAGTCTGCTGATTCCTTGATTTAGTTTTGCTGAAAGTTGTTGAGGCAGGTGATTGTGTGTTTGTAGTTAACGTTTGTTGAACTTTAAGTTGTATTCAAATTCTATTAAGTACCTATGTCTATAAACAGTTTATATTGTCTTTTTGGGTAAACAGTTAAATTGTATGTAACTTATATATTAACCAATAATCTATGTTTATAGTTGTCTTTAAGCTATAATAGATAGCACGTTTTGGTACAAATATCTAAACACGAATCTATATATTCTATTAATATGTGTTATGCATAGTTGTCTAAGAAACGACCCGTGTTTGTAGCTCTCATTTTTAATGAGAGTACTAAATTCTTTGTTAATAACATTATTCTCTTAACATCTGTTTACTAACCTTTGTAATTTCTGTTGACTGATCTTTTTAACATGGGTTGATTAACATCTGATACTTACTATCTATCCATCTGGCAAACTCTGTTGGAGATAATGGATAACAGTTTTTAGTAAAGTCTGTTGGAAAGCAACAGAGGTTTTTAACAGTTAATAGATAACAGTGGTTTGCTATCAACATAATGAAATTGGTGTTGAATAAACAGATGTGTGCAAAATGCAACATATAAATTTCATCAATTGTGGCATAAAACTAACCCTTTTTTAGTACTAATGTTGGAAAAAAGTGTGCTTTTGTCTTCCTTTTGTATTTTCAGGATTAAATGAGCTCAAATTAACAAAAGAAGCAAAAAGACATCAAAATCTAACATAAATACAAGAAAAGGAACAAGACTGACATGCCCGACCCCACGACAACATCTTCCCAAGCAAAACAAGATAACAGAAGACTGAACACGCCACGTGCTCAGCCAACACGGGGGCGTGCCCAAGTGTCAGCAGAAAAGACAAAGTGGTAGAAGCTTCTATTGCCCACCACGGGGCCGTGCTCATCGGACACGGGGCCGTGGTCAACTATAAGATTCGCGCAATCTAGCAAATCTTCATAGTACAAAGATTCTTCTGCACACGGGGGCGTGCTCAGCGGACACGGGGGCGTGGTCAACTAATAAGACAAAGCTGCATTAAATGAAGAAAGAGAAGGATGTGGACACGGGGCCGTGCCCGAGCTTCTGTTTAGCCTATAAATAGGAGTGCTTGGCTCAAGCTCAAACCATCCCTTGGCACACCACCTCTCTCACACTTCACCCACCACCTACCACCACCATAACACCATCATCCACCACCATCATCCATTGTCCATCGTAGAGTGTGTGAGTCATCTCAGGATCCAAGATTGATCGTAAGAGTTCTTGACAATCAAGGCCATGTTTGCCTAAGTCTCTTACATCACTTGGTGAAGACAAAGTGTCTAGTGTAATACTTTTTATTTTTAATCTTTTCGCACTTTTTACTTGGTTTTGTATTAATGACTTTAATAACTAGTTTCTTATGTTGAAGGTGATCTTTCCTTATCATTTGTCCGTGGTGTCTTGGCATTATTTTACTGTCTATATATAAAATAAAAGATTTTCACCATTCATATCTCCACGGTCTATATAGAGGTATGTTGGCTACCTGGTCGGGGGTTAAGGGAACGGTTTGGTAAAGGTCTTGCCATTGTTCAGCGTTTAGAGGTCCTGCAATGGACCTGGGTCAAATTTAGTAGGACCTCCTTCAATACTTGACGGTATTGGATGGCGGGGGTCCAAACTCTTTGATCCCCTCATAAGTTAACTACTATTAATACTATAACCCGGCTATTTAGGACTGTATCCCTGCTGACTCAGACTACTTAGTCGAGGGTAACGTCACCTCCAAAAGAGGGGCCTACCATAATTTGCATTAATAACTTAATTAATTATCTTCCAATAATCCACCCTTTTAGGATTGTATCCTTGCTGACTCAAACTACTGGGGTGAGGGTAACGTCACCTTCAAAAGAGGGGCCTACTACAATAACTAAGATAATCTCTTAATAAGTGCAAAGTGCGGAAATAATCAAAGGTTACACTAGATACGAGTCGGAACCAAGTGATTCATCTTGTCTATCTGTTTTTCTTTTTATTTTTATTTTCAGCATTTTAGTTAGTTTTTATTTTTCTTAGTTAAAACATTTTTCTAAACTTTTTGATTTGATTAGACGTTGAGGATAAACCGGTATTAAAAGCTCTTGTGTCCTTGGACGACCTCGGTATCTTACCAACACTATACTACGCTCACGATGGGTGCACTTGCCCATATGTGTGTCTAGTGTTAGTAAATATCGTGTTTTATAAATTTAAAACTTGACTAAAAAGTGTTAAATGGGCTTAAAATATACACCTAATAAATATAACACTCGACAACGCATCATAAACCTATTGACCATTAGTTTATATCAATTTTGTAACTTTGCACTAATTAGTTTTTTAATCTCTGTCAATATGTGTTATGTATGGTTTTCTAAGAAACGACTCGTGTTTGCACAGGGGTCTTACCGCTAGTCTACTATAATAAAAGAAACCAACTTTTGGACATGTGTCATTCATTGAAGGTATCCTCAAATCTATAATATCTTATATTAACTAAATAAATAATAAATTAATATTAAATCTTATCATACTTTAATAAAATATTATCCTTAAATCTAAATTGTTAACTTAATATATTTTAAAACAAATACCTCTCTTTCCTACTTATCTTATATTAATATATAAATAATAAATTAATATTAAATGTTATCCAAATTTATTAAAAATATAACTTTTTTTTTATTTGGTATACAAAATTATATTTATTCAACTCGTGTAAAATGCGGGGTTTTTAGAAATTTACTTCTTTTTTATTATTTACTATACAAAGTTACATTTATATAACCCGTGTAATACACGAAGTTTTTAAAGATATAACTTTTTATTATCTGCTATGTAAAATTAGATTTATTCAATACGTGTAATACACGGGATTTTTAAGGATATAATTTTTTTATTATTTGGTAGATTTTTCAACCCGACTATAACCGAGTTTTTTTAAAGATACGATGTTTTTAGTATTTAATATACAAAACTACATTTATTTAATTTGTGTAACACATGGTTTTTAAAGATAAAACTCTTTTTTAGATCTATTCAACACGTGTAATATACGAGGTTTTTAAGGATATAATTTTTTATCATTTGGTAGATTTATTCAACCCGATTATACATGGGTTTTTTTAAAGATACGACGTTTTTAGTATTTAGTATACAAAATTACATTTATTTAATCTGTGTAATACACATGGTTTTTAAAGATATAACTTTTTTTATTATTTGATATATAAAATTACATTTATTTAACCCGTACAATATATGAGTTTCATAAAGATATAACTTTTTATTATTTAATATATAAAATCACATTTATTCAACCTGTGTAATACACGGGGTTCTAAGCTAGTATATTGATGTTTCTAACTGAGAAACTGTTTTTGAAAACAGAATCTCTGCACATTATTCTCAACATAACGTTTTTAATTGAAGTGTCCCTTTTTAATAAGGAATAAATTTATTAATCCAATATATTGTTCATTTATGAAAAAATTATTACTGTGACTCACGGAGTGCATACATGTTTGGAACTGAGATAATTTAAAAGAAAAAAAAAAAGTCTACATCAATGTGCAGTTGTGCACTGGAAACGTCCTGTCGCAACGCGCGGGTTAGCGTCAACTTGTATAACTACAAAAATCAAATTATGAATGTTAACGTTTTCAAGTTTCATAGATTGGGTACAAAACTTTTGTATATAGTTTTTAAGTTTTATAGAGGTTTGGCCACACGCCCCGCTTGCGGTATGCACATATAACGTATATATGTGTGGGCGCTCGGAGGGCAAAAGTGAAAGGGCACAAATTTTAACGTTATTTTACTAATTTTGTGAAAATGACGTTAAAAGAGGGGGATGATTAATCATGCATCATGTGATGGCGTTGATAGCCGAAAGACAAAGGGGTACATGCACTAATTGACATTTGTCTCAATTGCTGAGTGTTATGTGCCTTATGTCCAAGGCTTGATGCAAAACTACTTTCGAGCCTGGGTCTCACTGGAAGCAGCCTCTCTATTCCTACGGGGTAGAGGTAAGGCTGTCTACATCTTACCCTCCTCAGACCCTACCTTAGCTTTGCTATTGGTAGGATTTACTGAGTATGATGATGATGATGATGATAGAGGTTTGGCCACAAAGTTTTTTTTTTTATAAGAAAATAGCAACTTATGAATAGCATAGTGTTTGCTTTTATAGAACACAACTTTTATATAATGAAGTTTGTCCACGCTTTTTTTTAAGTTGATCACAAAGTTAAGTTTTGTAATTTGAAGTTCGGTCAAATTTGTTTTGTCTCCTTGATGTATTTTTTAGATAGTTTTTAACCAATCTCATCATATGTGTGGATGTAAATTTTAATCGAAACACAAACGTACAAATAATCTAAATTTTTTTAGGGTTTTGGTTTTACACGCAGACACATGTATGCTTGCGCACTAAAGTGTGCACACACTAAAATAAGACTTTCACCAACAACTAGATCCCCCTGTGAAGATTGGCAACATCGATAATCTGTAAAATAAAAGTACGGCATGGATCAACAATCACCATCTACTGTGATTCAAGAAACCACATCACTCTCTCAAGAAGATGACCAGTCACCTTCTTACTAATCGATCTGTTTCTGGTTCTTGGTTTCTCTTCCAGCTGTGTGATACGAGCATTGTTAGCGGGGTTTGGGCCAGATCATTTTTTAGGCTTCGTTGAATTAGTTTTCTGTGAGTTTCTTAGGTTATATCCGGTTCTTGATTGCTTAGTAGGTCTGTAATCGATCGCGGCTAGTTTGATAGTTTAACTTGATTGATACGAATCCTATTAACCTCTTAAAGATCCGTGATAATAACAAAGGAATATGGTTATGGACTGTCGGAAGGAGAAAAACCACCGATCTACCCAGAGGGTTCGGGCGAATTCCACTACTTTCTATGTCACAAACCTCCAAAGCAATTGTTCTCTCGGACTATTATGGAGGGAGTTCCGGCTATGTGGGAAAATGGTGGATGCTTATTTGGCCAGAAGGAGAGATAAAGCTGGAAAATTTTTCGTGTTTATTAGATTTGAGGACGTGAAAATTATGGATATGATGGTAAAAGCACTTAACCAGGTATTCATAGGGGAACTCAAGGCCACTGTAAATGTTGCAAAGTTCATGAAAAAAGAGGAGTAGGGGGAAGGAGATTCAAAAGGAAGATAGTAGAAGACAATATGGCCCTGCAGTGAATGGTGGCTCCCACCAAATTGGTAATCTAGGTATGTGCTGGAAACCGAAGGATAACGCCTCAATTACTTCTATCATTATCCCCGATAAAAATTTTACTTCACAAATTGCCTGGCGTCTATGCTCGCTCGTTGGCTCTGTTCTGGATGCAACAAGACTTTGTAGGATTGATGATTTGCTGTCGGCGATGAAAATAAATGGAGTGGAGATAAAATACATTGGTGGGTTAAAGGTTCTACTAATTTTTTCAGGGTCTTATGAAGCGAAATGTTTTCTAGAAGAGAGTCAAGAGGTGTGGCGTGGCTGGTTTTCAAGATTGGAGCTATGGGAGGGACAAATCTTTAACTTTGAACGTGTCGCCTAGCAGAAAATCAGCGGTGTCCCAATTTAATTATGGGACAAGGAAGTCTTTGATAATATAGCCAGAAAGTTTGGCACCGTGGTGCATGGTTCGCAAACATCAATCCGAGATAGCAATCTAGCATAAGAATGTGTTGGAGTGGTGATCAAAAATGGAAAATAATTGAGGAGGAGATCAAAATACAATAGAGAGGGTAAAATTTCTCTGTCTGGGTCACCGAAACTGATAACATTTGGTCCCCGGATTTTGTGATGAAAAAATATGACCATTTGCCTATTAATGATCTGGGAATTGGAGACAAATGTCCGAAGGAAAACAATTGCAAGTCACCGTCAAGGTTTGAAGTACCGGATACACAGGTGGTGGATGTGGAGGATGAAACGGAGGAAGGGGAGATCAGACAAACGGAGGAGCCGAAGGAAGCAAATTGCCCGGAGAATGAAGAGTCTTCGACCAGTGCCGGCGAAAGTTCCCATAGGGCGAAGTCAAAAGGCTTGCATGGGAACAACACAAAATATGCCTCAAGAAACTCAAATGACAGCGTGGACAATAGGGAATGTGCGGACATTAATGAACTTTTTAATAGGTCGGTGAACGAATCCCGGGTAGACCCTATGTCCCTGTGGATTCAAACAAAGGGGAGCCCATTGATAAATCAAATGGGCCTGTCTCTGGGAAACAGGCCAGATGTGATAATGGACTTCACGGCCTGGATCTCAATTCACCACCCATTAGATCCTTCGATGAACTTTTACTATCTTTTCTTGTCACCTTCTGTACCTAACCCTAAACAAGTAAATAAGCCGGCACGGGAACGGACAAAAAGTTGGAAAAGCACATCGGATAAACCCTAATCTGATATCCCATTTCCAGTATTCACATCGTTTCCTTTCGGAAACAACCAGAACACCACTGTGATGGAGGCTAACGAGTCTGGATCTGAGAAGGAAGCGCCAAATCTGGATTCAGAGGTAAGAGATACAATCGATTTGGGGATGGAATTGGGTATTGATGCCAGTGACTTCAAAAACGTTGTGAACACATGCATCAGAGAAGAAGGGGTCCAGTTTGTGGACCAATGATTTTAGACCAATGATTTTACTAACTTACAATACCAGGGGGATTAATGAAGATAAAAAAATCATTAATGTTGGTGACATTATTCGACAACAAAAGGCGAAGTTTGTAGCGATCCAAGAGACTAAGGTATAGGATGGTGAAAGAATTCATATAAGAAAAATTTGGGGTAATAGTCCGGTTGAGTTCGACTGGGTTAATTCAGACGGTATGTCTAGGGGTCTTTTATGTATATGGGATCCAGGTTTCTTTATTAAAACGAATCTAATCAGTAACTAAAATTTTCTGGTTATCTCTGGAAAACTGAACAGTGGTGAAGCTTTACATCTGATAAATGTCTATGCACCTCACAGACTGTTACAAAAAACGGGCACTATGGACTGAGTTATCAACTGTCTTGGAGGCTTTAGACGGTTTATGGGTCCTTATGGGTGACTTTAATGCAGTTAGAATTCCTAAAGAAAGGCTCAACACAGAATTTGTTCCGGGTTGTGCGGAAGCTTTTAACAAGTTTATTGAGGATAATTGGCTTATTGAATACCGATGGGTGGTAGGAAGTTCACAAGGGTGGCAGACTCGGGTCATAAACTAAGTAAAATTGATCGGTTCCTAGTTTCATACAACTTCTGGGACAAATGGCTAGATGCAACCATCACGACTCTTCCTAGGTGTGAGTCAGATCATAACCCGGTGGTTCTCTCGATTTTGGTAAGTAATTCGGTTCCTCATCCTTTCCGTTTTTTGACTCCTGGATCACAAAGACCTGTTTCGATTCATTGATTGAAAATGCGTTCAGTGATTATACTACCCCTGGCCCTCCGGACTTAGTGCTGGCTGGCAAGTTAAAAGTAGCTAAGGCGACAATTAAAAACTGGTTAGCAGTGGAAAGAGACAAGGAAAATGAAGTGACCCTAAATTTGGAAGCAAAAATTAACGCGTTGGAATTAATTATGGAGGAGAGGGATCTAACAGATACGGAAAGATCCGATTGGGCGGAGAGTAGGAAAAAAGTTTGGGAGATTAAAGAAGCCAAAGCTAGTGATCTTAAATAGAGGGCAAGAGTGAAATGGGCTGTGGAAGGGGATAAAAATTCGACTTTTTTTCACGGGATGATTAATCAGAATAATCTGGATAAAAGGATCAATGGTATTACAAAGAATGGAGAATGGATCACTGATACAACAAAATCAAACATGAAGCACGCAAGTTTTTCGCTTTTAAGTTTTGTGAACCGGTGAATAATCGTCCATCCTTTGTTTGCCCGAACCTGAAGCGTCTAACGGATATGGAGGCGGATGGTTTGGTGGCTCCGTTCACTTTAAAAGAAATTAAGGATGCAATTTGGGATTGTGAGAGTGATAAAGCATCTGGACCTGATGGATTTAACTTCGATTTTCTTAAGAATTTTTGGGAATTACTGAAGGGAGATCTACTTAAGGTGATGGAGAAGTTTTACACGGGTGGAAGGATCAATAAAGGCTGCGGCTCCTCTTTCTTGGCTCTTATACCTAAAGGCACGGATCTAACTTCCTTCAGTGATTACCGCCCAATTAGCCTTATTGGTTGCATTTCAAAGGTAATTTCTAAGATTTTTGCAACTAGGATAAAAAAGGTGATTGGCTCGGTGGTGTCCGAAAATCAGTTTGGCTACTTAGCAAATCGTAACATACTTGATGGCCCGTTAATCTTGAATGAGACACTCGCTTGGATCAAGAAAGTTAAAAAACATTCTTTTGTCTTAAAAATTGATATTGAAAAAGCCTACGATACAATAAATTGGGGTTTTATTGATTCGATTTTATCACAAATGGGCTTTACGGACTTGTGGAGAAGGTGGGTATGGGGCATTCTTACATCCTCGAGGGCATCGATTTTAATTAATGGCTCGCCAACTTGAGAATTCCAATGCTATAGGGGGGTCCGACAAGGGGATCCTCTGTCACCATTCATTTTTGTTATAGCTATGGAAGCATTATCCGGGTTCATGACTAAGGCGATAACAACGGGCTACACCAAAGGGATAGTTTTACTGAATAATGGGCCGAATTTAACTCATTTAATATACGCAGACGATGTGTATTTATGGAGGAGTGGGGTGAGAATAATATTAAAAATATAATCCGACTAATGAGATGCTTCTATCTCATATCCGGATTAAAATTGAGCCACAAAAAAATCTTTTTTATTCGGTATTGGGGTAGAAGAATCGGTTGTAACTGATATGGCTTTAAGTATAAATTGTAATGTTGGTAGAATTCCGTACAAGTACCTTGGTCTTCTGGTCGGTGCAAATATGGGTCAAGCTCGACATTGGAAGTGTGTGATAGACTACGTCAAAAGTCGTTCGTCGAAATGGAAATAAAAAACCTTATCGGGTGGTAGAGCCACACTTTTGAAGTCCGTTCTGGGCAGTTTACCTATTTACTATTTCTTCTTGTATCGAGCCCCAAAGTGTGTTCTTGACACAATTGAAAGCTTAAGGAGGAGATTTTTTGGGGAGGGAAAAATCAAAAACATTTTGATCCATTTCACCCATTTGCGTTTTAAAAATAATGGATGAAAATTGCACATGATTCGTAAGGTTTGTAATGAATAACAATCTGATTCAAAAGGGTCGAGCTATTGGATTCTTGATCTCTTTAAGTCTGTTGTTGAGACTATCTTCCTTGTTTATAGTCAACTTAGTATATCGACCATACTTGGCATTTGACTTTACAACCTGATTTACAGATTTTACAAGAGAATCTAAAGGGGGTCAGGCTCACTCCATACAATGTGAACTGAGTCTAGTCGAGGACATGATGTATGATGAGAAATGGATTGCTTCAATAGATCATATCGTTTCCACGTGTTTATTAACAAGCTATACCCTTTCCCGCATAAACAATAAAATTAAAATGAACATATACCACAAGATGCCTAGAGTAGAATATTATTACATTATACACAAAATGTGATAAAATATAATTGAATTACACTTATTGTGAACACAAAAGAGATGCCATCAATATCTCTCTTTATCCAAACAAGTAAAAAATTACCAAAAGGGATTACTTGACCATAACAAGGGAAAAGAGCAAAAGAAGTAATCTTGGAATGTGGTCAACTTTTATGTCATTTTCCAGAATGCATTCCCTTTATTTGGTAACTATTTTATTTTGTTATTGTAACATTTGGCCCCTCATATCGACTAGTATTGTCCGTTTTGCCTACAAGGAGCTCATGAATTTGTTTTGGTTGCCCGAGTGAAAACGTCCCCAAATGTCGCTCATCATGGATTACTCATACTCAATAACACTTAACTGTGAAGTTCTCCTCTCATCCAACCAATGTGCTCGAAGCGCATCGATAAAAGACAAAAAAAAAACACAGGTAAAAAACAACACATATGATTTATCACATTGGAAAATTAATTGACCTTGAAGTTCGATCAAGATGGGAACACTCTGTTGGCCACTACAGCCTGCGAGCAAGGTTAACATGAAGATAAAGCAGCAAAACAGTAACAACTTGATCTTGAGTGAACCAGCTGCTTACCGGAACTTCTATGTAACGCCTCGTATTTTCGTATTTCCATGTTTTTTGAAGATACGTGTTCATTTTTCTATTTTTGGAATCACAGTCGAAATCGGATCAGAAAACTGACTAGAAACGACAACCAAAGCATTTTTAACGCAATTGACGAACATACGCGTCAAATCGACTTCCAACATACCATTTTCGTATTTTCATATTTAAATAAAATATTACGTCATTTTATGAAGTTCGGTGCGAAGACGGACCGTAGAAACATATTTGGGCCACACAAGAGACTGAAAACACTAACGGGCTTTAGGCCCAACTCACACTTTAACCTACATATAAAAACAACCTAACACTCCATCCTCCTCATTTTCTAACCCTAGCCCCCCAAGACCACACCCCCTGCTCTCTCTCAAGACTTCGGTCACCGGAGCCGGTTTCAGACCGGAACTTTGACGACGTTTCTCTGACGACACACCACACCCACCTCCAAGAATCTGTACTTCTTACATCTCTCACCCCTCACCTCACCACTAACAGTTCCCTCAAACAAAACGACTGGCCACCACCAACTAGTGGCGGTGCGACGACGAAACAGAAAACAAAGAGAGGGGGAAGACAAGAACAGAGGATGGCATACAGTGGCGGAGAAGCAGAGAGAGAGAAATCGAGAACGACGATGGCAGTGGCGCCGACGTCTGCGGCGACGGCGGGTCTAAACGGTTCTGGTAACGTTTCAAGTCTCGGTTAAGTCGGGGTTCGGGTGGCTCGGGATCGAGTTTGGATTTGGGCTTCGGTTCAGTTTCCGGTCTCGGGTTCGATAACGCCACGCCAGAAAGATTCCCCGACGTACCGGAGCTATACGGGGATTGACGGAAGTGGTTTCGCCTTGTTTCGAAGTTCGCCGAAAACCCAAAGCGGCCAGAAACACTCGAAAAACGACCACTGATTCGGGTAACCGCTCCGTCCATTCGGAATCCTTTCCTTATCCTTCCTTGCGCATTATTTGTTTAAGGAATCTTTGTTCGCAAAGTTGGAAATCTCGAGACTCCACCAATTTTCCTCGCGGATTAAGTGTACTTCCTACGCAATCATTGTGAGCATACTTGACCCTTTTTACGCTTTAACACATTTTTGGGCGCAACATGTATCAACTACAAAATCCACTTTACACAGTAGAATATAATCAAATGCTCAATCCATCGAACATGTATTTGTTATGCTTAGGTCGTTTATGCATGATTAGTTTCGAACTGTATACTCGTGCTATTTGTTATGCTTAGGTCGTTTATGCCTGTTAGTTTCAACTTGTATACTTATGCTATTTGCTATGTTAGGTTATTTATGCATGTTAGTTTCTACTTGTATATCCATACTATTTGTTATGCTTAGGTTGTTCTAATATGCAAGATTCAACTCGAATATAAATTGCTACGTCGAATTGAGAAAACTTTTATACTCATACTTATACTTATATTCAAACTTGTGTGCTCGCCAGTACTTTTGTATTGATCTATGCTTTTAATACATGTTGCAGGATTTTGATGATGCAAGGAATCTAGTAGGATTGCCTTGAAACCCATTTAAACTGTAATACTTGTTGTACCGTATTTTATTTTCAAACATGTTGTATTTTATTTCCAAACCTTGTATTAATGAAATGAAATTTTAGTTTTTTTACACTTGTCGTTATTCAAATTTGTTATATGCTAGCTCAAACAATGTAAAAAGTAATTGTTAAATACTTGACACAAATAGCGTTATGAAGTCTCTTGCAATCTAGTTTTCGTCTCATCCCCATGTTTCTGCCATCGGTTGGGGTGTGACATTCTAAGCCGTTCAACGGTTCATCAAGCTTTTCTTTGCCACCAGTAATTCAGTACAAAGAAATTGAGTTTCAATCTGATATCAAATCATTCACTATCTTAGATCATTCACTTTCTGTTAAACATCCGTTATTGCTAAATTCTAATTACTAGTGAGGTGAGGCTCCACAGATATTTATTCAGACTAAAGCCTAAAGGTTTAATAATCGTAAACCATTATGCAAGTTTCCAGCCATCTCAAACAATTAGCAATAAATCTCACAAGTCACAAGCATCAGAGGGACAAATCAACACATACTCATTGATTTACCTCCATATCAGATAAGCATCTCAAATAAACTTGGAAAAACGGGCAGGTGGGGTCAGGCGGGGTAGCGGGTCTGAATGGGTTCAGTCATAACGGGTTGTATTTCTTACTGCTATTAGGAAATCAAATAACTCCTTGAACTACTGCAATGTCATATAGGTTGATTCAAGTTTTTTACTGCTCTAAATCATTCACTTATGGGCCTTCAACAAACACAGCAGGTGCATAAACATATTCTGCAATATAAGAAGATGACCTCTGATACATTTTATGCTACTGTTGGCGTCCTTTAAGAATTTTTTGCTTCAAGTTGCTCTAAAGTTGTATATGATTTAATAAAGTGGTCCTATAATTGTTCTTGGCTTCACAGACTATTTTAACCATGTGGATCTACTTTTTACTTTCTACTTGTACACCAAAGTAGAAAGAGCTATTTGAATACCGATTCAGAAGTTTCTCAACAACTGCTAAAAATACAACACAATAACAAAACTCAACATACAACATAATTCAGAGGTTTCTCAACAACTGCGTGATTCAAAAGGGTCCAGCTGCAGAGTAAAGTTCTTTCCCTGCGTCATTTTTATAAAACAAATATATAAAAGAAAACAGAGTAAGGCATTTTGCACAATTTAGTGTAATAGAAAAACATGTGAAACACGTACCATTCTTGAACTAAATTCATTATCTTATCTTGTTTTGCCTGTTTAAGCTCATATGATCTGCTACATCAGCAATTGCATTGAACCATTTTGGTCTTCTAGTTGATAACATGATATATCCCAACACGATTACAAGTAAGACTCCACATCCATATCCCATCACCACCACTTTCCATGTGAATCCACTCTCCTCTTCATCTCCATCACCTTCAAGTTATAGTTCATGAGGATGCTCACCACACTTTTTGGTCAACGGAAGCCCACAGAGTTTTGGGTTCCCACCAAATGAATAATTATCAAATGTGTCGAACTACTTTCCTTGTGGAATGTGGCCCATCAGATGGTTTTGTGATAGAGTTAATAACTCAAGAAACGTCAAATCAGCAAGGCTTTGTGGAATCTTTCCTGTGAGTTGGTTCCAAGACAGGTCTAACGATTCAATTTCAGATATATTCCCAAGAGAATGTGGGATTTGACCCTTTAAGCTGTTGTGTGACAAGTTGAGTACTATCAAAGATTTCAGATTTCCAATGATGTTTAGAATCTCCCCTTCAAATTTATTGCCCGATAGATCAACAATAGTGAACTAAACCGAAATTTGTGGAAAGTATTGATCAACTCATTTCTCCGTAACACTGGTTTGGTGTTCTTATTTACCACATTCTTCATGGCATTGAAATTTTCCAAATATTTTGTAGGGAGTTGGCCTATAAACCTGTTTTGGTCAAAAATCAAGCTAAGATAATGCAACCAAACTTTCTGTTGTGAGGTGTGATGCTTGAATCAATGAACAATGCTAAGGATCACTCAGAAATGTAATGAACAAGTGACACAAAGATTTATACGAGGAAAAAGCCCTTGATCAAGAGTTGATCTCCGGCATAAGAAAACCTCGGGTGATGGAAACTACCGATCACCAACTCAGATTAAACAAACAAGTTATTACAACTTTGGATGATAGTGAGCTAGTTACAAGGATCACTAGAGTGTAATGTGCAAAAAAGTGTGTAATCGCCAAGTGAATTGTCGAGAGCTGATGAGAGCAGTTACGAGTGTGTGTTAAGCTAAAAATAGCCAAGTGTTCTAATTTAGCTCGCTATCCCCTTTTAAAAATGGAAAATATCTAAGCTAGCTAACTTTCCGCATTTCATGCAAGTCTCCCACGAACTCCATAACGTCCATATTGGTCAAGCACGTGCGGAATAAATAAGGAATATGCTCCAGGAATATCGCCAAGACCAAGTCCAAGCTCGTACTCCTGCAAAACAACATCATATTCAAATCAGACAACCATTAGTATAAGGATCCTTATGATGATCCATGATCCTGATCCTACAATACTTTCTGAGGATCACTAATTCAGACAGAAGTGAGGATCACTAAGCCCAACAGTAATTGAGGATCACTGATCATTCAAAAGTCCTCCCCTAACAATTGCCCCCAAAATATAAGGAGTAATGTGTAAATAAACGAGTTATATTTTCTCGTTCTTATCCGTAACAAATCAACGGATATATAGCCGTTAATTTCTGACTAGCCGTTGCCATCCTGACGTCACTGAAGTGACTATCCTGCAAGATCATCATTATAAATTGAAGTTAGAGATAAGGGTTAGAGAGCATTTAAATTCGTGTGTTTCCTCCTTTAAATCCTCATTCGAAGACTTGATTAGGTATTTCTCTTTCCTTTCTCTCTTCATCTTCTCAATTCTGTTTCCTGTTTTTCACCATCTTCATGACCAAGATGATGCTGAGGTCTTCACCGGTCAAGGATCATAAAAAGGACAGTCCCTTGAAGTCCCAAGGGATCATCAAAGATTCTGCGAAAGAAATATGTTGCTTTACCGATCCACAGATAGACAGAATCCGCCATTGTTTCCCGGCGAACACCGTTTTCAAAACTTTTGATCCCACCGTCCTGAGCGACTTTGCTTTTGAAACTTGGGTGGCTTTTCCGGTCACCCCATTTACAATAGGATACTCGTATCCTTTTCCAGATTTCACCCAATCCTTCTTCTCTCTCACCGGCATCTCCTACATCCAAGCAATGCCAATGATCTGGAGGGTCTTGTATACCCTTGAAAGAATCATTGAACGTGAAGGAATCAATCTGGGAATGTCGGAGTTAGCAGAGATGTACGACCTTGTTAGCCATGGGTCCCATCGATATCTACTCAAACACAAACCCGGTGAAGAGCATCCCATCTTCAAAGCCACTAAAAATGACACCAACTGGAAAAGGCGATTCTTCTTTGTCAGAAGGGATTCTATCCCTGATGGAAAGGATCTGCCTAGGAAATGGACCACCCATGGTAGGATAGAGGATCCTTAGAAGGATCACCAGATGACCTTGTTTCTGTTGAGGATCACTAATATCCTTTCGTTTCTATTTTGCAGCTATTACTGTCGCACACCGTATTACAACACCTGCAACGAAGTAAAGACTTGCTGCTTTCCAGAGGCTTGATCCTGCAATAAGATCGTTCCAAGCAAATACCCAGGATTCTCAAGAGGTATCCTCAGGTTCTGTCACAATGTCGAGTAAGTATCCCATTTTGTGCATAACTAAATATTTAAATAAAAATGAAATAAGGATACTTATCTGTTTTGGATGTGTAGGTGCTGGAAAATCATCGAAGTCTGCTACCCGTTTCAGCGTCACCGACCTCACCACTGTTGGTCCCAGATCTGGGAGGAAGAAGGCTGCTGCTAGCCCAAGTACTGCCATCCCCAAGCCTACCACCTCCAAGGGAAATAAGAGGAAAGCCTCTGAGGCTGAAAATCTAGAAGGCCTGCCTCTAATCTGCCACCAGTTCCTTGAATACTTTGTTGATGTAAGGATCACTGACTTAGCTTAGTTATCCTGCCCACTTGAGGATCATGTGATCCTAAACTTCTCATTGTCTTTTTGCAGAAATTTGCTGAAATTGAGGACTACGTAGGCAATATTGAAGAGGTTGAGCAAAAGTGTTTGGACCTCCAAAAGATCATGCTGGCCAAGGATCAGAAGATTGCCTCCCTCGAAAACGATGTCAATCTGGTAAAGAGGGAACTCGTCCTGGCTTACATCACTGCTGACCAAGAGAAGTTTGAAATCACCAATGATGCCAAAGTCTCCGCTGCCAATGCTATGTACAAAACCCAGTTGCAGATGCCCCAAGAAGCTCTGGATCCTGACTTTGACAAGAGCAACTGGGACGTAGAGGGCTGGAAGGCAAGGTTAGCTGAGCTGGACGACGAAGAAGAGGCTGATGAGCTCCTAGCAATCGAGGCTGGTGGCAGTGGGATGAAGGATCATACGGGTGATGCTGGAGCTGGAGGAGCTAGTAAAGGTGATGGTGATGCAGCAAAGGTGTAGGCTGCAGGAATGGGCGATGAAGGACATTTCTAGACGTAGCCGGAGCCCATTTTTTAGAATTTGGTAGTTTTATTTTGGTTATGGTGTTTTGAAAAATCTCGGGTTGTAATAACTTTAGACAACAGTTTCTAGGGTGAAGGATCATGGATCCTTGGACAATAGGTAGGATAATGGGTGGTGGATGGATCCTCTGTTTGGGGGATGAAGCCACTCGTTATCCTTCCGCCTTTATTTCCTGCAATCTCAAGACCCGTAATCAATGGACACCCTTTGCCAACCCATGTGGACGGGCCACGTTTTGCTGGTAGAAACGTGGGTTGGCAATTTTGACAACCTTAAAGGGTTTAACGTTTTGTGAATAAATAAAATCTTAACTTTTTGACTATTTCCTATGTTGTTATCCTTGTGAATACTTTACTTTTCAATTGTTGTGATATATATTTTGCCTGAATTTATTAAGCAAAGAGGGAAAATTTAACAAATATCCTCAAAAAGTTTAGGATATGATCAAAGATCACATATCCTATAGTCGACAAGTTCTGAAAAGTAGTGTAATTTAAGGATCATAGGCTCAGTTGCCAAAGGATAAGGGTCACGTATGTAAATAATAAATAAAATCAAAGTAATTAAGGATCATACCTGAGAATCTAAGTTAGGATCCTATCCTTTAACACTTATAATCAGGATAACCAAAAGACAAACCTCAACAGAAGGTAAGAATCAAGGATCCTTGGTCATTTAGCTTCGAAAACCTGAAATAGGATACAACTTGGGACTAAGCCAATACAAGATGAAAGTTAGTAACTAGGGACAAGCCCAACAATTCTGGGGACAAGCCCAATCTACTGGGGACAAGCCCAAAGGATAACTGGGGACAAGCCCAAAGGATAACTGGGGACAAGCCCAAAGGATCATGTGTAAAATGGAGTATGGCCCTCACTGGCGACTATCCAAACTTAGTGACATGAAAATGCCAAAACCTTAGCTAACGTGAAAACGTTAGAAACCTTAGGAACGGATGTATGGTACGTCTACCATTATACATAGGATCCTGAATATAGCCAGTACAATGAAATTGTCAGCCCCTAAAGCGAGTACCGGTCCCATTGCCATGAACTATACCAGGATCATCGTGCGCTACTAGCGAAACTGGAGACAGGCCCAAACTGGGGTCAAGCCCAAATAACTGGGGTCAAGCCCAAATAACTGGATACCTCTGTGGATACTCAATCCTTTATTAAGGATACCTGATCCTTCAAAACTCAGAATCAAGTGAAAGGAGGATAAAGGATGCAGGATCCTTATCCTTATATAAGATAACTAAAGAATGAAATAGTTTGAGATTAGAATATTACCACAATGAGGATCATCTGTCCTGTAAGGATCCTTCAAGGATACTTGTCAGGTAAGGATCATGAATCCTTGTTACATAAAGTATTTCTTTAAGTGGACAGCATTCCAAGCTCTTGGTAGCAAATCACCTTCCATTGTTAGCAATCGATATGCCCCCTTTCCTGCCTCAGCTTCAATCAAGTAAGGGTCTTCCCACTTTGGTGCCAAGTTTCCATCAGCAGGATTGGTGGTATTCTGAAATGCTTTCCTTAACACCATATCACCAACTTGGAATTTCCTGATCCTGACATTTTTGTTGTAAGCTCCAGCCATCCTTTGTTGATAACTGGCCATCCTTATCCTTGCCAAATCCCTGAGTTCTTCTATAGTATCCAGATCTTGAACCAAGTTTTCAGCATTTTCTTCAGGATCACGAATGCTTGTTCTTGCAGTAGGAACCACCATCTCTGTAGGGATCACTGATTCTGCCCCAAATACCAAGGAAAATGGAGTTTGGCCAGTGGCATTCTTGGGAGTTGTCCTATCAGCCCATAGTACATAAGGTAGTTCTTCTGCCCACTTTCCTTTCTTGGATCCAAGCTTTTTTTTCAAATTTTTGATGATGACCATTAGCTTGTGGGTGGACTGGTGTTGATGTTATCATCTTAATCCCCCAGCTGTCACAAAAGTTAGTAGTTCTACTCCTAATAAATTGGGATCCATTATCACAAAAAATTTCAGAAGGGATACCAAATCTAGTAATAATATTTCTCTTGATAAAGGATATCACTTCTTTTTCCCTGACTTGAGCAAAGGCTTCAGCCTCTATCCACTTCGAGAAGTAATCAGTCATAGCAAGCATGAATACTTTTCCACCAGGTGCCTTAAGAAGCTTACCAACTATATCCATTCCCCATCTCATAAATGGCCAAGAAGAGGATATAGGATGCAAAAGTTCTGCTGGTTGGTGAAGGATATTACTTTGTCTCTGACAAGGATCACATTTCTTGGCATATTCCACAACATCCTTCTTCATAGTAGGCCAATAGAATCATGTCCTCAGGATCCTTGAGAATAATGCTCTGCCCCCAGTGTGGTTTCCGCAATCTCCTTCATGGAAATCCTTTAGGACTTCTTGGATTTCAGGATCCTCAATGCATCTTAGATATGGACCTGCAAGAGATCGTTTATATAACATGTTATTCAATATTGTAAATTGAGATACCTTGATTTTGAAAGCCCTGGGGTTTTCTCCTGTAGGAATCTCTCCATGTTGTATGTATCTCATGATTGGAAGGATCCATGATCCTGAATGAGATTGAGTATCATCACTAGGGATGATTACAGAATCCTCTCCTATCTCCATAACTACATGATCCTCGATAGCAGGGGTCAGGATATGGATAATAGGGATCTTGATATCCTCCGGGATCTTCAAGGATGATCCTAGATTGGCCAATGCATCAGCCTCTGCATTCTCTTCCCTTGGTACCTGTGTCAAACTAAAGGAAACAAAAGAGAGTGCCAATTCTTTGACTATCTCTGAATATTTGATTAGCTTTTCACCTTTTTACATCATAGGATCCATTAAAGTGATTAGTGATCAATAATGAATCCACATATACCTCAGGATACCTGATCCTCATATGCTTGGCAATTTGCAAACCAGCTATCAAGGCTTCATACTCAGCCTCATTGTTAGTAGTTTGAAATTCACAAGCTATGGAGTGGGGTATTATGTCCCCTTGTGCAGATTTTAGTAGTATTCCAAGTCCTGTCCCTTTTACATTAGAGGCTCCATCAGTGAAGAGTATCCAAGGATCCTTAGTTTCTTCAAGCTGTTGGACTTCCAACTCAGCTTCCGTTTGCAAGTCACTACTGAAATCTGCCACAAAGTCAGCTAAGGCTTGGGATTTAATGGCAGTTCTAGGCTCATATCTTATATCATAAGCAGTAAGCTTCACTGCCCACTTAGCCATCCTTCCTGACATTTCAGGTTTCCTGAGAACATTCTTAATTGGAAAATTAGTCTTAACAATAATGGCATGAGTCTCAAAATAATGTCTTAATTTAGTAGATGCCATAATTAATGCAAGGATAAGTTTTTCTAAATGTGAATACCTGGATTCAGCATCAAGAAAACTTTTACTTACATAATAAACAGGATGTTGTGTACCTTGGTGATCCTTAACAAGGACCGCACTTACTGCTTTTGAGGATACTGCTAGGTATAAGAATAATATATCACCCTTTTCTGGTTTCATCAAGGCGGGGGTTGAGGATAGGTAATCCTTGAGAGCTTTGAGGGCACTTTCATGTTTCTCGGTCCATTCAAATCTCTTGTTCTTCCTAAGGATGTCATAGAATTCCTTGCATTTTTCTGAGGATTTGGATATGAACCTGTTCAAGGCTGCGATCCTGCCTGTCAATCTTTGCACATCCTTGGCATTGGCAGGAGATTTGATATTCATAATAGCCTTAATCTGCTCTGGACTTGCTTCAATGCCCCTCTTTGTCACCATATAGCCTAAGAATTTACCTGCTTTAACACCAAAATGACACTTGGAGGGATTTAGTTTCATATTAAATTTATCAAGGATATCGAATGCTTCCTCCAAGTCTTTAAGGTGATCCTCAGCTTTCTTGGACTTAACCACCATGTCATCTACATAGACTTCCATAGTGTGTCCAATTTTTTCCTTGAACATCATATTGACTAGCCTTTGATAAGTATCACCTGCATTCCTTAGTCCAAATGGCATAGCAATATAACAATATATACCAATTGGGGTCATAAAGACTGTAGCCTCTTGATCAGATGGTTCCATCTGAATTTGTTGAAATCCAGATGAAGCATCCATAAAAGTCAACAACTCATGACCCGCGGTAGCATCCACCATGGAGTCAATGTGGGGTAATGGGAAAAGGATCCTTGGGACATGCCTTGTTTAAATCAGTAAAATCGACACATACCCTCCACTTTCCATTTTTCTTTTAAACAACAACCACATTGGCTAACCACCTTGGATACTTAACCTCTCTTATCATACCTGCCCGAAGTAGTTTGTCTACCTCCTCCTGGATAATAGCATTCCTTTTAGGTGCAAACTTCCTTCTTTTTTGATGTATAGGCTTGAATGACCTGTCAATGCCAAGCTTATGAGTAATTCTATCCTTAGATATACCTGTCATATCCTCATGCTTCCAGGCAAAAGTAGTTTTCCTTCTTTTAAGGAAGGATACTAGATCCTGTTCAATGTCGCTAAGGATCCCTGATCCTATGAAGATCTTGGATTCAGGATCATGGGGATCCATGAGGATTTCTTTTACATCCTGCTCTCTTGCCTCCAAGACATCTCTTGAAGGATACTTTAATTGCTATTGCTCCCTTGGTCTTGAGGCTGGCTTCATTGATGAGGTATAGCAATTGTTAGCTTCTTGTTGATCACTCTCAATTTTCACCACTCCCCATGGACTAGGAAGCTTCACGCACTGATGATATGTGGATGGGACTGCCTTCATGTCATGTATTCATGGCCTGCCAAGGATAACATTACAACAAGATAAGCAATCTACAACACAAAACTTCTGATAAGAATGGAGTCCTTCAATATAGATAGGGAGTTTGATGTCCCCCAATGTGTTTTTAGTTTCCCCGCTAAATCCCACAAGTACTGAGGATCTTGGGACAATATCAGACTCCGGGATATTCATCTTCTTGAGGACATCAAGCTGAATAATGTTCACAGAGCTTCCTCCATCTATAAGGATCCTGCGAACAAAATGATTAGAAATAAATAGGGTAATAACAAGACCATCATGATGAGGATCCTGAACATCAAGACGATCGTCCTCATCAAAAGTTATGATCTTATCCTCGGTGATAGTGGACGTCCGGATGGGTCTGTCTCCATTATCCATCTTGGTTTCCTTGGCATGTCTTTTGGCTGCTGAAAAGGAAGTACCAAAAATGTCTGATCCGCCGGATATGAAGTTTATAACTTGCGCATCTGCTGGAGGAGCAGGAGCCTTTTCGGGGATCCTTGACTTTTTTCGTCCCAAAAGCTCTTTCAAATGCCCCTTACTTAACAAGTAACCAATTTCCTTTCTAAGTGCAATACACTCTTCAGTGAGATGCCCGAAATCCTCATGATATGCACACCACTTGGACTTATCCTTTGTAGCAGCTGGTTTATCACTTTTTCTCGGCCACCTAGCTTTCTCACCTAGATTCTGCATTGCAAGGATTAGCTCATTGTTATCAACAGAAAAACAGTATTCAGAAATGGGAGGATAATCCTCATCATCCTCTTCTTGTTCCACTACATGCACGTTCTGGTTATCAGATTTGTTGTAGGATTTTGATTTGTTGTTCCTGAAGTAGGATCCTTGCTTCTCCTGTTTTGAGGATCCTGTCAATCTCTCCTGGATCCTTTTGTCATCCTCTAGGCGGATGAACCTAAGGGCCCTGGTTCTTACTTCATCAAGATTCCTGCATGGGGTCATAACAAGATCATCATAGAACAATGAATCCCTAAGCAAACCCATTTTAAAGGCTTCTACAGCCGTAGCAATATCCAAGTTGGCAATGTCTAAGGATTCTTTACTAAACTTAGTGATGTAATCTCTAAGTGATTCATTTTGACCTTGTGTTACTCTATATAAATCACTAGTCAATCGTTCAAACTTTCTACTACAAGAGAATTGACTATTAAACAAATTAACTAGATTAGCAAATGAAGTAATAGAGTAAGGGGGAAGACTTAGCAGCCATTTAAGAGCAGATCCTGTAAGTGTGGATCCAAATCCCTTGCATAGACATGCTTCTTTTAACCTCTACGGAATTGGATTGATCTCCATCCTCTCCCTGTATTGAGCTACATGCTCCTCTGGATCCGTTGAACCATCATATAGCTTCATGGATGGTATCTGGAATCTTTTGGGTATCTCAGCATCACATAAGGGTGGTGCAAAGCGAGATATCCTATGGCTACCATCTGCGATCTCAGGAATGGGCTTGACCACTCCTGGAACACTGGATATCATATCCTTAAGCTTCTGTAACTCCCTAGCCATAGCTTGATTGATACCTGTATCCTGCATAGAGCCATAGTTAGTGTTATATGAATTATTGAAAGTGTTACCTCCCAAAGGATTCGTGTTAGGAATTCCAGATGTGAATCCATATTGACGGGACTCTGATATGATTGAAGGACCAGAGGAAGCAATGGTCTGCATTGGTATGAAGTCTCCTTGATGAACATCTGAGCTTGGAGGCTGCATACTTCTTAAGAATCCTGGATCCTGAAAGATGTTGGATCATTGAGGCTGAGATGATCCTTGAACCTGAAAGGATCCTGGAATCATAAAGGATCCTTGGACCTGGGAGGATCCTTGGACCTGGGAGGATCCTTGGACTGTGTGCATTCCCAAATATCCTCCTGAGCTGACGAATGATCCCTGATGCTGAAAAGAGGATCCCGATGGCTGAAAATAGGATCCCTGAGGCTGGGAGTGAGAGCCAAATGCTTGACTCATAGTTGCTGTTCCATAACGCCTTTCTGATGGACCACTTTGATACTGGATGCCCGGAACTGCCGATTGTAGGGTAGTTACAACTAGAGTGTCAAAATTCAATGACCTTGGCATCAGAGGAGAGTGATCCTCCACTGATTTCTTCTGTTTCTTGATATCACCAATCTCTTGGAGGATCCGTTCATTGGTTTTGTCCTGCTCTTGCATGCGATCCCTCATCTGCAAAATCAGATTAAAAAGATCATTAGTAGTAGGATTAGTGGAAACAGAAGAAGTTGGTGGTTTTTGGAAAATGGGGGTTTGTCTCTTCGCAGCATTTTCAGCATTCTTCTGGGATCCAGAAGGTGGTGGAGGCAAAGGAGGAACGCCTTGTGAAGAACTGATTGCCGGCATAGAGCTTGAAGTGTTCTTCGCTGAGGAAGCCATCTGCTTGGTTGTAACGAACAGAAATGACCACAAAAATACGAATCTTCTTAGGAACGAAGCACCAATTGCCCCACGGTGGGCGCCAAACTGTTTTGGTCAAAAATCAAGCTAAGATAATGCAACCAAACTTTCTGTTGTGAGGTGTGATGCTTGAATCAATGAACAATGCTAAGGATCACTCAGAAATGTAATGAACAAGTGACACAAAGATTTATACGAGGAAAAAGCCCTTGATCAAGAGTTGATCTCCGGCATAAAAAACCTCGGGTGATGGAAACTACCGATCACCAACTCAGATTAAACAAACAAGTTATTACAACTTTGGATGATAGCGAGCTAGTTACAAGGATCACTAGAGTGTAATGTGCAAAAAAGTGTGTAATCGCCAAGTGAATTGTCGAGAGCTGATGAGAGCAGTTACGAGTGTGTGTTAAGCTAAAAATAGCCAAGTGTTCTAATTTAGCTCGCTATCCCCTTTTAAAAATGGAAAATATCTAAGCTAACTAACTTTTCGCATTTCATGCAAGTCTCCCACGAACTCCATAACGTCCATATTGGTCAAGCACGTGCGGAATAAATAAGGAATATGCTCCAGGAATATCGCCAATACCAAGTCCAAGCTCGTACTCCTGCAAAACAACATCATATTCAAAGCAGACAACCATTAGTATAACGATCCTTATGATGATCCATGATCCTGATCCTACAATACTTTCTGATGATCACTAATTCAGACAGAAGGGAGGATCACTAAGCCCAACAGTAATTGAGGATCACTGATCATTCAAAAATCCTCCCCTAACAAAACCCATTATGAGATAAGTCAATAACTTGCAGACTTGGAAATGGGTTTGAAGAGGTTACATTAATGCCACCATGAAAATTGTTTGAACTTAGGATAAGAACCTGTAAATCAGGAAGATCTCCTAACCAGCTAGGGAATGTGTCACTTAACTGGTTGTTTCCCAAATCAATTAGTCTTAACTTTTGACATTTGTACAAAGAAGTAGGCACCTTTCCTTTTAACTGATTTCTATTCAAAATAAACCACTCTAACCCACTCCAATCCCCGAACACATTTAGAATGGTGCCAGTTATCGAGTTATTTGAAAGATCCAAAATTGACAACTGATTTTTTCCAATCTCCCCTATCCAGTCAGGAATGTGTCCCTGTATATCCTTGTTAGACAGATCTAAGTGGTAGAGATTTGTCATGGATCTAATGGACACTGGAAACACCTTTAGACTGCAAGTGGCCACACTTAAGATTTGAAAACTAGGGTAGACATAATGATTAGCATTATTGGTTGTAACAGATATACCACTGTGTGACAAAGTGAGACATTGAAGGTTTGTGAGGCTTGATAACAATGCATCCAACTCCCAGTCACCTCTAAAATAATTACATGAAATGTCTAGGTGAGTGAGGTTGGTAAGGCGTTGAAATGTTTGCAGGTCAGGGCCATTATCAAGCACATCGATCTGGCTAGTTAATTGATTGCTACGAAGGGATAAGTATTTTAAAGATTTAAGAGAAAACAACTGGAGTGGCATATTTCCTTGGAACTTGTTATCGTGGAGCATGATAATTATTAAAGAATGAAGGGTAAACAACGAAGAAGGCAGTGTTCCAGAAAGCTTGTTATTTGATAAAGATAGAACTTCAAGGTATCTAAGGTTACCTAGGGATTTGGAAAGGGACCCATTCAATCCACAAGACGAAAGATACAAGTAAGTTAAAGATTTGAGATGGCTAATTGATGCTGGTATCTCTCCAGATAAGTTTGTGTATGACAGAAGTAACAACCTGAGAAGGATGTTATTGCTTATGTTAACCTTTGGAAATGGACCAGAGATATTAGTGTTCCCGAACAAGAGAAGATCCTCCAAATGTTTAAGACTTAAGATGCTATCAGGTAACTTCCCTTGCAGCCTGGTTTTTCTAAGATCGAGTGACCTTAGAGAAGAAGAGATGTTAATATAAGTGGGTAAAGAAGTCGAACCACTATTAACCCCCAAAGCCTAAGATATCTCAAAAAGGTAGAATTTTTGAAGCGAATATTGAAAAAAACGAGGTCGAATTAGCAAATTTTCATTGAGAGAGAGATCAAGCTCAACCAATTTAGGAAGTGAGATCCCTAAAAGGATATGCCTTGTCAAACTTTTTTCTGACAAGTCAAGGTTTCCAGAGACTGAAGACTGAAAAAGTTGGGAGGTGGGTTTCCGTGCAATCCAGTTGAGCTAAGATTTAGCAAATTTAAAGATGAAGAAGATATATTAAGATTACTAGGTAAAACTGCAAAGATGTTAACAAATGTGACAGAAAGTTCTTTCATAACAGTTAAAAGAGAGACCAAGGGACACCAATTTATGAAGGTGTGAAATATATGTGGGAACTTGACCAGTAAACCCACAATAAGAGATGTTGAGATGTGTGAGACTATTACAAAGCCTGCCTATGTCAGGTGGAAGTTGGGAATCATTAAAATTATAGTAAGCAAGGTTAAGTCTCTGAAGACGAGGGAGGTGAAAAAGAATGGAGTTAGGGTGGATAGTACTTTGCACCATCCCATAGCTCAGGTCAAGACCGATAACCTCACCAGTGGAGTGGTCAGAAGTGACTCCATTCCAATCACAGCAATCTGTACTTAGGGGTGTTCAAGATCGGATTATCCCCGGATATCCGAAAACCGGATATCCAAAAATTTCGGATAGTGAATATTGATATCTGAATCCGTGTTCGAAATTTCGGATATCTGGTTTCGTATGTCCGAAATTTCGGATACGGATTCGGATATCCAAACGGATATCCGAATTTATAAAAAAAAATAAAAAAAATATTTTGTGCATAGACTAAAACTAAACTTATATTCGATTTTCCAAATTTCCAACATTGAAAACTAAAAGCATTCATAAATCCACATCTGAATCCGATTATTTACTATTTTTTACTATATTTCAAACTAAATATAATGCTCATATACTATATATATTTATAAAAAAAAATTGATTTTCGGATATAGGATAATTGGATCATCCGAAATTTTTGAAATTAATATCCGAATCCGAATCTGAAAATTCGGATTATCCGGATTTCGGATATCCGAATTTTCGGATATCCAAAATTTCGGATATTTCGGATACAAATTTTCGTATATTTCGGATTCGGTTTCGGATACGGATTTTTTTGAACACCCCTCTCTGTACTTGTGTTCCAGTTCATCATGAGTGGATTATAACTAGAACCAAGCCAATCTTCACATTCAGAGTCATACTCAAACAAGGTATATTGATGGAGGAAAGGATTTATTTAAACAGAAGCAAAGCAAGGGTCTGTTGAATAGAGCATTTATGGGTGGTGTTGGTAGAAGAATTGGTAGAAGAGATGAAGAATAAGGAAAGGAAAAAGAAAAGCAAAATCGAACTACTCATTCTCTTTAATTGTATGTTTCTTCGAATGGCTATATATATTCAGTTTGCTCAATCAATATATACTCAATAATAGTACAATAATTTGGATGTAGTTTCAAAGACCAGTGATACTTTTTGACCTTTCCCACCAACTTTCACATAAGTCTTTGGTTCAATAGTAACGTAATTATAACTTTCACATTAAAGTGTGTAAAACATTCACTTGTAGATAGACATAATGGAACGAGGTTTGGTGTGTGAAAAGACTTTAGGATTACGGTAAGACTTTAAATTGTATGTAAGGTCTTAAGTTTAATGATATCTGTACTTGTGTAGACTATTCAGCAAAGATGAATAACATAAGGATAACATTTTACATGTGTCTTAAATAACAATCATAGACCACAAATGAGAAAGAAACAACAGAAGTCAAATAACATTTTACATGTGTCTTAAATAACAATCATAGTATAATAATTTGCATATAGTTTTAAAGACCAGTGATACTTTTTGACCTTCCCCACCAACTTGCAAGTCTTTGGTGAGGATGCGATTCCTGGATCGATTCCTTTACCGATGAATGCGTATGAACACGTATCTTGTGCGGAATCCAAGTACGTGTGTGAATTGAACATGAAGAAGTAATTAACTGTTGATTTATATTGATAATATGACAAGTACAATACCACAAAATCAAACGGACAGAGTTTCCCCCCTCTAGTCACAAAAGTTACCAATGAACAAGACCCTACACACATATATATAGTAGTTGTGGCTTCGTACGAAGCTGTGAATGACTCCCTTCGTACGAAGCTGCTCACTTCGTACGATGCTGCGTAAGCTTCCCTTCGTACGAAGCTACATAATCTTATATGCTCTTTATGCTCTGCTCTGTTCAGCACCCGTCTTGTATCATCTGATTAAGCTACGATATGTGATTGAGAGAAGTGATAGACATTATGCACTCATAGACTCCCCCTTGGATATTACTGCAGTCAATCTCATAGCTTTCTGTCTCTCTATGAGTCTTCTAGAAATGTTGATGTTTTCAGCAACATAGACTCTCCCTTTATTCTAACAGACTCCCTATGGATCTGTTTACAACTTCAGCTGCTCCCTCTTTCGATTAACTCTATCTCCAGGGTCCCCCTTTCTTTAAACTTTCGTACATTTAAGGATCGGCACTTGGTTCTTTCTCTAGAAGCTCCCTCAGGATAGTTACCTGGCTCCTTGTATGCAAGCTCCCCTTGCTTTGAGCTTGTCTTCAGACTCCCCCTTAGCCTCAGCTTTCAGGATCGAAATCACGGCGGGTGATTGTTTGCACGGATTGAAGACATGAAGATTGAAGTTGATTCATCATCATCAGAGCTGAATTCATCATCTTCTACTCACATCTTCTTCTACACTTCTTCTACACATTCTTTTGAACTTTAAATTTCAAATCTATAGAAATTTCACGGTTAAAATTGGCTAAATTTTGAATATGTTGTGTTAAAACCAGTTTTAATCAATCCTACAAAGTTTCAGATCAAAATTCGAACAAAATCATACTCAAATCAGTGAAAAACCATGAAAAACGTGACTTTGTTCGTCGCAGCTTAGTTTTGCACGAAGCCTCACACAGCAGCTTCGTACGAACCCACATCTTTAAGTTGTTATTTTGAAAATTTTGGCTTTGTACGAATCCAGACATTGGCAGCTTCGTACGAATCCGGGAATTAGTTGCTTAGTACGAACCCAGGTTATTTGATAGCTTCGTATGAACCAAGACAGTATTGTTTGTTTTTCAAGGTTGATCAAGTGTTTGTTTGATTGTGTCTTTACAGGTAATCATGGTTGAAGAATTTTACAAAATGTTTTATAACGCGTTCACATCAAAGGAAACCCATTTATAACAAAGACTGTTTCAAGTGCTATTTCTGAGTGTTTGAAGTATGATAGTGTGTACGGAAATCATCAACGACCACCGAAACTAATGAATATAGAAGACTATCATTGGTGGAGCACTAGATTTGAAAACTGGGTGAAGGCCTATGCTTACGAGAGTTGGATTATGATGACTTTCGGATATGAAAAGCCAGTGAGCGATAAAAATGAATTACTTACAATTAAACAATCTTCAGAGATGAAAAAAGACTGAATTGCTCAGTTTAAGGGGTAATTCAGTAAAGGACGTCAAAATTTGCAAAAATGAGGGGAATCAAAATTTCAATGTCATATATTGAAATTCCAGCATTTTTCTTGATAGTCTAGGAAACGTCGAGTTTGACGGAGCTTTGGTCCAGATATGACCGGTTCGGAGATTTGAAAGGAGTAGAAGTAGAATAGAACACCAAACAATCACTTATAATCTGGTTTCTATTGATATATGAAAGTTACATACCCGCGAAACTAGTTGGACAAGCTTTTGGTTCCCTATGGGGAGATGCTGTCCAACTGGTTTTGCGGTTATGTAACTTTCATATATCAATAGAAACTAGATTATAAGTGATTGCTTGGTGTTGTATTCTAATTCTACTCATTTCTAATCACCGAATCGATCATATCTGGACCAAAGCTCCGTCAAACTCGACGTTTCCTGGACTATTGTCGCAACCCCCGTCCCCTATCTGTCCTGGGAACGGGCGGCCACGAGACCAATTTTGGTGGTATCTGTGTTTATTATTTTGCCTGCGGAAATTTCATCAGGACCGTAGTTAGGAAATATTTATCAGAGTAAATACCACACTTTTATAATATTAAACATATTGGGATAAAACCCAAGTTTTCATTACAAACATTTTCATAGGGAAAATCCCTATTTTATTGAATAAAACATATTCTTTTATTTAGGTAATTTTTATAGCCACTTTTTCCAAGCCTTCAGTGCTGTCCAGCTGGCTTCTAGTTGGCTTTCACATTTTGTTACCTGAAACGCGTTTAAAAACATTTTGTTAGTGGGAAATACTGGTGAGTGAATCCCAGTTTAATCAAGAAGAGTTTTATCAATTTTCACAGTATTGAGAGCTATTACAATGTTTACATCTACACAATTACTCATTCAGTACTGTCAATCCATGACTGGTGGGTCATATTACACATTGGCTATCTCGTTGTCCAATGGTAACGTGTTTCACATTTTGTATACAAAACCCCAACATACCGGCAGTAATTGAAGAATTACAAAGACTCAATCACTGCTAATCACATTGTAAATTATTTAAGGTTTTGTAAAAACAGTTTGTAAAAGGTTTACAAAAAGGAGATTACTCACATTGCTGTCTTAGACTTCTTATAAGGGTTTCCTGGTGTTTATCTATTACTTACACAAATGTAGATGTGTTAGTATAATAACCTAATATTTACATTAGTAATACCCTCCCCGAGACGGCATTCCAACGACTACGTCGGTCAGAACCTCGACAGCCGTTACGGAACCCTGGATCAATCGGGCAGCGTATCTAATACGTAACCGGGGTTATAATACTTACAACGGGGTAGAACTCCGTGAATTAGGGGGTATTATGCCTGATAATTACTTCTACACTTAAGAAATTCGACATAAAGAAAGGAAATGAGCGATCGGAACTGAAGGCCGATGCCCTCTTTATATAGGGCCTGATTTTGGTTCCTTCATGCCCCACGTAGAACACGGCCAGGGCCTTCGCGGCCCACGAGGCTCCCTAGGGTAGGCCCTAGCTGATCCGGGTCAGCATCCTAGCTCCGACGTGTGGCTGCCACGTGGCAGCCCAGGGTCTTGCCTCGTTGATGATCGCTCGCGGCCCGCGTAGGAGGTAGCCAAAGGCTACGCGCTCTGCGACAACCTTAATTTTCTTGTTTTTATTTATTTTACTAATATTAAAGATATTCGGGGCCCGTTTTCACATAGGGGGTGTATTTTGAGACATATAAAGGTATTTTAAAATATATTAGGGTGTCAGAAAAATTCAGGAGGGTTGTTATATCCCCCCCTTGTTTTAGAGCTCGTCCTTGAGATCTACTGGAACAAATGCGGGTATTTCCTTTGCATTTCTGATTCAAGCTCCCATGTGTACTCTGGTCCTCTTTTGGAGTCCCATTTCACTTTGACCAGAACTAATCTCTTGTGCTTGAGGTTCTTCCTGTCTTTAATCTGTAGAGGCTTTTCTACAAACTTTAACTGTTCATTTACCTCTATATCCTTAAGAGGCACCATCAGTGATTCATTAGGTAAACATTTCTTGAGGTTAGATACATGAAATACATCATGTATTCCTATCATTTCCTCTGGCAGTTGTAGCTGATAGGCTACATGTCCTATTTTTCTAATAATTTCAAAAGGTCCAAGTCCAACATACCTGGGGCATAGCTTTCCCCTTTTTATGAATCTTACCACTCCTTTTCAAGGAGAGACTTTCAATATCACTTTATCTCCAACTTGAAATTCCAATGGCTTTCGTCTGTTATCAGCATAACCTTTTTGTTGATCACGTGCTGCTTTCAGTCGTTCCTTGACTTGAATGATTTTGTCTGTGGTTTCTTGTACTATCTCAGGTCCAGATGGTTGCTTTTCTCCAATTTCTGCCCAACAGACTGGCGTTCGGCACTTTCGTCCATAGAGTGCTTCGAATGGTGCAGCATTGATACTTGTATGATAACTGTTATTATAAGAAAACTCTATCAATGGGAAGTGATCGTCCCAATTACCTCCGAAATCAATTACACAAGCTCTAAGCATGTCCTCCAGTGTCTGAATTGTCCTTTTACTTTGTCCGTACGTTTATGGATGATAAGCGAAGTCTCTCCTTGAAAAGGAGTGGTAAGATTCATAAAAAGGGGAAAGCTATGCCCCAGGTATGTTGGACTTGGACCTTTTGAAATTATTAGAAAAATTGGACCTGTAGCCTATCAGCTACAACTGCCAGAGGAAATGATAGGAATACATGATGTATTTCATGTATCTAACCTCAAGAAATGTTTAACTAATGAATCACTGATGGTGCCTCTTAAGGACATAGAGGTAAATGAACAGTTAAAGTTTGTAGAAAAGCCTCTACAGATTGAAGATAGGAAGAACCCCAAGCACAAGGACAATTATCATTTCCTCTGGCAGTTGTAGCTGATAGGCTACAGGTCCTATTTTACTAATAATTTCAAAAGGTCCAAGTCCAACATACCTGGGGCATAGCTTTCCCCTTTTTATGAATCTTACCACTCCTTTTCAAGGAGAGACTTTCAATATCACTTTATCTCCTACTTGAAATTTCAATGGCTTTCGTCTGTTATCAGCAGAACCCTTTTGTTGATCACGTGTTGCTTTCAGTCGTTCCTTGACTTGAATGATTTTGTCTGTGGTTTCTTGTACTATCTCAGGTCTAGATGGTTGCTTTTCTCCAATTTCTGCCCAACAGACTGGCGTTCGGCACTTTCTTCCATAGAGTGCTTCGAATGGTGCAGCATTGATACTTGTATGATAACTGTTATTATAAGAAAACTCTATCAATGGGAAGTGATCGTCCCAATTACCTCCGAAATCAATTACACAAGCTCTAAGCATGTCCTCCAGTGTCTGAATTGTCCTTTCGCTGCTTAGATTCAACTTGGTTCCCATTGCTTTTTGGAAACTTGTCCAAAAATGAGAGGTAAAACGACTATCTCTGTCAGAAACAATTGATAGAGGAATTCCAGGTAATGAAACTATTTCATTTACATATAATTTAGCTAGTTGTTCCATACTGAAAGTTTCTTTCATTAGTAGGAAATGATCTTGTTATGGGCGAAATTCTGAGCTCATATCCTGGACGATATCTTAAATTATATCTTGCTTATCTGATGTATGTTTATACCCGGGATGCTGATTCAGGATATTGGTAACATCCTGGATGGTATCCTGAGGATTACTAACGGATTGTGTGCAGGAGTACGAGTCCAAGTTCCCAACGTTCACGAAGACCCTTTCTCCGCAAGACTCGGTCCAAGTCGTTCAAATGAAGATGTTGCAGCAGCTTTACTCGGTCCACAACGTTAATAATGGAATATTCGGGAGCATCCCACATTTATAGGAATTTTTGTTTGTATTTCGTAACTATAAATAGATGGATAAATCATATCAATAGGACACAACAACTACACTCGCTACTCACTCGCACTCACTCTCTCGCAACTTTCACTTTCACAAAAAAGCATTGTAACACTTAGCGATCTGATCAATGTTTTGGTCAAAAATCAAGCAATGACAATGTAACCAAACTTTCTGTTGTGAGGTATGATGCTTGAATTGATTAACAACAATAAGGATCACTATGAAGTGTAATGAACAAATGACACGAAGATTTATACGGGGAAAAAGCCCTTGATCAAGAGTTGATCTCCGGCACAAAAAACCCCGGGTGATGGAAACTACCGATCACCAACTCAAATTAAACAAACAATCTGTTACAACTTCGGATGATAGCGAGCTAAGTACAAGGATCACTATAGTGTATCGTGTGGAAATGTATGAAAAATGCTAAGTGTTTTGTCGAGAGCCAGTGAGAGCGGTTGTATGAGTGTGTGTGTAGCCAAAAATAGCTAAGTGTCTCTAAAATAGCTCGCTACCCCTTTAAAAATAGAAAATATCAAGCCTAACTAATATTCCGCAAATGGTGCAAGTCCTCCACGACTCCACAACGTCCATTTCTGACCAAGCACGTGCGGAATAGACTGAGAATATTCTCCAGGAATGTCGCCAAGACTAAGTCCAAGTTGATATTTGGCAAAACATTTACGAATTCAAAGTAGACAATCGTTAGTACAGGGATCCTTATAGTGATCCATGATCCTGATCCTGCAACACTTCTGAGGATCACTACTTCAGACAGAATTGAGGATCACTCAATCCAACAGTAAATAAGGATCACTGGTCATTTAGAAATCCACCCCTAACAATTGCCCCCAAAATATAAGGAGTAAATATGTAAATAAATGAGTTATATTTTGTCGATCTTATCCGCATTTAACCAACGGATAACTAGTCGTTATAAGCGGACTAGCCGTTACGATCATGACGTCAGTGAGATGACTACCCTGCAGAATCATCATTATAAATAAGAGTTAGAGATAGGGATCATTTCACATTTAAGTTCAAAAGAACTCCCTTTAAATTCTGCTTCGACGATCAAACAGGTAACTCTTTTCCTTTCTCCTTTTTCATATTCTGCTCTTCTTTCTTTACCATCATCTCGTTCAAAAATGATGCTCCGAAGCTCACCGGGCAAGGATCACAAGAAGAACAGCCCCTTAAAAAGTCAAGGGATCATCAAAGATTCCGCAAAAGAACGCTGTTGTTTCACCGATGCACAAATTGATAGAATCCGCCACTGTTTTCCAGCGAATACTGTTATCAGATCCTTTGATCCCAGTGCTCTTAGTGACAACATATCTGAAACTTGGGTAGCTTTCCCAGTAACACCTTTCACCATAGGATACACCTATCCTTTTCCAGACTTTACCCAATCCTTTTTCTCCCTTACCGACATTTGTTACATCCAAGCTATGCCGATGATCTGGAGGGTCCTATATACCCTTGAAAGGATCATCGAGCAGGAAGGAATTGACCTAGGAATGTCGGAGTTGGCTGAGATGTATGATCTCACAACGTTTGGATCCCACCGATATTTGTTCAAACGTAAACCCGGAGAAGAACATCCCATCTTTAAGGCTACTAAAAATGATACCAACTGGAAACGGCGGTTCTTCTTCGTCAGAAGGGATTCTATCCCGGATGGAAAGGATTTGCCGAAGAAATGGAGCACTCATGGTAGGATAGGAGGATCCTTAGAAGGATCACTAAGTAAGCTCATTCTGATAATGATTACTAATATGCTTTCGTTTCTTTTTGTACAGCTATCACATTCTCGCATATTATTCCTTCAGCTGCCACCAAGGGGAGACTTGCTGCCTTTAGAAAGCTTGATCCTGAAACAAGATCATTCAAGACAATCACCCAGGATTCACAAGAGGTATCCTCAGGCTCTGTCACCATGTCAAGTAAGTATCCTGTTCTTTTTATATTCTAATGTTTAAATAAATAGTTATATATGAATATAATTAGGACACTTATCTGTTTTGGGTGTGTAGGCGCTGGAAAATCATCAAGATCCGCTTCCAAATTTAGTGTCACTGAGCTTGACACCGTCCGATCCTCCAAGAAGAAGCTTCCTACCAGCCCAACTGCTTCGATCCCCAAGGCACCCGCTAAAGGAAGGGGTGGCAAGAAAAGAAAAGCCTCCGAAGCTGAGGATCTGCAAGGTCTGCCCCTGATCCACCACCAGTTCCTTGAATACTTCAACGAGGTAAGGATCCTTGTCCCTGCTTTAGGTATCCAGCTTATTTGAGGATCACTTGTTCTTAAACTGTTCTTTATCTTCTTTGCAGAAATTTGCCGAGATTGAAGACTATGTTGGGCATGTCGAGGAGCAGGACAAGAAGATTGCTGACCTCCAATAAGTCGCATTGCTCAAGGATCTTAAGATTGCTGACCTCCAAAAGGATCTCAAAGATGCCAAAGCTCAGACAGCTACAATCCTGATCAACTTCGATTATGAAAAGCACGAAATCACAGAGGATGCCAAGGTCTCCGCTGCCATAGCCATGTACAAGACCAAGCTACAAATGGCTCAAGAAGCTCAGGATCCTGCCTTTGACAGGAGCAACTGGGATGTGGAAGGCTGGAAGGCAAGGCTGGCTGAACTGGATGACGAGGAGGAGGCTGAGGAGGTTCTGGCAATTGAGGCTAGTGGTAGTGGCAAGGATCATGGTGGTGAAGCTAGTGGAGCTGGAGATGGTGATGCGGCGAAGGTGTAGGCTGCAACAATGGGCGATGATGGACATTTCTAGACGTAGCCGGAGCCCATTTTTTTAGTTTGGTTATGGTTTTTTTGTTTTGATGATGTTTTGATAAACAATGGTTGGTCTGTACTTGAACAATAGTAATTAGGGTTGAGGATCATGGATGATCCTTTGAACAATAGGTAGGACTACAAATGGTGGAGGGATCCTCTGTTTGGGGGATGAAGCCATTGTGATTCTGCCGTCTTTAATTTCCTGCACTTGTTAGACCTACAAACAATGGACACCCTTTGCCAACCCATGTGGACGGGCCACGTTTTGCTGGTAGAAACGTGGGTTGGCAATTTTGACAACCTTAAAAGGGTTTAAGCTTTTGTGAATAAAATGACTTTAACTTTTTGGCTATATCCTGTGTTGATATCCTTATTGTTATTTTATTTTTCAATCTATTGTGATGTTCATGTCGTTTAAACTTACCAAGTAAGGAAAAAATTTAAAAAATATCCCTTAAGAGTTAAGGATAAGATCAAGGATCACATAAAAAATAATTTAAGGATCATAATTTCAGTTGTCTAAGGATAAGTGTCACTTAAATACATAATGAATAAAATCAAAACAGTTTAGGATCGTACCTGAGAACCCAAGTTAGGATCCTATCCTTCAACACTTAAAATTAGGATAACCCAAGATACAAACCTTAGTTGAAAGTAAGGGTCAAGAATCTTTGGCCATTTATCTTCACAAACCTGAAATAAGATATTACTTGGAACTGAGCCAATATAAGATGAATGTTAGTGACTGGGGACAAGCCCAACAATTCTGGGGATAAGCCCAATATACTGGGGACAAGCCTAAAGGATAACTGGGGACAAGCCCAAAGGATAACTGGGGACAAGCCCAAAGGATCGTATGTAAACTGGAGTATGGCCCTTACTGGCGACTATCCAAACTTAGTGACATGAAAATGCCAGAACCTTAGCTAACGTGGAAACGTTAGAAACCTTAGGAACGGATGTATGGTACGTCTACCATTATACGTAGGATCCTGAATATAGCCAGCACAACGAAATTGTCAGCCCCTAAAGCGGGTACTGGTCCCATTGCCATGAACTATACCAGGATCATCGTGCGCTACTGGCGAAACTGGGGACAGGCCCAAACTGGGGACTAGCCCAAACAACTGGATACTTCTGTGGATACTCAACGCTTAGTTAAAGATACCTGAACCTTCAAAACTCAGAATCAAGTAAAAGGAGGATAAAGGACGCAGGATCCTTATCCTTGTAAGAATAAAAAGAATGAAATAGTTTAAGATTGGAATGTTACCAGAATGAGGATCATCTGTCAGCGGGGATCCTTCGAGGATACTTGTCTGGTAAGGATCATGGATCATGATCACATGAAATATTTCTTCAGATGGACAACATTCCAAGCTCTAGGTAGCAAATCACCCTCCATTGTTAGCAATCGATATGCCCCCTTTCCTGCTTCAGCTTCAATCAAATAGGGTCCTTCCCACTTTGGTGCTAGCTTTCCATTAGCAGGATTGGTGGTGTTTTGAAATGCTTTCCTTAATACCATATCCCCAACTTGGAATTTCCTAAGCCTGACATTTTTGTTGTAAGCTCCAACCATCCTTTGTTGATAACTGGCCATCCTTATCCTTGCTAAATCCCTGATTTCTTCTATAGTATCCAAGTCTTGAATCAAGTTTTCAGCATTTTCTTCAGGATCACGAACGCTTGTTCTTGCAGTTGGAACCACCATCTCTGTAGGGATCACTGACTCTGCCCCAAATACCAAAGAAAATGGAGTTTGGCCTGTAGCATTCTTGGGAGTTGTTCTATCAGCCCACAACACATAAGGTAGTTCTTCTGCCCATTTTCCTTTCTTGGATCCAAGCTTCTTCTTCAAATTGTTGATGATGATCTTGTTGGATGATTCTGCCTGACCATTAGCTTGTGGGTGTACTGGTGTTGATGTTATCATCTTAATTCCCCAACTGTCACAAAAGTTAGTGGTTCTATTCCCAATAAATTGGGATCCATTATCACAAATAATTTCAGAAGGGATGCCAAATCTAGTAATAATATTCCTTTTAATAAAGGATATAACTTCCTTTTCTCTGACTTGAGCAAAGGCTCCAGCCTCTATCCACTTAGAGAAGTAATCAGTCATAGCAAGCATGAATACTTTTCCACCTGGTGCCTTAGGAAGCTTTCCAACTATATCCATTGCCCATCTCATGAATGGCCAACAAGAAGATATAGGATGCAAGAGCTCTGCTGGTTGGTGAAGGATATTACTATGCCTCTGACAAGGATCACACTTCTTGGCATACTCCACAGCGTCCTTCTTCATAGTGGGCCAATAGTATCCTGTTCTCAGGATCCTTGAGAATAATGCCATACCCCCAGTGTGGTTTCCACAATCTCCTTCATGGAAATCCTTTAGGACTTCTTGAATTTCAGGATCCTCAATGCATCTCAAATATGGTCCTGCAAGAGATCGTTTATACAACATATTATTTAATATTGTAAATTGAGATACCTTAATTTTAAAGGCCCTTTCTCCTGTAGGAATTTCTCCATGTTGTATGTATCTCATGATTGGGAGTATCCATGATCCTGAATGAGATCGGGTATCATCACTAGGGATGATTGCAGAATCTTCTCCTATCTCCATAGCTACATGATCCTTGATAGCAGGGGTCAGGATATGGATAATAAGGATCTCAATATCCTCAGGAATCTTCAAAGATGATCCTAGATTGGCTAATGCATCAGCTTCTGCATTCTCTTCCCTTGGTACTGTGTCAAACTAAAGGATACAAAAGAGAGTGCCAATTCTTTGACTATCTCCAAATATTTGATTAGCTTTTCACCTTTAACAGCATAGGATCCATTAAAGTGATTAGTGATCAATAAAGAATCTACATGTACCTCAAGATACCTGATGCTCATATGCTTTGCAATTTGCAAACCAGCTATCAAGGCTTCATATTCAGCCTCATTGTTGGTAGTTTGAAATTCACAAGCTATGGAGTGGGGTATTATGTCCCCCTGTGGCGATTTTAGTAGTATTCCAAGCCCTGTTCCATTCACATTGGAGGATCCATCAGTAAACAGTATCCAAGGATCCTTGGTTTCTTCAAGCTGTTGGACTTCTAGTTCAGCTTCCTTTTGCAAATCACTACTGAAATCTGCCACAAAGTCAGCTAATGCTTGGGATTTAATGGCTGTCCTAGGCTCATATCTTATATCATATGCACTCAACTTCACTGCCCACTTAGCCATTCTTCCTGACATTTCAGGTTTCCTGAGAACATACTTGATTGGGAAATTAGTTTTAACAATAATGGCATGAGTCTCAAAATAATGTCTTAATTTGGTAGATGCCATAATTAATGCAAGGATAAGTTTTTCTAAATGTGAATACCTGGATTCAGCATCAAGTAAGCTCTTACTTACATAATAAACAGGATGTTGTGTACCTTGGTGATCCTTAACAAGGACCACACTTACTGCTTTTGAAGATACCGCCAAATATAAGGATAACACATCTCCCTTTTCTGGTTTCATTAAGGCTGGGGCTGAGGATAGGTAATCTTTAAGAGCTTTAAGGGCACTTTCATGCTTCTCAGTCCATTCAAATTTCTTGTTTTTCCTCAGGATGTCATAGAACTCCTTACACTTTTCTGAGGATTTGAATATGAATCTGTTCAAGGCTGCGATCCTGCCAGTCAACCTTTGCACATCCTTAGCATTGGCAGGAGATTTGATATTCACGATAGCCTTAATTTGCTCTGGACTTGCTTCAATGCCCCTCTTTGTTACCATATATCCTAAGAATTTACCTGCCTTTACACCAAAATGACACTTAGAAGGATTTAGTTTCATATTAAATTTATCAAGGATATTGAACGCTTCCTCCAAGTCTTTAAGGTGATCCTCAGCTCTTTTGGACTTAACCACCATGTCATCAATATAGACTTCCATAGTGTATCCAATTTGTTCCTTGAACATCATATTGACAAGCCTTTGGTAACTAGCACCTGCATTCCTTAATCCAAATGGCATGGCAATATAACAGTATATACCAGTTGGGGTCATAAAGGCTGTATCCTCTTGATCGGATGGTTCCATCTGAATTTGTTGAAATCCAGATGAAGCATCCATAAAAGTTAACAACTCATGACCCGCGGTAGCATCCACCATGGAGTCAATGTGGGGTAATGGGAAAGGATCCTTGGGACATGCCTTGTTTAAATCTGTAAAATCGACACATACCCTCCACTTTCCATTTTTCTTTTGAACAACAACCACATTGGCTAACCATCTTGGATACTTAACCTCTCTAATCATACCTGCTCGAAGTAGCTTATCTACCTCTTCCTGGATAATAGCATTTCTTTCAGGTGCAAACTTCCACCTCTTTTGATGAATTGGCTTGAATGACCTGTCAATGCCAAGTTTGTGAGTAATTATATCCTTAGATATACCTGTCATGTCTTCATGTTTCCAGGCAAAGGTGGTCTTCCTTCTTTTGAGAAAGGATACTAGCTCTTGTTCAATACCGCTAAGGATCCCTGACCCTATGAAGATCTTGGATTCCGGATCATCAGGATCCATAAGGATTTCTTTCAAATCCTGTTCTCTTGCCTCCAAGACGCCTCTTGAAGGATACTTTAATTGCTATTGCTCCCTTGGTCTTGAGGCTGGTTTCATTGATGAGGTATAGCAATTCTTAGCCTCCTGTTGATCACTCTCAATTTTCACCACTCCCCATGGACTTGGAAGCTTTACACACTGATGATAGGTGGATGGAACTGCCTTCATATCATGTATCCATGGCCTCCCAAGGATAACGTTACAACACGATAAGCAATCAATAACACAAAACTTTTGATAAGAATGCAATCCTTCAATATAGATTGGGAGTTTGATGTCCCCCAATGTATTCTTTGTTTCTCCACTGAATCCCACAAGTACTGAGGATCTTGGGATAATATCGGACTCTGGGATATTCATTTTCTTGAGAACATCCAGCTGAATGATGTTCACAGAGCTTCCTCCATCTATAAGGATCCTGCGAACAAAGTGGTTAGAAATAAACAATGTAATTACGAGACCGTCATGGTGAGGATCCTGGATGTCAACACGATCATCCTCATCAAAGGTAATGACTTTATCCTGGGTGACAACGGAGGTCCTGACGGGTCTGTCTCCATTATCCATCTTGGTTTCCTTAGCGTGTCTTTTTGCTGCTGAGAAGGATGTACCACAGATGTCTGATCCACCGGATATGAAATTTATGACTTGTGCATCTGCCGGAGGAGCAGGAGCCCTTTCCGGGATCCTTTCAGGATCCTGGGTTCTTGACTTCTTTCGTCCCAAGAGTTCCTTTAAATGCCTCTTGCTCAACAAATAACCAATTTCCTTTCTAAGTGCAATACATTCTTCAGTGAGATGCCCAAAATCCTCATGATATGCACACCACTTGGATTTATCCTTCGTAGCAGCTGGTTTATCACTTTTCCTTGGCCACCTAGCTTTCTCACCTAGATTCTGCATTGCAAGGATTAGTTCATTGTTATCAACAGAGAAACAATATTCAGAAATAGGAGGATAATTCTCATCATCCTCTTCTTGTTCCACTGCGTGCACATTCTGGTTATCAGATCTGTTATAGGACTTGGATTTGTTGTTCCTGAAGTAGGATCCTTGCTTATCCTGTTTTGAGGATCCTGTCAATCTGTCCTGGATCCTTTTGTCATCCTCTAGGCGGATGAACCTAAGGGCCCTAGTCCTTACTTCATCAAGATTCCTGCAAGGTGTCATAACAAGATCATCATAGAACAATGAATCCCTAAGCAATCCCATTTTAAAGGCTTCAACAACCGTAGCTATATCCAAATTGGGAATATCTAAGGACTCTTTACTAAACTTAGTGATATAATCTCTAAGTGATTCATTTTGACCTTGTGTTACCCTATATAGATCACTAGTTAATCGTTCAAACTTTCTGCTACAAGAGAATTGACTATTGAACAAGTTAACTAAATTAGCAAATGAAGTAATAGAGTAAGGGGGAAGGCTTAGCAGCCATTTAAGAGCAGATCCTGTAAGTGTGGATCCAAATCCCTTGCATAGACATGCTTCTTTCAACCTTTCCGGAATTGGATTGATCTCCATCCTCTCCCTGTATTGAGCTACATGCTCTTCTGGATCCGTTGAACCATCATATAGCTTCATTGATGGTATCTGGAATCTTTTAGGTATCTCAGCATCACACAAAGGTGGTGCAAAACGAGATATCCTATGGCTACCATCCGCAATCTCAGGAATGGGTTTAACCACTCCTGGTACACTGGATATCATATCCTTAAGCTTCTGCAATTCCCTAGCCATGGCCTGATTGATACCTGTATCCTGCATAAAGCCATGGTTAGTGTTATATAAATTATTAAAAGTGTTACCTCCCACAGGATTCGAGTTTGGAATTGCGGATGTGAATCCATCTTGTCGAGACACTAGCATGATTGAAGGACCAGAGGAGGAAATGGTCTGCATTGGTATGAAGTCTCCTTGATGGACGTCTGAGTTCTGAGGTTGCATATTTCTCGAGGATCCTTGATTTTGAAGGGGGTTGGATCCTTGGAATTGCGATGATCCTTGAACCTGAAAGGATCCTGGGACCAGGGAGGATCCTTGAACAAGGGAGAATCCTGGGACCAGAGAGGATCCTTGAACCTGGGAGGATCCTTGGACCTGGGAGGATCCTTGGACCTGGGAGGATCCTCGGACCTGGGAGGATCCTCGGACCTGGGAGGATCCTCGGACCTGGGAGGATCCTTGTACCGCATGCATTCCCACATATCCTCCTGACGTGAAGTATCCCTGATGCTGAGAAGAGGATCCTAATGGTTGAGAAGAGGATCCCTGAGGCTGGAAGCAAGAGCCAAATGCCTGACTCATTGTTGTTGTCCTATAACGCCTTCCTGATAGTTCACCCAAGTATTGCACGTCCGGAACTGCTGAGTATTGTGAGGTTATGACCGGAGTGTCGAAGTTCAGTGATCTTGGCATCAGAGGGGAGTGATCCTCCACTGATTTCTTCTGTTTCTTGATTTCACCGATCTCCCGGAGGATCCTTTCGTTGGTCTTATCTTGCTCTTGTGCATGATTCCTCATCTACAAAATCAAGGCATAGAGATCATTAGTAGTAGGATTAGTTGAAACAGAAGAAGTAGGTGGTTTTTGGAAAATAGGAGTTGGTTTCTTCGCAGCATTCTCAGCATTCTTCTGGGATCCAGAAGGTGGTGGAGGCAAAGGAGGAACGCCTTGTGAGGAACTGAATGAGGGCATCAAACTTGAAGTATTCTTCACTGAGGAAGCCATCTGTTTGGTTGTAGCGAACCGAAATAAACACGAAAACACGAATCTTTCTAAGAATGAAGCACCAATTGCCCCACCGTGGGCGCCAAACTGTTTTGGTCAAAAATCAAGCAATGACAATGTAACCAAACTTTCTGTTGTGAGGTATGATGCTTGAATTGATGAACAACAATAAGGATCACTATGAAGTGTAATGAACAAATGACACGAAGATTTATACGGGGAAAAAGCCCTTGATCAAGAGGTGATCTCCGGCACAAAAAACCCCGGGTGATGGAAACTACCGATCACCAACTCAAATTAAACAAACAATCTGTTACAACTTCGGATGATAGCGAGCTAAGTACAAGGATCACTATAGTGTATCGTGTGGAAATGTATGAAAAATACTAAGTGTTTTGTCGAGAGCCAGTGAGAGCGGTTGTATGAGTGCGTGTGTAGCCAAAAATAGCTAAGTGTCTCTAAAATAGCTCGCTACCCCTTTAAAAATAGAAAATATCAAGCCTAACTAATATTCCGCAAATGGTGCAAGTCCTCCACGACTCCACAACGTCCATTTCTGACCAAGCACGTGCGGAATAGACTGAGAATATTCTCCAGGAATGTCGCCAAGACTAAGTCCAAGTTGATATTCCTGCAAAACATTTACGAATTCAAAGTAGACAATCGTTAGTACAGGGATCCTTATAGTGATCCATGATCCTGATCCTGCAACACTTCTGAGGATCACTACTTCAGACAGAATTGAGGATCACTAAATCCAACAGTAAATAAGGATCACTGGTCATTTAGAAATCCACCCCTAACAATCAATATCCTGCATTGTATCCTGACGTTTAAAGCAATAAGAAGAACAAGGCAGCTGCGATTGTCAGCTCCCGAGGTTTTATGCCAGCGATCTAGATTGATCAAGGGCTTTCCTCGTACATCTCGTGTCACCCTTTTAATTTTTGCTCATAGTTTGATCATAGATACAGCTCAATATCCTGAGCCGTATCCTGAAAAATGTTTTCGTAAACAACATAACCAGCATATTTCCAACACACTTTTTAGCACACTACCTCACTTAACTAATTTGATCACTTAATTGCTTCGGTAATTTTTTACCAAAACAATTTGGCACCCACCGTGGGGCAAGTGGTGCTATCTTTACTAAAAATCTTTGTGAAATCATTGATCGGTTTTCTATTTTCAAAACTTTTTGCCACATTGTTTACAATGGCCTCAAGATCAAACATGAGCTCCTCTACCGTGTCTGCTACAACCTCTGCTACCATTGGTTCAACGCTTCCACCACCTCCTCCAAGGATGAAGGCTTCTTCACAACCTCAGGATATTATTCCTACTCGGAACATCCAGGGATCTGGTCCAGTTCTAGCTTCTAATGACGAAATTCTAACCTTGTTTGGAAGTGTGCTGGAATAAATGAGGCAGTAACAGGAAACAAACCAAATGCTGATAATAGAAATACAACTCTTGAAATCTAGCTCAAGCAGACCCATTGAGGATATCGTCACTCCTTTACAACCCAGAGCTTTGAACTTCAGTTCAGCCGTGTATACTGAGGATGATAGGGGAAATATTGTGCCTAACCATCCTCTGAGTCATACTCCTGAAATACCCTCCTCGGTCACCATGTCAACTGTGAGGAGCTCAGGATATGCTTCAGGATATGGCCAGAATCCTCGGACTGGTAACGTGTCAAATAATAATATTCTTGCTACTAACACTAATGGATCTTTGCAGGATACAGGTATGCCGTCAACATTTACTAGGGAGCTTTAGAAATTGAAGGACATGATATCCAGTGTACCTGGGGTGGTCCAGCCAATTCCGGAAGTGTCCCAAGACAGCCGCAGGATATCCCGCTTTGCTTATCCCATTTGCGATGTTGAAATCCCAAAGTGATTTAAAACTCCCAACATGAAACTATATGATGGGACTACGGATCCTAAAGAGCATATTGCCCAGTATAGGGAAAGAATGGAGATTAATCCTATCCCTCCAGAGCTCAAGGAAGCGTGCCTATGCAAGGGTTTTGGTTCTACCTTAACAGGACCAGCCTTGAAATGGCTCCTGAATGTTCCTCCTCATTCGATTACATCATTTGCTCACCTAGTGAATTTATTTAATAGCCAATTTTCTTGTAGTCGAAGTTTTGAAAAACTAACAAGTGATCTCTACAGGATAACTCAAGGACCTCAGGAATCCTTAAAAGATTATGTGAACAAGTTTAGCCGGGAATCCTTAGATATTCCACATCTTGATGTTGCAACAGTTGTGCAGGCTTTCAAGATGGGGCTGCAAAAAGATTCTCAATTTTACCAAGATCTTGTAATGAACCCATGCAGGAACTTGGATGAAGCTCGAAACAGGGCCCTGAGATATATTCGACTGGAGGAAGATAAGAAGATGCAAGAGAGGATGAACTCGTCCACCACTTACGAGTCAACCAATAGGAAGTCAGAATCCTCATTTAAACCATATCGCTCTAAGCCGTATGGCAGAAATGACAACAAGAAAGTGAATGATGTAGAAGACGAGGATACTGAAGAATATCCTGAATTATCTGAATATTGTTTTTCTGTTAACATACCTGAATTAATGTATGCTATGCAGGGCTTGGGAGACAAAGCTAGGTGGCCTCGAAAGAATCAACAAAAAGCTGATTGGAAGGATAAGTCCAAATAGTGTGCCTTCCATGAGGATTTCGGACATGTAACTGAGGATTGCATTGCATTAAGAAAAGAAATAAGTTATCTGCTAAGCAAGGGGTATCTGAAGGATCTCCTAGGAAGAAAGAAGAATAAGGGTCAGGATACTGAGAAGGATCCTGAACGAGCGGCGTCACCTCTTGCGGATGCCAAGATAATCAACTTTATTTCAGGAGGATCCGACATTTGTGGGACTTCGTATTCTGCGGCCAAGAGACATGCAAAGGAGGCTAAGGCCGAAAGGGGAGACAAACCAGCCAGGATGACTACCCTCACAATTGACAAAGTGATCACATTTGACAGTGATGACAGGGATACTGTCCAGGATCCTCACCATGATGCTCTGGTAATAACATTATATGAAGCTAATCATTTTGTACGCAGGATATTGGTAGATAATGGCAGCTCCGTCAACATAATCCAACTAGAGACTTTGAAAAGGATGAATGTATCTCCAATGGATATCACTTCGAAATCCACCGTGCTTGTTGGGTTCAGTGGAGAGGCTAGAAACACAGTAGGAGAGATAAAGTTACCAGTATATGTTGAAGGAGTCAACTCAATACAACGTTTCTGTGTGATGGATTCCCTATCCTGCTATAACATAATATTGGGCAGACCTTGGATCCATGATATGAAAGCCGTGCCGTCAACTTATCATCAATGCATCAAGATCCCTACCCCTTGGGGGGTTGTCAAGGTTGATAGTGATCAGCAGGAGGCGAGGGAATGTTACTCATCCTCAATGAAATCCTCAACCAAGCCTAATCCAGCATAGCAATTAAAGATGCGGGCCCAGGATATCATGGAGGCTTCAGAGCAGGATATGAAGAAAGTTATCCTGGATCAGGATAATCCTGATATCTCGGTGCTCGTAGGGACCAATATCCCTCAGGATATTGAAGAACAATTAACTAACTTTTTGAAGTGCAGGATGTCAACATTTGCATGGAAGCATGAGGATATGACAGGTATATCCAAAGACATTATCACTCACAAGCTTGGAATTGACAAATCGTTCAAGCCTGTTCAGCAAAAAAGAAGGAAGTTTGCTCCTGAACGAAATTCAATTATACAAGAGGAAGTTGAAAGATTGTTGAAGTCCAAAATGATCAGAGAAGTCAAGTTTCCAAGATGGCTGGCAAATGTAGTTGTGGTACAGAAGAAAAATGGGAAATGGAGAATCTGTGTAGATTACACGGACTTGAATAAGGCTTGTCCCAAAGACCCATTTCCTCTTCCTCATATTGATGCAATGGTGGATGCTACTGCCGAGCATGAGATATTAACCTTCATGGATGCATCCTCAGGATTTCAGCAGATTCAAATGGAGCCTTCGGACCAGGAGGATACTGCCTTCATGACACCAACAGGTATTTATTGTTATACTGCTATGCCCTTTGGTTTGAAAAATGCAGGTGCAACATATCAGAGATTGGTGAACATGATGTTCAAAGATAAGCTGGGGGACACAATGGAGGTATACATCGATGATATAGTGGTAAAATCTAAAAAGGCTGAGGATCACCTCCAGGATATTAAGGGAGCATTTGATATCTTGGATCAGTATAACATGAAACTAAATCCTGCTAAGTGCCATTTCGGAGTGGGGGCAGGAAAGTTTCTAGGATATATGGTGACCAAAAGAGGAATAGAGGCAAGCCCGGAGCAGATTAAAGCCATCTTGGATATCAAATCACCTTCAAATATGAAGGATGTTCAACGATTGACAGGGCGAGTTGCAGCATTGAACAGATTTATCTCAAGATCCTTCGAGAAATGCAAGGAATTTTATGATATCCTGAAGAAAAACAAGAAGTTCGAATGGGGAGAGAAGCACGAAGCAGCCCTGCAGGATTTGAAGCAGTATCTTTCAACTGCACCTCTATTGATGAAGCCTGAGAATGGTGAACCACTGTCCCTATACCTCGCAGCATCGGGGAATGCTGTAAGTGCCGTCCTTATAAAGGATCATGAAGGTCAGCAATACCCTTTCTATTATGTTAGTAAAAGTTTGTTAGATGCTGAAACTAGATATTCACATTTAGAAAAGTTAATATTGGCTCTAGTTATGGCATCAACAAAGCTTAGACATTACTTTGAGACACATAGGATTCATGTTAAAACCAATTATCCTGTTAAAAATGTACTTAGGAAACCCGAGATGTCAGGAAGGATGGCCAAATGGTCAGTGAAGCTGAGTGCTTATGACTTAGTGTATGAACCTAGGAATGCCATAAAATCGCAGGCTCTAGCTGACTTTGTGGCTGATTTTAGTAGTGACATTCAGGATGAGGTAGACCTAGAAGTCCAACAATTAGGAGAATCCTCAGGATCCTGGACATTATATACCGACGGAGCATCTAATGTCAGAGGAGTAGGATTGGGAATACTACTAAAATCGCCACAGGGGGACATATTACCCCAGGCTATTAGGTGTGAATTTCCTGCTACTAATAACGAAGCAGAATATGAGGCTTTAATTTCAGGATTAGAACTGGCTAAAAATATGAATATTAAGAATTTGCAAATATATGTGGATTCCTTGTTAATTACTAATCATTTTAATGGATCCTATGCAGCTAAAGGTGAGAAGTTAATTGAATATCTTGATATTCTCAAAAAATTAGCAGGATATTTCGATGTTTTTACACTTAAACAGGTACCAAGGGAAGATAATGCTGAAGTAGATGCCTTAGCAAATCTGGGATCATCAGTTAGGATACCAGAAGGGACCCAGATACCAATATTGCATATCTTGTATCCTGCAACGAATCCTCAGGATAAGGAAGTAGGAAGTATTCAGGATCCTGGAGCTGAGGATCCTGAGGAGGACCCTAAGTCCTGGACGGCTCCAATCATAAGATATCTCAAGGAAGGACACATCCCCAGAGACGAAAATCCTAAGGCATTTAGGATGAAGGTATCACGATTCACCATTATAAATAATGTTTTGTATAAGAAATCTCTTGTAGGACCGTATTTAAGATGCTTGGAAGATCCCGAAACTAAGGAAGTGCTTCAGGATATACATGAAGGGGATTGTGGTAACCATACTGGGGGCAGGTCGTTATTCTCAAAGGTATTGAGAACAGGATACTATTGGCCGACAATGAAGAAAGATGCTGCAGAATATGCTCGAAGATGTGATGCATGTCAAAGACACAGTAACATACTACATCAACCGGTTGAACCACTATATCCTATAGCTTCCCCTTGGCCGTTCATGAAATGGGGGATGGATATAGTAGGGAAATTACCAAAAGCTCCAGGAGGAAAGGTCTTTATGCTGGCAATACTGGTTATTTTTCAAAGTGGGTTGAAGCTAAAGCATTTGTTCAAGTTAGAGACCAAGAAGTAGTATCCTTCATATAGAGGAATATCCTGATCAGGTTTGGAGTACCAGCTGAAATCATTTGTGACAATGGATCCCAGTTTATAAGCAAGAGGACTACTGACTTTTGCAAGAGTTGGGGAATCAAAATGATCACATCCACTCCGGTACATCCTCAAGCAAATGGACAAGCTGAATCCTCAAACAAGATAATTGTCAACAACTTAAAGAAGAGACTAGGGGCTAAAAAAGGAAGATGGGCAGAAGAATTACCCTTTGTTTTGTGGGCTAATAGAACAACAGTAAAAAATGCAACTGGCCAAACTCCGTTTTCCTTGGTATTTGGAGCAGAAGCAGTGATCCCAACGGAAATGGTGATACCTACAGCAAGATCTATCCTCCGGGATCCTGAGCAGAATCCTGAAGCTTTGTGCCAAGACTTGGACACTGTAGACGAAACAAGAGATGCAGCAAGGCTAAGGATGGCAGCATATCAACAAAGGATATCCAGAGCATATAACAAGAATATAAGGACTAGGAGATTTCAAGTTGGAGATTGGGTATTAAGAAAGGCTTTTCAGAATACTACTAATCCTGCTGATGGAAAGCTGGCCCCAAAATGGGAAGGACCATATGAGGTTGAATCAGAATCAGGAAAAGGAGCATACCGGCTCAGGAATATGGAAGGGGATATGCTACCAAGATCCTGGAATGCTATACACTTAAAGCTCTATTTCAAGTAAGAATAGAATTTAGTTTCTATCTCAGAATGGTATGTATTCTATCTCTCTTAAATATATTTGAATTAGTTTATTATCTTGAACCCAATACTAACTTAGGCATCGGAGGGGTGTTAGCCAAGCTAACACCCACCTTAGTTTAAGGTTGTTTTGCAGAATATGCCTTAGGATATAGCTCCAGGATACATGCTCAGGATATCTCGAAGGATTAGAGGATTGGCCCCCTCTCTCACGGTTAAGGGATCCTAATCCCTTCAAAGGTTTAAAGGTATTCACCTTTCTCTCGAATTGGGTTTGAACACCCCGCCTGGAGCGCAAGTTATCTAGGGATAGTTCAAGGTAACGGGACCAGTTCATGTAAAAGTGGCTGACAATTTCGTTACTATTGGCTATATCCTGGATCCTGAAGGTATATGAGGATTGATCACCCTCTCTCATGAAAGGGTATTTTCATACCCTCTAAGGTTTAAAGGTTTTCACCTTTCTAAGTTTTGGAGTTTATACACTCTCGCTTGTAGCGCATGGATATCAGGGTTTATCCCCAGGATGTTAAGGGTTTATCCCCAGGATATCAAGGTTCATCCCAGGATGTTAAGGGTTTATCCCCAGGATATTAAGGGTTTACCCCAGGATATTCAAGGATTATGCAGTAAAGCTAAAGTATGGCCATTTTAAACACAGGGGACATACATCATACAATTTAAAGGATGGATTTAAACTTATGCACTAGGGACATCCCTGTGATTGAAGGTTGGAATTAACTCTCTGGGAGTATTTGGTATGATCTCTCCTTTTTTAACTTAAGTTTTATAAATTACGAAGCAGTATCCTGAGTAAGATATCTCTCAGGATATTCTTACAATGCGTTCCCAAGATTGTCCAAATTTAACTATTTTTATAAGTAAAATTTATGCACTAAGATAGTGACAACAGAAATAAAGGCAAAAGGAAGTTATATTATTAACATATCAAAAGTTGTGCTTTTGGTTTCACCTCAAACCAAGGACCATCCGCCAAAAGCACAATTAGTCCCATACCATATTTACTAAACAATTGAAGGTTTTGTCTCAAACCAAGACCTATCCACCTCCAACTGTTATATTGTTCAAAAGAAAAGACATATTAACGTTGATGACCAAGGGCTTCGTCCTGAAACTCAGGATCCCTCCACCTTTGGCCATCATATTGTTCAAATGCAGGAAAGTAAAAATGTAAGAAAAGTAAATTGTTTTGGGGTTACAAACCAACGATCAAATTTAAAAAAGTGGGCTCCGGCCTTGGCACATACATCCATCATCGCCCACTTGTATGCTCTCACACAGCAGCATCTTCACCAGCCTTCTCCGCTTTCTCGGCCTCAGCATCAGTTCCAGCATCCTGAGCAGCATCCTCGCCAGCATCCTTCTTGTCTCCAGCCTTGTCTGCCACCTCTGCCGACTAAGAGGACTCACCAGGTTCAGCAGGAAGGGGCACAGCCTTACCTCCAGGCTCCTTCAGCTTTGCCACCCAGGATTCGACCGGCCAGGATGGGCACTCAAGGCCTGTCTCCTTGGCCTCGTAAGCCATCTTAATGCGAGCTTATAGTAGAGAGACGATGGCAGAGGCTTTGATTCCTTCCCGGAAAGAAACCATGGCCTGTTCATGTTCCATTTGGACGGTGGCCAGCTTGATCTCAGCATCCTGGGTTACTTTCTTCAGCTTGTCCTCATAGTGTCGGGTCTTTACCTAAGCAATGGCCCCTTAGTAGCAACAGTGGTCTCGAGCTATTTGATCCTGGCTTCTTGGAACACGTTCGTGCTGCAAGCATCAGTGTAAAGCTGGAGCAGATGCTGGAGGCCCTGCACGTCAAAATTCAGGTATAAGTCAAAATATATTAACCAGGATATCCTGTCAGGATATCCTATCAGGATATATGTGCAGGATATTACCTTGTTAAGGAAGGATGTCATTGGCTCTAAGGAGTCAGAAAAGCTGAGTTCTTCATCGGAGAACCCTTCAGAGCCTGGGGCACTAACTTCGGAACCTTTCCTCTTTTTTTGCGGTGGAAGCACAAGTCCTCGGATTAGCCTTAGGAGCCGGGAGCGGCTTGGAGCTGGTGGTAGCAGGGGTCTCTTTCTTGACCATGACTGGAGTGGGGTAACTGTCAAGCTCGTCAAGATCAAGGAGGATTGGGACTTTGTTGGAGTCTGCATACAGGGAGTAGAATTCTTTCCTAAATATGCGAAATAAAAACATGTATGCAGGATATTGTGCAGGATCCTTACCAGACATGTTTGCGCTGGAAAGAGGGCTTGGAGAAGGTGGAGACGGATTAAAACTTCTTTCAGCCTCTGAGAGGAGTCTGATAGCGTCAATTCTCTTCTGGGAGTCGGCTAGATGAGGTGCAAGCTTCCTAAAATCAGCTGTGTACAAAACAATAAAAAAGAAATTGATCAGCTCAGGATACGAAATAGGATATAAGGCAGGATCGTCCTTGAACCCTAAATCCTAATCTTTCTCAACCACTTCACCGGATATTCCGTTCCACCAGGGATGGAGTCTCTTTTTACAAAGAAGAACTTGGATTGCCATTTCTCCTCGTTCCTGATGGCACGAAGTATCAGCGGATCGCCGGAGGTGGAATTAAACAAAAATCTACAAGATCCGTGGCATCTAAGCCGATATGCTAAGGGGAGGTCGTGAACGGAAAGCTCAGGAATGTGATTCTTCTTGATCTGATCAAGGACAGACAAGACTCGCCAGAGCATTGGCATTGTTTGGCTAAAACAGATTTTGGTAATTTTGAAAAACTCAGTGATAAAATATGGAAAAGGAAACCGTAATCCTAAGGTAAAGGGAAAGGCATTAAAGCACAACCACTCATCAGAAACCATGTCTGGCCGGATTTCCCGGTCAAACGGCCGGAATACCGTCCCCTCCGGGAAGATACCGGAGGATTTGAGAGCCGACAAGTGGGCACTGTCAAAGGTGCATATTTCCTTCTCCGGTTCTTGGAGAAGATTCTGTTGGATGAATGAGGGGGTGGAGTCGCCGGAGCTTGATCGTGTTTGCCTTGTCATATTCTCGCCGGGATGTTGAACAAAATGTGAGAAGAAGATGAAGATTAGAGAGAAAATGTTTACCTTTTTCCTTATCAGTAATAGTTAAAAAAAGATGAGGATGAGAGGTTATAGGGAGGTAATGAGTAAATATAGGCTGTGCAGTTACAAGCGGTCACATCATGGGTCTAATCTCTTAATTGCCTCGTTACTCGTAAAAAATATAACCGTTAGTGCCAGGATACTAAACGGTAACATTTTTGGGGACAATTGTTATGGGCGAAATTCTGAGCTCATATCCTGGACGATATCTTAATTATATCTTGTTTATCTGATATATGTTTATACCCGGGATGCTGATTCAGGATATTGGTAACATCCTGGATGGTATCCTGAGGATTACTAACGGATTGTGTGCAGGAGTACGAGTCCAAGTTCCCAACGTTCACGAAGACCCTTTCTCCGCAAGACTCGGTCCAAGTCGTTCAAATGAAGACGTTGAAGCCGCTTTACTCGGTCCACAACGTTATTAATGGAATATTCGGGAGCATCCCACATTTATAGGAATTTTAGTTTGTATTTCGTAACTATAAATAGATGGATAAATCAGATCAATAGGACACAACAACTACACTCGCTACTCACTCACACTCACTCTCTCGCAACTTTCACTTTCACAAAAAAGCATTGTAACACTTAGCGATCTGATCAATATCTTGCACTGTATCCTGACGTTTAAAGCAATAAGAAGAACAAGGCAGTTGCGATTGTCAGCTCCGGAGGTTTTATGCCGGCGATCTAGATTGATCAAGGGCTTTCCTCGTACATCTCGTGTCACCCTTTTACTTTTTGCTCATAGTTTGATCATAGATACAGCTCAATATCCTGATCCGTATCCTGAAAACTGTTTTCGTAAACAACATAACCATCATATTTCCAACACACTTTTTAGCACACTACCTCACTTAACTAATTTGATCACTTAATTGCTTCGGTAATTTTTGACCAAAACAGAGCTGACTTGGTTAGCCTGTCTAGAATCACCCAGATTGTATCATTACTTTTTCTTGTTTTGGGTAATTTGGTAACAAAATCCATTGTTATTAATTCCCATTTACAAACAGGCATTTCTAACTGTTGCAATAAACCCGAGGGTTTCTGATGTTCAGCTTTGACTTGTGAACATGTTAAACATTTTGCAACATATGCTGCTATATCCTTTTTCATTCCTATCCACCAAAAATTCTTCCTTAAGTCCTGATACATCTTATCACTTCCAGGATGCATCGTATACTTAGACTTGTGGGCTTCTTCTAATATACGGTGACGTAGGTTTCCTAATTTAGGTATCCACATTCTTTCCTTATGGAATCTCCAAATCCAATTTGTTCCTTGTTCTAATTCCTTAATCATTCTTTTTTGTTTTTCAGTATGATCCTTGATTACTGATTCTTGTGCTTTTCTAATCTGTTCATTTAAATCTATTTGCAGATTTAACTTAAGAGAACGTACTCTTTTTGGCTTTTCATGATATACTTTCGACTTAAAGCATCAGCTACTACATTTTCTTTTCCTGCATGATACTGGATATTACAATCAAAATCACTAAGTATCTCCATCAAGTGTCTTTGTCTCATATTTAATTCATTTTGCCCAAAAACATACCTTAAACTCTTATAGTCGGTGAAAATGGTAAATTTACTACCATAAAGGTAATGTCTTCAAATTTTAAGGGCAAAAATTATAGCTCCTAATTCTAGATCATGGGTTGAATAATTCTCTTCATGATTCTTAAGTTGTCTAGAGGCGTAAGCTATAACCTTTTGACGTTGCATCAACACACATACATAACCTAGTTTAGAAGCGTCACAATGGATTACAAAATCTTCAGTTCCTTCTGGTAACGCTAGTGTTATGGGCGGAATTTTGAGCCTATATCCTGGAAAGTATCTTGATTTATATCTTGGTTATATAGTGTCTGATTACATCCGGGATGCTGATTCAGGATATGTTAGGGGAGGATTTTCTAACAATTAGTGATCCTTATTCGTTATCCTAATTAGTGATCCTTACTTCTGTGACAGGTGGTGATCCTCAGAATGGCTTTAGGATCAGGATCATGGATCACTTTAAGGATCCTCGTACTGACGATTGTTTACTTATGTTTTATAACATCTCGCAGGTATAACAAGCTTGACCAAGTCTTGGCGACATTCCTGGAGAATATTCCTAAACTATTATGCACGTGCTTAGCTAAAAATGGACGTTGTGGAGAACGTGGAGGCTTGGCACGAAAGTCGGATAGTTAGTTTAGGTGGTTATTTCTATTTTAAAAAGGGAGTAACGAGTTAGTAGAGAACATTTAGTCATTTCTCAGTTACACACACTCGTACAAACGCTCATACAAGCTCTCGCTCAAACACTTAGCAATTTCATACACTTTCTACACATATCACCGTAGTGATCCTTGTACCTAGCTCGTTACTATCCGAAGTTGTAAACATTCATTCATTTATTTGAGCTTGGTGATCGGTAGTTTCCATCACCCGGGGTTTTTTGTGCCGGAGATCAACTCTTGATCAAGGGCTTTTTCCCCGTATAAATCCTTGTGTTGTTTGTGCAATTCACATTAAAGTGATCTTCATCGCTGTTACACATTTTGAGCATCATTCCCCGTAACAAAGAGTTTGGTTGCACTATCCTCGTCTGATTTTTAACCAAAACAGTTTGGCGCCCACCGTGGGGCAATTGGTGCTTCGTCCTTAAGAAAATACGCATTTCTGTGCTTAATTCGGTTCACTACAACCAAGCAGATGGCTTCCTCATCGAAGAATGCTTCAAACTTGATGCCCTCATTCACTTCTTCACAAGGCGTTCCTCCTTTGCCTCCACCACCTTCTGGATCCCAGAAGAATACTGAGAATGCTGCGAAGAAACCGACTCCCATTTTCTCAAAACCACCTACTTCTTCTGTTTCAACTAATCCTACTACTAATGATCTCTATGCCTTGATTTTGCAGATGAGGAATCATGCACAAGAGCAGGATAAGACCAACGAAAGGATCCTCCGGGAGATTGAAGAAATCAAGAAACAGAAGAAAACGGCAGAGGATCGTTCCCCACTGATGCCCAGATCTTTGAATTTTGACACTCCGGTGATTACTTCTCAGCCGTCAGTGGTTCCAGACATTCAATATGTGGGTGGACCAAAAGGAGTGCACTACGGAACAACAGCTATGACCCAGGCATTAGGTTCATATTTCCAGCCAGCGGGATCCTATCCTCAGCATATGGGATCCCTCACGAGTACAGGAGGATATTCAGGAATGCAGCAGGTTCAAGGATCCTCCTTCGTCCCAGGATCATCCCAGGTTCAAGGATCCTCCTTCGTTCCAGGATCATCCCAGGTTCAAGGATCCTCCTTCTTTCCAGGAGCATCCCAGGTTCAAGGATCCTCCTTCTTTCCAGGATCATCCCAGGTTCAAGGATCCTCCTTCGTCCCAGGATCATCCCAGGTTCAAGGATCCTCCTTCGTTCCAGGATCATCCCAGGTTCAAGGATCCTCCTTTGTTCCAGGATCATCCCAGTTTCAGGGATCCTTCCAGATGCCAGGATCCTTGAGGAATTTGCAAACAGGAAGTTCAGATGTCCATCAAGGGGATTTTATTCCAATGCAGACCAATGCCTCTACTGGTCCCTCGATCATTCCAGAGTCTCAACAACATGGATTAATATCCATTCTTCCTAACTTGAATCCAATGGGAGGTAACACTTTTAATAACTCTCATACTACTAACCATGGTCTTATGCAGGGTCCAGGTATCAATTATGCCATGGCCAGAGAATTGCAAAAGCTAAAGGATATGATATCAAGCGTTCCGGGAGTGGTCAAACCTATCCCAGAGATTGCAGATGGGAGCCACAAGATATCTCGTTTTGCACCACCAATCTGTGATGCTGAGATACCCAAGAGGTTCCATGTGCCTACAATGAAGCTGTATGATGGTTCGACTGATCCTGAAGAACACATAGCACAATATAGGGAAAGGATGGAAATCAATCCAATTCCAGAAAGGTTAAAAGAAGCATGCCTGTGCAAGGGATTCGGATCTACTCTTACTGGATCAGCTCTCAAATGGCTGCTAAGTCTTCCTCCCTATTCTATTACCTCATTCGCTAACCTAGTTAACTTGTTTAATAATCAGTTTTCTTGTAGTAGAAAATTTGAACGATTAACTAGTGATTTATATAGGATAACCCAGGGTCATAATGAATCATTAAGGGATTACATTACCAAATTCAGTAAAGAATCCTTAGACATTCCCAACTTAGATATAGCCACGGCTGTTGAGGCCTTCAAAATGGGATTGCTTAGGGATTCGTTATTTTATGATGACCTTGTTATGACACCATGCAGGAACCTAGATGAGGTAAGAACCCGGGCCCTCAGGTTCATCCGGCTAGAGGATGATAAGAGGATCCAGGAGAGGTTAGCAGGATCCTCAAAGCAGGATAAGCAAGGATCCTCATTCAGGAACAACAAGTTTAGATCCTACAACAGATCTGATAATCAGAACGTGCATTCTATTGATCAAGAAGAGGATGATGAGGATTATCCTCCAATTTCTGAATATTGCTTTAGTGTTGATAACAATGAACTAATCCTTGCCATGCAGAACCTAGGTGATAAAGCTAGATGGCCAAGAAAGAATGACAGGCCGACTGCAACTAAGGATAAATCAAAGTGGTGTGCATATCATGAAGATTTTGGGCACCTTACAGAAGAATGCATTGCATTAAGAAAGGAAATTGGATACTTGTTGAGCAAAGGGCATCTAAAAGAGTTGTTGGGAAGAAAAAAGTCAAGGACTCAGGATCCTGAAAGGATCCCTGAAAAGGCTCCAGCTCCTCCAGCAGATGCACAAGTGATAAACTTTATTTCTGGAGGGTCCGACATTTGTGGCACATCCTTCTCAGCAGCTAAGAGGCATGCAAAGGAGACTAAAATGGATAATGGAGAAAGACCAGTTCGAACATCAAGTGTCTCCGAAGGAAAAGTCATAACCTTTGATGAAGAGGATCGTGTTGATATCCAGGATCCTCATCACGATGGTTTAGTTATTACTCTTTTCGTATCTAACCATTTTGTTCGCAGGATCCTAATAGACGGAGGAAGTTCGGTGAACATTATCCAGCTTGATGTTCTAAAGAAGATGGGTATCCCTGAATCAGAGATCATACCAAGATCCTCCGTGCTAGTGGGATTTAGTGGCGAAACTAAGAACACCCTGGGGGACATTAAACTCCCAATATATATTGAAGGCTTACACTCTTATCAAAAATTTTGTGTTATTGACTGTTTATCTTGTTGTAATGTTATCCTTGGCAGGCCCTGGATACACGATATGAAAGCAGTCCCATCCACTTACCATCAATGTGTGAAGCTCCCTAGTCCTTGGGGGATAGTAAAGATTGATAGTGATCAGCAGGAGGCTAAGAATTGCTATACTTCATCGATGAAACCAGCCTCGAAATCCAGGGAGCAATAGCAATCAAAGTATCCTCCAAGGGATGTCTTGGAGGCAAAAGAGCAGGATGTGGTAGAAATCCTCATGGATCCTGACGATCCTGAATCCAAAATCTATATCGGATCAGGGATCCTTGGCGAAATGAAAGAAGACCTCATATCCTTCCTCAAAAGGAGAAAGACTACCTTTGCATGGAAACACGAAGATATGACTGGTATATCCAAAGATGTTATCACTCATAAACTCAGCATTGACAGATCCTTCAAACCAATCCATCAAAGGAGAAGAAAATTTGCACCAGAAAGGAATGCCATTATCCAGGAAGAGGTAGAGAAATTGCTCCGGGCAGGTATGATTAGAGAGGTCAAGTATCCAAGATGGTTGGCCAATGTGGTTGTTGTTCAAAAGAAAAACGGAAAGTGGAGGGTATGTGTCGATTTTACCGATTTAAATAAGGCATGTCCCAAGGATCCTTTCCCTTTACCCCACATTGACTCCATGGTGGATGCAACCGCGGGTCATAAACTGTTAACTTTTATGGATGCTTCATCTGGATTTCAACAAATCCAAATGGAACCATCCGACCAAGAGGATACAGCCTTCATGACTCTAACTGGTATATACTGCTATATTGCTATACCGTTCGGATTAAGAAATGCAGGTGCAACATACCAAAGGCTGGTGAATATGATGTTCAAGGATCAGATTGGACAAACTATGGAGGTTTACATAGATGATATGGTGGTAAAATCCTTAAAGGCTGAGGATCACCTAAGAGACTTGGAGGAAGCATTCGATATCCTTGACAAATATAACATGAAACTTAATCCTTCAAAATGTCACTTTGGTGTTAAAGCAGGTAAATTCTTAGGATATATGGTGACAAAGAGAGGCATTGAAGCTAGCCCGGAACAGATCAAAGCAATAGTGAATATCAAATCTCCGGTCAATGCTAAGGATGTTCAAAGGCTAACAGGAAGGATAGCAGCCTTGAACAGATTTATATCCAAGTCCTCCGAGAGGTGTAAAGAATTCTATGATATCCTAAGGAAGAACAAGAAATTTGAGTGGACGGAGAAGCATGAAAATGCTTTAAAAGCCCTCAAAGATTACCTATCCTCGGCCCCGGCTTTAGTGAAACCAGAAAAAGGCGATGTGTTATCCTTGTATCTTGCAGTATCCTCAAAAGCAGTAAGTGCGGTCCTTGTTAAGGATCATCAAGGTACACAACATCCTGTCTATTATGTAAGTAAAAGTTTACTTGATGCCGAATCCAGGTACTCACACCTTGAAAAGCTTATTCTTGCATTAATTATGGCATCTACAAAGTTAAGACATTATTTTGAAACTCATGTTATCATTGTTAAAACTAATTTTCCAATTAAGAATGTCCTCAGGACACCAGAGATGTCAGGAAGGATGGCTAAGTGGGCAGTGAAATTGAGTGCATATGATATAAGATATGAGCCTAGGACAGCCATCAAATCCCAAGCATTAGCTGACTTTGTGGCTGATTTCAGTAGTGATTTACAAGAAGAAGCTAAGCTAGAAGTCCAGCAGCTAGAAGAGACCCAGGATCCTTGGATACTTTATACTGATGGATCCTCAAATGTCAAAGGCACAGGGCTTGGAATACTACTAAAATCGCCACAGGGGGACATAATACCCCATTCTATAGCTTGTGAGTTCCAAACCACTAATAATGAGGCTGAATATGAAGCCTTAATTGCTGGTTTGCAAATTGCAAAGTATATGGGGATCAGGTATCTTGAGGTACACGTAGATTCTTTGTTGATTACAAACCACTTTAATGGATCATATGCTGTTAAAGGTGAAAAGCTAACCAAATATTTGGAGATAGTCAAAAGCTTGGCACTCTCTTTTGTTTCCTTTAGTTTGTCACAGGTACCAAGGGAAGAAAATACAGAAGCTGATGCATTGGCTAACTTAGGATCATCTTTAAAGATCCCAGAGGATATCAAGATCCCTATTATTCATATCCTGACCCCAGCTATTGAGGATCATGTGGCTATGGAGATAGGGAATAATTCTGCAATGATCCCTAGTGAGGATACTCGATCCCATTCAAGATCAGGATCATGGATCTCACCAATTATGAGATACTTACAACATGGAGAGATTCCTACAGGAGAAAATCCTAGGGCTTTCAAATCTAAGGTATCTCAATTCACAATTTTAAATAACATATTGTATAGACGATCTCTTGCAGGACCATACTTGAGATGCATTGAAGATCCTGAAGTTCAAGAAGTTTTAAAAGACTTCCATGAAGGAGATTGTGGAAACCACACTGGGGGCAGGGCACTATTCTCAAGGATCCTGAGGACAGGATACTACTGGCCAACCATGAAGAAAGATGCTGTGGAATATGCCAGAAGATGTGATCCTTGCCAGAGACACAGCAATATCCTTCATCAACCAGCTGAATTATTGCATCCTATATCCTCCTCTTGGCCATTTATGAGATGGGGTATGGATATAGTTGGTAAGCTCCCTAAGGCACCTGGTGGAAAAGTATTCATGCTTGCTATGACTGATTACTTCTCCAAGTGGATAGAGGCTGAAGCTTTTGCCCAAGTCAGAGAAAAGGAAGTTATATCCTTCATTAAAAGAAATATTATAACTAGATTTGGAATTCCTTCCGAGATTATATGTGATAATGGTTCCCAATTTATTGGGGGCAGAACCACTAACTTTTGTGACAGCTGGGGAATTAAGATGATAACTTCAACACCAGTCCACCCACAAGCTAATGGCCAAGCAGAATCATCCAACAAGATCATCATCAACAATTTGAAGAAAAAGCTTGGATCCAAGAAAGGGAAATGGGCAGAAGAACTACCCTATGTGCTTTGGGCTGACAGGACAACCCCTAAGAATGCTACTGGTCAAACACCATTCTCTTTGGTGTTTGGAGCAGAATCGGTGATCCCAACAGAAATGGTGGTTCCAACTGCTAGAACAAGTACTCGTGATCCTGAGGAAAATAATGAAAACTTGGCTCAAGACCTGGATACTATCGAAGAAATCAGGGATATGGCTAGAATAAGGATGGCCAGTTATCAGCAAAGAATGGCTGGTGCTTACAACAAAAATGTCAGGATCAGGAGGTTTCAAGTTGGAGATATGGTATTAAGGAAAGCATTCCAAAATACTACCAATCCTGCTGATGGGAAGTTGGCTCCAAAATGGGAAGGCCCTTATTTGATTGAAGCTGAAGCAGGAAAGGGGGCATATAGATTGCTAACCATGGAAGGTGATTTGCTACCAAGAGCTTGGAATGCTGTCCACTTGAAGAAATATTTCATGTGACAAGGATCCTCATGGCAGAGGTGATCGAAGCGAAAGGGATATCCTTAAAGGATCCTCAAAGTATCGGTGATCCTTACTTAGGTAATATCCTGAACTTAAGCTATTTCATTTCATTATTTTCTCTTATAAGGATAAGGATCATGTATCCTTTATCCATCTCTCACGTGAGTTTAAGTTGTGAAAGTTCAGGTATCCTTAGCACAACGTTGGTTATCCACAGAAGCAATCCGTCTTTTGGGTTTAACCCCAGTTATTCGGGCTTGTCCCCAGATTCCGCCTGTAGCGCACGATGATCCTGGTATAGTTCAAGGCTTTGGGACCAGTACTCGTTCTAGGGGCTGATAATTCCATTGTTCTGGCTATGCTTAGGATCCTACGTATAATGGTAGACGTACCATACATCCGTTCATAAGGTTTCTAACGTTTTCACGTTAGCTAAGGTTTCTAACGTTTTCACGTTAGCTAAGGTTTTGGCATTTTCATGTCACCAAGTTTGGATAGTCGCCAGTTAGGGCCATACTCCAGTTTACACACGATCCTTGGGCTTGACCCCAGTTATCCTTGGGCTTGTCCCCAGTTATCCTTGGGCTTGTCCCCAGTTGCTAACTCTTTTCTTATATTGGCTTAGTCCCAAGTTATGCTCTATTTCAGGTCCTTGAAGATAGGCAGCTAGGGATCCTTGATCCTTATTTCACTCTAAGGTTTATCTTATAGTTACCTGTAACGACTCTCATCAAAAGTCATAATTACTAAAGTAATTTGACCAATAGGAAACCCTAATTGAGACACCCAAGTGATTCTGTGCAAACCCTAAAATTTTCATAATTTTCAGAATCAGGATTAGGGCCCCTAAAACTCAGGGGGGGCATTCCCTACTTTACGATTATCCGAATTACGTACTCTCCAAGCTGAATTTTTAGAAAGTGTCAAGTCATCAGAGCTAGTCCCACACGTGGCTACACTATAGCAGCTTTGTGTCCCATACGGACCGTAAAGCTGTGAGTCTTACGGTCCGTAAGATGTCATACGGACCGCAACATCAGCAAGCTTACGGTCCGTAAGCTAGTCAATTTTCGTGTATAAATAGCAGGCATTGGGACTGACTTCTGTGCATTTGTTCGACGAAGGAATTCACTTTCAGGCACTGAGTTCTGTTCGATTTACTACAATTAACACACACTAAACTCTAATTAAGTATAGCGGGGTGCTGCAGAACAGGGTATTAGTACAATCGCTGCTACGATTCATTTATCCAACGATCAAGATATCCAATGAATGTTTAAATGCCGCCCACATTAGGGTTATACTTTATCGTTCGTCATTAATTTGACGGATTGTCGTTAATTCGATAAGTAAAGTATTATACTTTATCGTTCGTTGTTAATTCAACGGATCCTCGTTAATTCGATGGGTAAAGTATTATACCTTGTCGTTCATTGTTAATTCAATGGATCATCGTTAATTCGATGGACAAAGTATTGCATTTTGACATTCATTGTGAGAATTTGATCTCGTGAGTTATCGTAAATGCTGGATTATTACTAATTCCAAATTGTGTGCTTGTTATTGAAATTAGGATAAAAGGTTAATCAGTAGGCTAGGCTCTGCCCGTATAAATCTGCAAGGTGAGTCATTCTTCTTTTCTCACAGTTTGTGAGTCATTCTTCTTTTCTCACAGTTTGTGAGTCATTCTCTTTTTATCAAATTACTTTCCAAATCATGTTTATTTTCAAAAGTTATAATTACGGGGATTAAGTCTTTGTAATCACCAAGTTACAGCCGGTATGTGGGGTTTTGTATACATTACTTGATAATCGTCACCATTGGGGCAGCCAATGGGGGATATGACCATAGTCACAGACACCATTGGACGAATGGGCCAATGGGTCGAGTGGCAAGTACCGTGGGTAGTTGGATTGATATCAGAAACATTGTAATCGCTCTTAATACTGTATATTATAACAAATGAGTCATTTTAGTAAATAGAATGATTCACTCAGTATTTCCCGCTGACAAAACCTTTTTCAAACATGTTTCAGGTGACCTGTTGTAATTCAGGAAAAGTGCTGGGGAGCATTTCAAGCTTAAGATAGTGGCTCAATATAAAATAAAGAAATAAATTTTGTAATATCACGCTTTTATAGTAAAAACATAATATTGTAAATTATCGGGGTTTTATCCCGAATTGTGAAATAAAATAATCGGGGAAAAATTTTAGCTTTAAGCGATCCTGTTTCCGCTGTTAAACTCAATTAAAATCAATACCGCAGTATTTTCTGCCGCGGCTCCTGAAACGGGTCAAACCGGGTCTTGGGCCGTGACAGAAAAAGGTGGTATCAGAGCCACTGGGTTAAGCTAATTAAGTATTTAGAAATACTTAATTTTTCCTGATTACTATTATGTGATTATGTGTTTTATTAACTGGGTATTTGTTAATGTTAATATAGGTAGATTTTTAGTTTGTTGCTCTATTATCATTGTTAATCGAAAAATATTATATATAAATATATTTGATTAATATATGGAATTACCTAATATAGTATTACTATATTGTGGTAAAGAAATAATATTTTATGTTTAAAGTATATTTTTATTTAAAATTATTGTTTAATTAATTATTATTAATAATTTTATTATTAATAATAAAATATTAATAGTAGTAGTATTAAGATTATTTTTAAATATTATGGTTATTATCAAAAGCAGATATTGGATAACCTAGCCTTAGTTAGGCATGGATTGATCACCTATGCTTAAACAAGGCAGCATTAACCAATATTCATCATGATAATGACTAGTTAATATATATAAATTAAGTCATCATACTTATTTAATATATAGATTTTATATATTAACTACTGTAATAGTAAATATAAATCTTTAAATATTCTGATTTAAAGTTTAGTATTTTTATTATCTACAGTCAAGAAAATTTATAAATAAATTACAAATAAAACCTAGTATGTTTTAATTTGTATTTGTTTTGATATTATGAAATACTATTTAAAAAGTTGTTCTATAAAATTTTATTATGACCTAGTAATTATGTGTATGTTGTTAAACAGTATGAGTAATCTGTCAGAAGCCCTTCAGAATTTAAATCTCTATCCAGTAAGAATAGAAGTTTCCAGAGATTTTAATAGGTATATTCCAGACATAGAAGGACCTATAGAATTCAACGCTTTACCTTTCAAGAAACCTAAGCCTAAGAAAATGGAAATTGGGGAAAGTTCTAGGCAAATGGAGGAATTACCATCTCAAGAAGAATTAGATTTTATAATGGCAACAGATGATACTATTGAGCCTGTTAATGAAAATAATTTTATGAACTTAGAACCATCTATTCCAAACTCTTCTAATCACTGGAATATAGACGAATGGTTGGATAATGAAATACTGTTACAAAACCATCCCTATAGGCTTTTTCCTAAGTACAATCCAGAACCTTTACCAAATTTACCAATAAGTAACAAGAATAGGACCGAACTCCATCATTTTGACAACATGGATGCTGGGAATAGGATCCAAGAGACTTTGGGACAAATCTCCTGGAAATACGATGAGAAGAAACGCCGCTACTAGAACATCATCTGACAAAGGATAGGGGATTATGAAACTGTGATTGTATAATAGTAACAGTAAAATCAGTATGTGTAAATAAAAAGAATAAAACGGGTGTATATAGAAACATGATATAAGGAAATATTAGAAAAGTTACAATTTTGTTTGTATATTCGATTATGTGATTATGTGCAACTAAATTGTGACATTGGATTATTTCCTTTATACTAATTATATATCTATAAAATAGATATCAGATGGAAAACGCTAATAATGAACCAGTTAATGAGGGTAATCAATCTGAGCAACAATCAGGGAATCAATATGTGACTAGGCAAGATATAGAAAATATCGTTGCTCAAGGGATAGCCAACGCTATTCCATGAATAGTTGCTCAAGGGATAGCCAATGCTATTCCAGCAATCATTGCTGCTGTTAAAAATCCAATTGAACCTCAACAAGTTGTTCCTAGTAAACGCAATTCTGAAGATAATTTCAGTAATAGCGTAAATGGAGGTAATAATCATGTTAAACATGATAATGAACCATGGCAAGCTCCGCTCCCTAAGAAAAGGAAAGTTGCAACGCCTGGTTGCACTTACAAAGAATTTCTTGCTTGTAAACCCACTAAGTTTGCAGGCAATGAAGGAGCGACTGCAGTACTGCGTTGGTTAGAGAAAACCAAGGCAGTAATTGCCATAAGTAAATGTGCTCAGGATGATCAGGTTATGTATGTTTCAAACCTTTTCAAAGGAGTAGCGCTAGAATGGTGGAATACGATGTTACAAGTAAAAGGAAGAAGGATGGCGTATGCTATGAACTGGGAAGAATTTAAGAATCTTGTAGAAAGAAAATTCTGTCCTGAGTACGAAAAAGATCAAATGGCAAATAAGTTTCTAACCCATAGGATGGTAGATATAGATTGTCGAGGGTATACTACAACATTCTTCGAATATGCTCGAGTGGTACCAATCCTGGCTTCACCAGAACCGGTACTTATTTCTCGTTATATTTGGGGATTGATTTCCGAGATCCGTAATATTGTCAAAGCTGCGAAACCTCGCACGATTGATGATGCGGTGGAATTAGCCAATATTATAACTGACGAGCTAATACGGACAAGAGAAGAAAATAAAAGAAAGGAAGTAGCCCAAAAGATTACCCAAGAATTCAGTTCGGGTAATCATAACCATTTCAAGAAAAGAGGGAATGGGCAATCTTCTACTAGTCCATTTTGCAAATTTTGCGAAAGGAAGCATTTTGGAAGATGCAAAGGATATTGCAATTTTTGCAAGATTCCAGGGCATCAAGAAGAAGATTGTAGGAGGAAGAAATTTTCAGTTTGCTACAACTGTAGAGAAACTGGACATCTTAGGCCAGATTGTCCAAAACTGAATAAACCATTCGACAATCAAGCCAAACCAGCAGAAGGGGCAAAAAGGAATGAAAGAGCCTTTCAGCTGACTACTCATGAAGCCGAGATGATTCCAGATGTGATAGCCGGTATGTTCTTAGTCTACAACGTTTACACAACAGTAGTATTTGACTCTGGTGCAAACCAAAGTTTTATAAATACTTTACTCTGCCAAATTCTTAACTTACCATTAACCAGCATTAGATGAATTTCTATATTAGAAACGGCAGATGGGAATTCAGTTAAAATAAATAAGGTTATGCAAAACATAGAAATAAGTTATAAGTTTTCTGCAACCCTATGAAATTAGTTGAATTCAATGTTGTGATCATTATCTGTGATCAGAATTTCTTAGAAATTCAATCAACCATCAGAAAAGTAATTAGGATTACAGGAGATAAACCAGGTAAGTTTATGAAGTTCATATCAGTAATGGAAATTGCTAAATATGAACGAAAGCAAAGGAATAGTATATATGATTTTAGTAATCATTAATACTAAAGATACAGAATTTAAGGAAAATTCTGTAAAATTCGAATACCCAGATGTATTTCCAGAAAATTTACCTGGATTACCATCAGATATGAAGATAGAATTTAGGATTTATCAATTCCAGGAAATTTACCAATAAGCCAAGGAACCTTATCGGTTAGCACAATATTGGTTGTTAAGAAAAAGAAAAGCTTTACTCCAAAATTTCTTGAAGAATAAAATTTTTGCTGAAGTGCAATTTTAGGTCATATGGTGAATCATGAAGGTATTCACTTAGATCTTGCTAAGATAACAGTAATTACCAAATGGAAGATTCTGTAAACCGCAATGGAAATTAGGAATTCTGTAGGTTAAGTATTAAAGACAGTTTATTAAGGAATTTTCAAATTAGCTATACCATTAACTAAGATAACCAATACTATAAATCCTAGTTTTACCAGAAGAAACAGAAGATTTTGAAGTATATGGTAATGCTTCAAAGCTAGGATTTGGATATTCCTTAATGCAACGCAAAAAGGAAATTGCGTATGCCTCAAGACAATTGAAAAAGGTACGAAGGAACTATACCACTCATGAGTTAGAATTAGAACCATAATTTTGCCCTTAAGATTTGGATAAATTATCTGTATAAAAGTAAGGATACTATCTATACGGATTATAAGAATTTAATATATATATTTATGGGCAAAAAGAATTTGAGGCAAGAAAGATGGATGAAAATCCTAAGTGACTACAATTGTGATATTCAGTATCACAAAGGAAAAGCTGAAAACAGCAAGAGATAGTCATAAGAGTTATGCAGATAATAGATAAAAGTCGTTGGAGTTCGAGTTGGAAACAAAATACTATTAAAAGTATCTCCTTGGAAAGGAGTGGTTAGATTTGGTAAGAAAGGAAATCTAAGACCAAATTATGTAGGATCATTTCCAGTAAATTCAACGTATTGGATTAGTTACTTATAGTTTACAACTACCAGGAAGGTTAGTTGGAATACATGATATATTTTATATATCTAAAATGTCTATCAGACGAATCTTTGGTATTACCTTTCCAAGATATAAAGGTAAACAAATAGTGTTAAGTAAAGTAGGATTCAAAGACAGGATCCTAATATACGTGGGAAACTGGAATAAAAAAGGAAGAGAAAGTATTCTCAATTATTCCAGTAAATCTCGAGGACGAGATTTTTATTAAGTTGGGGAGAATGTAACGACTCTCATCAAAAGTCATAATTACTAAAGTAATTTGACCAATAGGAAACCCTAATTGAGACACCCAAGTGATTCTGTGCAAACCCTAAAATTTTCATAATTTTCAGAATCAGGATTAGGGCCCCTAAAACTCAGGGGGGGCATTCCCTACTTTACGATTATCCGAATTACGTACTCTCCAAGCTGAATTTTTAGAAAGTGTCAAGTCATCAGAGCTAGTCCCACACGTGGCTACACTATAGCAGCTTTGTGTCCCATACGGACCGTAAAGCTGTGAGTCTTACGGTCCGTAAGATGTCATACGGACCGCAACATCAGCAAGCTTACGGTCCGTAAGCTAGTCAATTTTCGTGTATAAATAGCAGGCATTGGGACTGACTTCTGTGCATTTGTTCGACGAAGGAATTCACTTTCAGGCACTGAGTTCTGTTCGATTTACTACAATTAACACACACTAAACTCTAATTAAGTATAGCGGGGTGCTGCAGAACAGGGTATTAGTACAATCGCTGCTACGATTCATTTATCCAACGATCAAGATATCCAATGAATGTTTAAATGCCGCCCACATTAGGGTTATACTTTATCGTTCGTCATTAATTTGACGGATTGTCGTTAATTCGATAAGTAAAGTATTATACTTTATCGTTCGTTGTTAATTCAACGGATCCTCGTTAATTCGATGGGTAAAGTATTATACCTTGTCGTTCATTGTTAATTCAATGGATCATCGTTAATTCGATGGACAAAGTATTGCATTTTGACATTCATTGTGAGAATTTGATCTCGTGAGTTATCGTAAATGCTGGATTATTACTAATTCCAAATTGTGTGCTTGTTATTGAAATTAGGATAAAAGGTTAATCAGTAGGCTAGGCTCTGCCCGTATAAATCTGCAAGGTGAGTCATTCTTCTTTTCTCACAGTTTGTGAGTCATTCTTCTTTTCTCACAGTTTGTGAGTCATTCTCTTTTTATCAAATTACTTTCCAAATCATGTTTATTTTCAAAAGTTATAATTACGGGGATTAAGTCTTTGTAATCACCAAGTTACAGCCGGTATGTGGGGTTTTGTATACATTACTTGATAATCGTCACCATTGGGGCAGCCAATGGGGGATATGACCATAGTCACAGACACCATTGGACGAATGGGCCAATGGGTCGAGTGGCAAGTACCGTGGGTAGTTGGATTGATATCAGAAACATTGTAATCGCTCTTAATACTGTATATTATAACAAATGAGTCATTTTAGTAAATAGAATGATTCACTCAGTATTTCCCGCTGACAAAACCTTTTTCAAACATGTTTCAGGTGACCTGTTGTAATTCAGGAAAAGTGCTGGGGAGCATTTCAAGCTTAAGATAGTGGCTCAATATAAAATAAAGAAATAAATTTTGTAATATCAAGCTTTTATAGTAAAAACATAATATTGTAAATTATCGGGGTTTTATCCCGAATTGTGAAATAAAATAATCGGGGAAAAATTTTAGCTTTAAGCGATCCTGTTTCCGCTGTTAAACTCAATTAAAATCAATACCGCAGTATTTTCTGCCGCGGCTCCTGAAACGGGTCAAACCGGGTCTTGGGCCGTGACATTACCCTTATTATGGTTAGGATTCTAACTTGGATCCTCAGGTATGATCCTTAACTCTTTTGATTTTATTCATTATTCTTTTAAATAACCCTTATACTTGACAACTGAACTTGTATTTCTTAATTCATATCACTTTTTAAAACTTATCGGTTATGGGATATGTGATCCTTGTTCATATCCTAAACTTTTTGGATATCTTTTCTAATTTTTCAAGGCTTGATAAGTATAAACAGAATGAACATTACAACAGTTGGAAAGTAACATACTAAAAAGGATAACAACACAAGATAAGCGACAAAAGGTTAAGTTTTTATTTATTAACATAAGGCTAACCCTTTAAAGGTTGTCAAAATTACCTACCCAAGCATCTACCAGCAAAACGTGGCCCGTCCGCTGGGGTAGGTAAAGGGTGTCCATGATAATGAGTTCAAAGGTAGTGCAGGAATATAAAGGCGACAGGATCACAATGGCTTCATCCCCCAAACAGAGGATCCCTCCACCAATTGCAATCCTGCCTATTGTCCAAAGGATCATACATGATCCTTAAACCTAATAACTATTGTTTAGAGTTATTACAGACCCACCATTGTTCAAAAACATCAACAATCCAAAAAACTACCAAACCATAAAAAATGGGCTCCGGCCACGTCTAGAAATTTCCATCATCGCCCATTTTTGCAGCTCACACCTTCGCTGCATTATCATCACCACCAGCCGCTGCATCCTCAGCTTTATCCTTCAACCCGCTGCCACTAGCCTCAATTGCCAGAATCTCCTCAGCCTCCTCTTCATCACCCAATTCAGCCAGCCTTGCCTTCCATTCTTCAATTTCCCAGCTACTTTTGTCAAAGGCAGGATCCTGAGCTTCCAAGGCCATTTGAAGCTTGGTTTTGTACATTGCTATGGCGGCAGAAACTTTAGCATCATCTGTGATCTCCTGCCTTTCATAGTCAAAGTTAACCAGCACCTTAGCCATCTTCTGCTTGGTATCCTGGAGTTCCTTCTGGAGATCAGCAAGTGCAAGATCCTTGAGCACAGCAACCTGCTGGAGATCGGCAATCTTCTTATCTTGATCCTCAACATGGCCGACGTAATCCTCGATCTCAGCAAATTTCTGCAAAAGAAAAGGATAAAGCAGTTCAAGAGCAAGTGATCCTTAGATCAGCAGGATATACAAGCAGAGACAGTGATCCTTACATCATTGAAGTACTCGAGGAACTGGTGGCGAATTAAGGGCAGACCCTGCAAATCCTCAGCCTCGGAAGTCTTTCTCTTCTTGATTCCCTTCCCTTTGAGGGGTGCCTTGGGGATTGAGGCTGTCGGGCTAGTAGGGACCTTTCTTTTGGAGGATTTGACAGTGGTGAGATCGGTGACACTGAACCTTGAAGCAGCTTTGGCAGATTTTCCAGCACCTACACGACCAAAACAAGATAAGTATCTTTTCTTAATATACATTTAACTATTTATTTAAATTTTAAACAGGGATACTTACTTGACATCGTGACAGAGCCTGAGGATACCTCCTGTGAGTCTTGGGTTACTGTCTTAAAAGTTCTAGTTTCAGGGTCGAGTCCCCAGAAAGTAGCAAGTCTTTTCCTGGTTGCGGGTGTTGTGATGAGATGTGAAAAGGAGATGGCTGCATGACACAAGACAAAGAAGGGGTTAGTGATCCTATTACAAAAACATGACCATCTGGTGATCCTTCCCAGGATCCTCCGGCCTACCATGGGTGGACCATGTTCTTGGTAAATGCTCTCCATCTGGAATGGTATCCCTTCTTACAAAGAAGAAGCGACGTTTCCAATCTTTGTCGTTTTTGGTGACTTTGAGAAGAGGATGATCTGCACTGGGTTTTCGTTTGAACAAATAACGGTGGGATCCGAAGGTAGTAAGATCATACAGTTCCGCCAGTTCTGACATTCCTAAATCAAGACTCTCCTGCTCAATGATCCTCTCTAGGGTGTATAAAACCCTCCAAATCATAGGCATGGCTTGAATATAAGATATGCCGGTAAGGGAAAAGAAGGATTGTGTGAACTCCGGGAAAGGATAGGTGTACCCTATAGCAAATGGAGTGACTGGAAAGGCAACCCATGTATCAGAAACGTAGTCGCTCAGAACAGTTGGATCGAAGGGTTTGAAAAAGACATTCGCCAGAAAACGGTGACAGATGTTATCTATTTGTGCGTCGTTAAAGCAACACCTCTCGTTCACTGAGTCCTTGATGATCTTCTGACTCTTCAAAGGGCTATCATTTTTGTGATCCTTGGCCGGGGAACTTCGGAGCAACATTTTCGAAATAATGAAGATAAAGGAAGAAAAACAGAGTAAGAAAGGAAGAAAGAGGAGAAAGTGATACCTGATTGATCTTCAACTGAGATTATAAAGGGAGTTTCTTTCGGATTTGAATGCATATTGATCCTATCTATATCTCTATTTATAATTATGATTCTGCAGGATTGTCACTTCCGTGACATCATCATCGCAACGGCTAGTTCAATTTTAACGGCTATATATCCGTTAGTTTGTTACGGATAAGATCAAGAAAACATAACTCGCTAATTTTACGATTTCACTCCTTATATTTTGGGGGCAATTGTTAGGGGAGGATTTTCTAACAATTAGTGATCCTTATTCGTTATCCTAATTAGTGATCCTTACTTCTGTGACAGGTGGTGATCCTCAGAATGGCTTTAGGATCAGGATCATGGATCACTTTAAGGATCCTCGTACTGACGATTGTTTACTTATGTTTTATAACATCTCGCAGGTATAACAAGCTTGACCAAGTCTTGGCGACATTCCTGGAGAATATTCCTAAACTATTATGCACGTGCTTAGCTAAAAATGGACGTTGTGGAGAACGTGGAGGCTTGGCACGAAAGTCGGATAGTTAGTTTAGGTGGTTATTTCTATTTTAAAAAGGGAGTAACGAGCTAGTAGAGAACACTTAGTCATTTCTCAGTTACACACACTCGTACAAACGCTCATACAAGCTCTCGCTCAAACACTTAGCAATTTCATACACTTTCTACACATATCACCGTAGTGATCCTTGTACCTAGCTCGTTACTATCCGAAGTTGTAAACATTCATTCATTTATTTGAGCTTGGTGATCGGTAGTTTCCATCACCCGGGGTTTTTTGTGCCGGAGATCAACTCTTGATCAAGGGCTTTTTCCCCGTATAAATCCTTGTGTTGTTTGTGCAATTCACATTAAAGTGATCTTCATCGCTGTTACACATTTTGAGCATCATTCCCCGTAACAAAGAGTTTGGTTGCACTATCCTCGTCTGATTTTTAACCAAAACAGGATATTGGTAACATCCTGAATGGTATCCTCAGGATTACTAACGGATTATGTGCAGGTACGTGGGTTAGAAGTTAGTAACGTTCACGAAGACTCATTCCGCGGAAGACTCGGTCCAAGTTGTTCAAGGAAAGACGTTAAGCCCGCTTTCTTTGGTTCCAAACGGCTACTTATGGAATATTCGGGAGTATCCCATATTTATAGGAATTTTAGTTTCTACTTTGTAACTATAAATAGGTGGGTATACCAGATCGAATAGGACATCACATTCACACTTGCTACACTCTAACACTCGCTCTCAAGCAATTCTCACTTTCATACAAAAGCATTGTAACACTTAGCGATTTGGTCTATATCCTGCACTTTATCCTGACGTTTGAAGCAATAAGAAGAACAAGGCAGCTGCGATTGTCAGCTCCCGAGGTTTTATGCCGGCGATCTAGATTGATCAAGGGCTTTCCTCGTATATCTCGTGTCGTTTACTTTACTTTTCTGCTCATAGTTTGATCATAGATACAACTCAATATCCTGAGCCGTATCCTGAATACTGATTTTCTAAATAACTTAACCGGCATATTTTCAAGACACTTTCTAGCACACTACCTCACTTTACTAATTTGATCACTAAATTTCTTCGGTAATTTTTTACCAAAACAATTTGGCGCCCACCGTGGGGCAAGTGGTGCTCTCTTTACTAAAAATTTTTGTGAAATCGCTAATCGGCTTTCTATTTTCAAAACTTTTTCCCACATTGTCCACAATGGCCTCAAGATCAAACATGAGCTCCTCCACTGTGTCTGCTATGACTTCTGCTACTACCGGTTCGGTGCTTCCACCACCTCCTCCAAGGATGCCAGCCTCTTCACGACCTCAGGATATTATCCCTACCCGCAGTGTTCAGGAATCTGCTCCCGTTTTAGCTTCTAACGATGAAATTTTAACCTTATTTGGAAGTGTGCAGGAACAAATGAGGCAGTAACAGGAAACAAACCAAATGCTGTTGAGGGAAATACAACTCTTGTGGTCTGGTTCGAGCAGATCTGCCGAATATATTGTCACTCCATTACAACCCAGAACTTTGAACTTCAGTTCAGCTGTGTACACTGAGGATAACAGGGGGAATATTGTGCCCAGCCTTCCTCAGAATCATACTCCTGAAATACCCTCCTCGGTCAGGATGTCAACCATGAGGAGCTCAGGATATGCTTCAGGATATGGGCAAAATCCTCCAACGGGTAACGTGTCAAATAATAATAATACTCATGCTACTAACAATAGTGGATCTTTGCAGGATACAGGTGTGACATCAGCGCTTACTAGGGAACTTCAGAAGCTGAAGGACATGATATCTAGTGTACCTGGGGTGGTCCAGCCGATCCCGGAAGTGTCCCAAGACAGCCATAAGATATCTCGTTTTGCATATCCTATCTGTGATGTTGAGATCCCAAAGAGATTTCAAACCCCCAACATGAAGCTTTACGACGGAACTACGGATCCTGAGGAGCATATTGCTCAGTATAGGGAAAGAATGGAGATTAACCCTATCCCTCCGGATCTCAAGGAAGCATGCTTGTGCAAGGGTTTTGGTTCAACCTTAACAGGATCAGCCTTGAAATGGCTCTTGAATGTTCCTCCGCATTCGATTATATCTTTTGCTCACTTAGTAAATTTATTTAATAGTCAGTTTTCTTGTAGTAGAAGCTTTGAAAAATTAACAAGTGATCTCTACAGGATAACACAGGGGCCTCAGTAATCCCTTAGGGATTATGTGAACAAGTTCAGCCGGGAATCCCTAGACATTCCTCATCTTGATGTTGCAACAGCTGTGCAAGCTTTCAAGATGGGGCTGCAAAAAGATTCTCAATTTTATCAAGATCTTGTAATGAACCCATGCAGGAACTTGGATGAAGCTCGAAACAGGGCCCTAAGATATATTCGATTGGAGGATGACAGAAAGATGCAAGAAAGGATGAACTCATCTAACACTTATGAGTCAACTAACAGGAAGTCAGAATCCTCATTTAAGCCATATCGCTCTAAGCCATATGGTAGAAATGAAAGCAAGAAAGTGAATGTTGTTGAAGACGAGGATCCTGAAGAATATCCTGAACTATCTGAATATTGCTTTTCTGTTAACATTCCTAAATTAATGTATGCCATGCAGGGTTTAGGAGACAAGGCTAGGTGGCCTCGAAAGAATCAACAAAAGGCCGATTGGAAAGATAAGTCAAAATGGTGCGCTTTCCACGAAGATTTCGGACATGTAACTGAGGATTGCATTGCTCTAAGGAAAGAAATAAGCTATCTTCTAAGCAGGGGATATCTGAAAGATCTCTTAGGAAGAAAGAAGAATAAGGGTCAGGATACTGAGAAGGATCCTGAGTGAGCAGCATCACCTCCCGCGGATGCCAAGATAATCAACTTCATTTCGGGAGGATCCAACATTTGTGGGACTTCGTATTCGGCGGCAAAGAGACATGCAAAAGAAGCTAAGGCCAAAAGGGGAGACAAACCTGTCAGAATGGCTACCCTCACAACTGACAAAGTGATCACGTTTGATGCTGATGACAGGGATACTGTCCAGGATCCTCACCATGATGCTCTGGTAATAACGCTTTATGTGGCTAACCATTTTGTACGCAGGATATTGGTTGATAATGGCAGCTTCGTTAACATAATCCAACTAGAGACTCTGAAGAGGATGAATGTATCTCCAATGGATATCACTTCGAAGTCTACCGTGCTTGTTGGGTTCAGTGGAGAGGCTAGAAACACAGTGGGAGAGATAAAGTTACCAGTATACGTTGAAGGAGTCAACTCGATACAACGTTTCTGTGTGATGGATTCTCTATCCTGCTATAACATCATACTGGGAAGACCATGGATTCACGATATGAAGGCTGTGCCATCAACGTATCACCAATGCATCAAGATCCCTACCCCTTGGGGAGTTGTCAAAGTTGATAGTGATCAACAGGAGGCGAAAGAATGCTACTCATCCTCGATGAAATCCTCAACCAAGCCTAGTGCAGCATAGCAATTAAAGACGCGGGCCCAGGATATCGTGGAGGATCCGGAGCAGGATGTGAAGAAAATTATCTTGGACCAGGATAATCCCGATATTTCGGTGCTCGTAGGAACCAATATCCCTCAGGATATTGAAGAACAGTTAATTAACTTTTTGAAATGCAGGATGTCAACGTTTGCATGGAAGCATGAGGATATGACAGGCATATCCAAAGACGTTATCACTCACAAGCTTGGAATTGATAAATCATTCAAGCCTGTTCAACAAAAAAGAAGGAAGTTTGCTCCTGAGCGGAATACGATTATTCAAGAGGAAGTTAAGAGATTATTGAAGTCCAGGATGATCAGAGAGATTAAGTTCCCAAGTTGGCTAGCAAACGTGGTTGTGGTACAGAAGAAAAATGGGAAATGGAGAGTTTGTGTAGACTACACAGACTTGAACAAAGCTTGTCCTAAAGACCCATTTCCTCTTCCCCACATTGATGCGATGGTAGATGCCACTGCCGGGCATGAAATGATGACCTTCATGGACGCATCCTCAGGATTTCAACAGATCCAAATGGAGCCTTCTGACCAGGAGGATACTGCCTTCATGACACCAACAGGTATTTATTGTTATACAGCTATGCCTTTTGGTTTGAAAAATGCAGGTGCAACATACCAAAGATTGGTAAACATGATGTTCAAAGACAAACTGGGGGACACCATGGAGGTGTACATTGACGATATGGTGGTAAAATCAAAGAAAGCTCAGGATCACCTCCAGGATATTAAAGGAGCATTTGATATCCTGGATCAGTATAACATGAAGCTGAATCCTGCTAAGTGCCATTTTGGAGTGGGGGCAGGAAAATTTCTAGGATATATGGTGACCAAAAGAGGAATAGAAGCAAGCCCGGAGCAGATTAAAGCCATCTTGGATATTAAATCGCCCTCAAATATGAAGGATGTTCAACGATTAACAGGGTGAGTGGCAGCATTAAATAGATTTATCTCAAGATCCTTAGAAAAATGCAAAGATTTTTATGATATCCTGAAGAAGAACAAGAAATTCGAATGGGGTGAGAAGCATGAAGCGGCCCTACAGGATTTAAAGCAATATCTTTCAACCGCACCTCTACTGATGAAGCCCGAGAATGGTGAACCATTATCCCTATACCTCGCAGTATCAGGGAATGCTGTAAGTGCCGTCCTTATAAAGGACCATGAAGGTCAGCAATATCCTGTTTATTATGTTAGTAAAAGCTTGTTAAATGCTGAAACTAGATATTCTCATTTAGAAAAATTGATACTAGCATTAGTTATGGCATCAACGAAACTTAGACATTACTTCGAGACACATAGGATTCATGTAAAAACAAATTATCCTGTCAAAAGTGTGCTTAGGAAACCAGAAATGTCAGGCAGGATGGCTAAGTGGTCGGTAAAGTTGAGTGCTTATGATTTAGTATATGAACCTAGAAATGCCATAAAGTCTCAGGCTTTAGCTGACTTTGTGGCTGATTTTAGTAGTGACATTCAGGATGAGGTAGACCTAGAAGTTCAACAGTTAGGAGAATCCTCAGGATCCTGGACATTATATACTGATGGTGCATCTAATATAAGAGGAGTAGGATTAGGAATACTACTAAAATCGCCACAGGGGGACATATTACCCCAGGCTATTAGGTGTGAATTTCCTGCTACTAATAATGAAGCAGAGTATGAGGCTTTAATTGCAGGATTAGAGTTGGCTAAGAGCATGAGTATCAAAAATTTACAAGTATATGTTGACTCTTTGTTAATTACTAACCATTTTAATGGATCTTATGCAGTTAAGGGTGAGAAATTAATCGAATACCTCGATATTCTTAAAAAATTAGCAGGATATTTCGACGTTTTTACACTTGAACAGGTACCAAGGGAGGATAATGCTGAAGCAGATGCCTTAGCAAATTTGGGATCATCGATCAGGATACCTGAAGGGACTCAAATATCAATATTACATGTCTTATATCCTGCAACGAATCCTCAGGATAAAGTAGTAGCGGGTATTCGGGATCCTAGAGCGGAATATCCTGAACAGGATCCTAAATCCTGGACGGCTCCAATTGTGAGATATCTTAAAGAAGGACACATCCCCGGAAATGAAAATCCTAAGGCATTTAGGATGAAGGTATCACGATTCACTATCATAAATAATGTTTTATACAAGAAATCTCTTGCAGGACCATATTTGAAGTGCTTGGAGGATCCTGAAGCCAAAGAAGTACTTCAGGATATACATGAAGGGGATTGTGGTAATCACACTGGGGGCAGATCATTGTTCTCGAAAGTGTTAAGGATAGGATATTATTGGCCAACGATGAGGAAAGATGCTGCAGAATATGCTCGAAGATGTGATGCATGTCAAAGACATAGTAACATACTACATCAACCAGCTGAACCACTATATCCTGTGGTTTCCCCTTGGCCATTCATGAAATGGGGGATAGATATAGTAGGGAAGTTACCAATAGCTCCGGGAGGAAAAGTCTTTATGTTAGCAATGACGGATTATTTCTCTAAGTGGGTTGAGGCTAAAGTATTTGTTCAAGTTAGAGATCAAGAGGTAGTATCCTTCATAAAGAGGAATATCCTGACTAGGTTTGGGGTACCAGCTAAGATCATTTGCGATAATGGGTCCCAGTTTATAAGCAAAAGGACTACTGACTTTTGCAAGAGTTGGGGAATCAAAATGATCACATCTACTCCGGTACATCCTCAAGAGAATGGACAAGCTGAATCCTCAAACAAGATAATAGTCAATAACTTAAAGAAGAGGCTAGGAGCCAAAAAAGGAAGATGGGCGGAAGAGTTACCCTTTGTTTTGTGGGCTGATAGGACAACGGTAAAGAATGCAACTGGCCAAACCCCGTTTTCCTTGGTATTTGGAGCAGAAGCAGTGATTCCAACAGAAATGACGATACCTACTGCAAGATCTATCTTACAGGATCCTGAACAGAATCCTGAAGTCTTATGTCAAGATTTGGATACTATAGATGAAAAAAAGAGACGCGGCAAGACTAAGGATAGCAGCATATCAACAAAGAATATCCAGAGCATATAATAAGAACATAAGGACTAGAAGATTTCGAGTTGGTGATTGGGTGCTAAGAAAGGCTTTTCAAAATACCACTAATCCTGCCGATGGCAAGCTAGCTCCGAAATGGGAAGGACCTTATGAAGTTGAGTCAGAAGCAGGGAAAGGAGCATATCGACTCAAGAATATGGAAGGGGGTATGCTACCAAGATCCTGGAATGCAATACATTTAAAGCTCTATTTCAAGTAAGAGTAGAATTTATTTTCTATCTCGGAATGGTATGTATTCTATGTTTAAATATATTTGTTTATTATCTTGAACCCAATACTAACTTAAGCATCGGAGGGGTGTTAGCCAAGCTAACGCCCACCTTAGTTTACAATTGTTTTGCAGCATATGTTTCAGGATATAGCTCCAGGATATGTACTCAGGATAACTCGAAAGATTAGAGGATTGGCCCCCTCTCTCACGTTTAAGGGATCCTGGTCCCTTCAAAGGTTTAAAGGTATTCACCTTTCTTACGAATTGGGTTTAAACACCTCGCCTGGAGCGCAAGTTATCTAGGTATAGTTCAAGGTAGCGGGACCAGTTCATGTAAAAGTGGCTGACAATTTCGTTACTGTTGGCTATATCCTGGATCCTGAAGGTATATGAGGATTGATCACCCTCTCTCACGAAAGAGTATTTTCATACTCTCTAAGGTTTAAAGGTTTTCACCTTTCTAAGAATTGGAGTTTATACACTCTCGCCTGTAGCGCATGAAATTTAGGGTTTATCCCTAGATATCAGGGTTTATCCCCAGGATATTAAGGGTTTATCCCAAGTATGCTAAGGATTCATTTCAGGGTATCATGGGTTTTGCCCTGGGGTATTCGGAATTCATTCGAGTCAAAATATAAATACATTTGCGTTTCTGTGTCGAACACAGGGGACATACATTATACTGTTCAAAGGATGGATCCAAGTTTATAAGTATGCACTGGGGACAAACTTATAATGGAGGATTGAAATTGATTCTCTAAGAATCTCTGGTATGATCTCTCCTTTTTATTTGGACAATTTATAGGTTGTATTTCAATATCCTGATCAAGATATCTTTCAGGATATCTTCTAGGATATGTTTATGATAAATTCCTAAGAATGTTCAAACCAAACACATTTCACAAGTAAAATTTGTATGTCAATGACAACAGTAATAAAGTCAAAAGAGAAGTTATATTATTAACATACCAAAAGACGTGCTCTTAGTTTCACCTCAAAACAAGGCCCATCCACTAAGAGCACTAATAGTTCATTACCATATTTACTCAACAGTTGAAGGTTTCATCTCAAACCGAGAACCATCCACCTCCAACTGTTGTATTGTTCAAAAAGCATGCAGGAAATGTAAATTGTTCAGGTGCAGAAAAGTAAAGTGCAGAAAAGTAAATTGTCTAGGGGATCACAGACCAACATTCAAATTTAAAAAGGTGGGCTCTGGCCTTGGCACGTATATCCGTCATTGCCCACCTAAATGCCCTCACACAGCGGCATCTTCTCCAACCTTCTCGGACTTCTCCGCACCAGCATCCTGAGCAGCATCCTCACCAGTATCCATCCCAGCATCCGCTCCAGCATCCTTCTTGTCTCCAGCCTGAATCACCACCTCTGCTGACTTAGAAGACTCACCGGCTTCAACAGGGAGTGGCACAGCTTTGCCTCCGAGCTCCTTTAGCTTGGCCACCCAGGATTCAACTGGCCAAGATGGACAAACAAGGCCCGTCTCCTTGGCCTCGTAGGCCATCTTGATGCGTGCTTGTAACAGGGAGACGATAGCGGAAGCCTTGATTCCCTCCCGGAAATTGACCAAGGCTTGATCATGATCCATTTGAACGGTGGCAAGTTTGAGCTCAGCGTCTTGGGTGACCTTCTTCAGCAGGCTTTCGTAGTGCCGGCCCTTCGCTTCGGCAATGGCACCTTGATCAACAACGGTGCTTTCAAGCTGTTTGATCCTGGCTTCATGGAGTGCAACAGTACCACAGGCATCATTATACAAGTGGAGCAAATGCTGGAGGCCCTGCACATTAATTTCAGGTATGAGTTAGAATATATTGACCAGGATATCCTGTTAGGATATCCTATTAGGATATATGTGCAGGATATGTGTCAGGATATTACCTTGTTAAGGAAGGATGTCATTGGCTCTTAGGAATCAGAGAAACTGAGTTCATCATAGGAGAACCCTTCTGAACCTGGAGCACTGACTTCAAGACCTTTCCTCTTTTTTGCTGTGGAAGCACGAGTCCTTGGATTGGCCTTGGGAGCCGGGAGTGGCTTGGAGCTAGTTGCAGCAGGAGTTTCTTTCTTGACTGTGGCTGGGGTTGGGTAGCTGTCGAGTTCATCAAGGTCTAGATAGACTGGAACTTTGCTGGAATCTGCACACAGGGAGTAAAATTCTAAATCTCTCCTAAGGATATCAAATAAAAACATGTGTGTACAGGATATCTTGCAGGATCCTTACCAGACATGTTTGCGCTTGAAAGAGGGCTTGGAGTTGGTGGAGATGGGTTGAAGCTTCTCTCTGCCTCTGAAAGGAGTCTGATGGCGTCTATTCTTTTTTGAGAATCAGCAAGGGGAGGTGCAATCTTCCTGAAATCAGCTGCATACACAACAGAGAAAATGAAATTGGTCAGTTCAGGATGTAAAGCAGGATAAGAGGCAGGATCATCTTTAAACCCTAAATCCTACCCTTCTTCAACCATCTCATTGGATAATCCGTTCCACCAGGGATTGAGTCCCTTTTTACAAAGAAAAACTTGGATTGCCAACCATCCTCGTTCCTGGTGGCACGAAGTATCAGTGGATCACCGGAAGTAGAATAAAACAGAAATCTACATGATCCATGGCATCTAAGTTTGTAAGCTAGGGGCAGATCATGGACGGAAAGATCAGGAATGTGGTTTCTCTTGATTTGGTCAAGAACAGACAAAACACGCCAGAGCATTGGCATGGTTTGGCTGAAAGAGATTTTGGTGATATTAAAGAATTCGGTGATGAAGTCCGGAAAGGGGAATTGTAGCCCTAGGGTAAAAGGGAAAGCACTGAAGCATATCCACTCGCTGGAGACCATATCCGACCGGATTTCCCGGTCAAACGGTCTAAACACGGTTCCTTCCGGGAAGATGAATGTAGGAGCCGAGTCACCTGAACTGGTGGGCACTATCGAAGGTACATATTTCCTTCTCCGGTTCTTGGAGAAGGTTCTGTTGGATGAATGTAGGAGCCGAGTCACCTGAACTGGATCTTGTTTGTCTTGGCATTTGGTTACCTGAATTTTTCGCCGGAGAAAAAGGATAAAGATGAATATGAAGATGAGAGAGAGAATGTTACCTTTTCCTTGTCGATTGTGATTAAAAAAGAGATGAGGATGAGAAGATATAGGGCATGATGAGTAAATATAGGCTGGGTAGTTGAAAACGGTCACATCATTGGTCTTATCTAATTAATTACCTCGGTCTTCGTAAAAATGTAACCGTTAGTGCAGGATAACAAACGGTAACATTTTTGGGGACAATTTTTATGGGCGGAATTTTGAGCCTATATCCTGGAAAGTATCTTGATTTATATCTTGGTTATATAGTGTCTGATTACATCCGGGATGCTGATTCAGGATATTGGTAACATCCTGAATGGTATCCTCAGGATTACTAACGGATTATGTGCAGGTACGTGGGTTAGAAGTTAGTAACGTTCACGAAGACTCATTCCGCGGAAGACTCGGTCCAAGTTGTTCAAGGAAAGACGTTAAGCCCGCTTTCTTTGGTTCCAAACGGCTACTTATGGAATATTCGGGAGTATCCCATATTTATAGGAATTTTAGTTTCTACTTTGTAACTATAAATAGGTGGGTATACCAGATCGAATAGGACATCACATTCACACTTGCTACACTCTAACACTCGCTCTCAAGCAATTCTCACTTTCATACAAAAGCATTGTAACACTTAGCGATCTGGTCTATATCCTGCACTGTATCCTGACGTTTGAAGCAATAAGAAGAACAAGGCAGCTGCGATTGTCAGCTCCCGAGGTTTTATGCCGGCGATCTAGATTGATCAAGGGCTTTCCTCGTATATCTCGTGTCGTTTACTTTACTTTTCTGCTCATAGTTTGATCATAGATACAGCTCAATATCCTGAGCCGTATCCTGAATACTGATTTTCTAAATAACTTAACCGGCATATTTTCAAGACACTTTCTAGCACACTACCTCACTTTACTAATTTGATCACTAAATTGCTTCGGTAATTTTTTACCAAAACAGCTAGTATGGGTGCATGGGTTAGTCTTTGCTTAAGAATTCTAAAGGCTTCTTCTTGTTTTGGTCCCCATTCAAATTTAACAGATTTGCAGGTTAACTTAGTTAAGGGAATGGCTATTCTAGAAAAATCTTGAATAAATTTTCTATAATAACCGGTCAATCCTAAGAAACTTCTAACCTCGGTTGGTGACTCAAGGGTTTTCCACTTGGTAATTGCCTTGATCTTGGTGGGATCTACATGAATTCCTTCATGATTAACTAGATGTCCAAGAAATTGTACCTGTTCTAACCAAAACTCACACTTCAAAAACTTAGCATAAAGCTTTTCTTTTCTCAATAAACTTAGAAGTGCACGCAAATGCTTTGCATGTTCTTCTTTACTCCTAGGGTAAATAAGAATATCATCTATAAAGACAATTATGAATTTATCCAAATATGGCTTACATATTCGGTTCATCATGTCCATAAATGCAGCTGGGGCATTGGTTAAACCAAATGGCATGACAGTAAATTCATAATGGCCATACCTTGTTCTGAAAGCGGTCTTAGGAATGTCCTCTTCCTGTAACTTTAATTGATGATATCCTGACCTTAGATCGATTTTAGAGAAAAATCGTGCTCCTTGCAATTGATCGAACATATCAACGATTCTTGGTAATGGATACCGATTCTTAATCGTGACTTTGTTCAATTCGCGGTAATCAATGCACATACGCATTGATCCGTCCTTCTTTTTAACGAATAAAATCGGTGCTCCCCATGGCGATGAGCTTGGCTGTATGAATCCCCTTTCCAACAATTCATCTAATTGTTTCTTCAGTTCCTGCATTTCTGCTGGTGCCAAACGGTAAGGTGCTTTGGCAATTGGTGCGGTTCCCGGTATCAAATGGATTCTGAATTCCACTTCTTTGTTTGGAGGTTGCCCTGGTAGCTTTTCTGGAAATACATCTGAAAAATGGGATACTACTGGAATATCCTTTAATTATTTTCCTTTAGTGTTAGTGATTATGGAAATCAAATACACTAATGACCCTTTTCTTATATAATTTGTTGTTTTCATCACAGAGATGAACTTTGTGGATCTAGAGGTTTTATTTCCTTTAATTGTGATCTTTTCACCCCTTGGTGAATTTACTTGGATTGACTTTTGATCACATAAAATACTGGCTTTATTGGCTATTAACCAATCCATTCCTAACACAACATCAAATCCTGCCAGATTCATTGGGTAAAGATTTGCAATAAATTTCTGATTTAAAATTTCTATTCTTGCTCCCTGCAAGATTTCAGAAATCTTAATGGTTTCCCCATTTGCTGTCTCTACCAGACATTCTTGTGGGAGTTTAGTTAATGGTTGATTGAGAAGTTTTCAAAATGAAGTATTAATAAAACTTTTGTTCGCACCAGAGTCAAATAATACTTTAGCAAAAACATCATTAACTAAAAACGTACCGGTGATCACATCCGGGATCATCTTTGCTTCTTCTACAGTCAGAACAAATGCTCTAGCATTTTTAGTATTCTCGGTGTTCGTGGCTGGAGCTAGCTTTGGACAGTTAGGCTTGATATGACCTTGTTCTCCACAGTTGAAGCATATCCTGTTGTTAGGCTTCTTCCTGCAATCTTCCTCCTTATGTCCCGATATTTTGCAGACGTTACAGTATATGGAGCATCTTCCTGAATGCTTCCTTTTGCAATACCTGCAATAGGGTGCAGAGGTAGAGCCTACATTTTTCCCACTGTTAGAATTTCCAGAACGGAATTCCTGGGTAAGCTTCTGGGTTAGGTTCCTCCTCTGATCCTCTTCTCGTGTACGGACTAATTCATCTGTCAAGGTGTTTGCTAGTTCTATAGCTTATTCTATGGTTTGAGGTCTAGCTGCCTTGACTACATGTCTTATCTCCCCAATTAATCCTCAAATGTAACGGGAGTAATACTGGTTCTGGTGATGCAAGGGTTGGTACTATTCGAGCATATTCAGAGAAAAATGTAGTATAACCCTTACTATCTACCCCAATCATCCTAAGGTTTAGGAATTTGTTTGCTATTTGTTCCTTTTCATTAGGAGGACAAAATTTCATTTCTACCATGTTTTTAAATTCCTCCCATTCCATATTATAAGTTCTATCACTTCCCCTCGACTGGAGGATAGTGTTCCACCATTCTAGTGCTGAATTCTTAAACAGATTGGAAGCAAACATTATCTTATCCTCTTCCGCGCATTTGCTTATTCTTAAGACTACCTCGGTCTTTTCTATCTAGCGTAGAGATGCAACGGCCCCTTCATTGCCCGAGAATTCCATTGGTTTACAAGACCAAAATTCTTTATAAGAACAACCATAAGACACGGTTCTTCTTCTATTGGGAATGGGCACTTAAAGAATAGGTCCATTGTTTACGCTGTTTTCAGGTTCAGAAGGTCGTTTGCTATCATGTTTACTTTTATTTTCTGCTTCCTTAACCGTTTTGATAATATATGGCATTGCATCTATTATCCCTTGTGTCACTATATGTTGCATGGCACTGCTATCCACTTGGTTTCCATTATTGTTGTTGTTCGGGTTTTCATTATCCGGGTTATTGTTACTCTGGTTATCATTATTCTGGTTTTACTGGTTCACCTTGTTGTCCATCTGAATTTTAAACATTTGCCAATTATTAATATCACAAAATAATTAATAATTTAGGAAATAATCACACAACACACATATTGGTAAAAAAACGTCGAGCATTGCGACTTACTCTTTCTTATATAGTATGCTTCTAATACAAACCGATACTGGAATTTAAAATTACAATACTAATATGCATCACTAACCACGAGGTGGTCTATACTACAACATATATTATTATTACACATATATTATTATTATTATTATTATTATTATTATTATTATTATTTTCATACACACATATTATATATATATATATTATTTTTACTATCTCCACCATCATCTTTATGGATATGGATTCATCCAAAAATCCATATGGCGCTCGTCGTACTTCCAGACGAGTCGCTCTCCGACCTGCCTCATTCTCTCGCTACTTTCTAAAATCTCTTATCCGAAAGTTCGGAGCTCTTGCACATTTTCTGCACTCATTGGGGGTGCAGGGGCTGGTACTGGGTCTGGGTACTGGGGCATGGGTTCCTCCCGAGGGTACGGATTCTCTAAGATCTCCCTAATGTATTCATCGTTATCGTAGTAGGGATCTAGAGGGTCCGGACCTGGATAGGCTGCTAAGTTCGGCATGGGTTTGTCGGTTAGGTGGTAGGGTTGCACATAATCCCTATGATCATCAGACCACGGATCGTAGTCTGGGTCTAAGGGATTAGGGGCTGGTATCCTAGGTATCTCCTCGGGGTTGAAATCATGCATTTGGACTTGGTTTTCTGGGTTGTTTTCTATCTCCATCGGCTGCGTGGGAAATAAAGGTAAGGGTTGTGGGGCTACTACTTGTTCCTGGTTTGGGTCAGCAGCTGTGGTTGCTAGGATATGAAAAATGGCTAAGCTCCTATTAAGCATATCCTGTGTATGGGCATCTATCTCTCGCTTAGCGGCTGCTAGGACTCTCTGCTGTTGCAACTTTCGCATTCTCTTCCTACGCTCGTGTGCTCTCTTACTGAACCATCCTCTATTTTTTTGAGGGAATGGCTCTTCAGACTGAGCCTTAAACACAAACATCCCTTCTTCCTGGTCAGCTGAATACCCAGAGAGAGCAGGCTGTGAAGAGGTACCTTCACTCCTAGGTGAATCGGACAACTGACGATAAACGTCTGAGGGTCCTTGATCAGTCATACTGTAAACTAACAAATAGTCAAATAACACACAACAATAAAATACAGATATGCATGTATTTTCATAATTAATTTCCTAACAATTTGAATAATATCTTGGTGTCAGCAGAACACTTCTATGGCTGAATCAGTGGCTTAGCTCTGATACCTGGTATTTATCTATTAATTACACAAATGTAGATGTGTTAGTATAATAACCCAATATTTACATTAGTAATACTCTCCCCGAGACGACATTCCAACGACTACGTCTGGCAGAACCTCGACAGCCGTTACGGAACCCTGGATCAATCGGGCAGCGTATCTAATACGTAACCGGGGTTATAACACTTACAACGGGGCAGAACTTCGTGAATTAGGGGGTATTATGCCCGAGAATTACTTCTACACTTAAGAAATTCAAGATAGAGAAAGGAAATGAGCGATCGAAACTGAAGGCCGATGCCCTCTTTATATAGGGCCTGATTTTGGTTCCTTCCGCGCCCCACGTAGAACACGGCCAGGGCCTTCGCTGCCCGCGAGGCTCCCTAGGGTAGGCCCTAGCTAATCCGGGTCAGCATCCTAGCTCCGACGTATGGCTGGCACGTGGCAGCCCAGGGTCTTGCCTCGTTGATGATTGCTCGCGGCCCACGTAGGAGGTAGCCAAAGGCTACGCGCCCCGCGACAGCCTTAATTTTCTTGTTTTTATTTAATTTTAATACTACTAAAGACATTCGGGACCCGTTTTCGCATACGAGGTGTATTTTGAGACATATTAAGGTATTTTAAAATATATTAGGGTGTCTAAAAAATTCAGGAGGGTTGTTATAACTATCAAGAAAAATGCCTGAATTTCAATATATGACATTGAAATTTTGATCCCCCCTCATTTTTGCAAATTCTGACGTCTCTTTACTGAATTCCCCCTTAAACTGAGCAATTTAGTCTTTTGTGATCTCTGAAAAACTTGACAATACTAAGAATATGACAATCTCTGTACCGAAAGTCAGTTTTTCATCTATGCAGATTTAACGTTTTGGCCCACAAATAGTCAGATGCTATGGATAATAGACATGCTGCACTAGTATCATGACTGCCCTACTAATTTCTTCAATCCGTGAACGCATCATCAAATATGTTGGCTAAAGACCCGGACGAATTGACAATGAAACACCAAGTGTCCCCTTCGTACGAAGGTAGAAACACCCCCTTCGAACGAAACTGTAAAGATATGACAATTAAGCTTCAAACCCCCTTTGTACGAACCCATGAGTGCGCCTTCGAACGAATCTAGGAGTGGATTTGTACCAGCATGTATGACAGTTTAAAACCTCCCTTCATACGAAGCCGTGCATTCATACGAAGCTGAGCTTGTACCTCAAGAACACTTTCAAACACATTTTCTAATCCAGAATCTTTAATACTTTGAATTTCATGATGAAATTTCACAGGATTGTGAGAAAATCAGTTCCGAACATAATGATGTCTTCAATTTTGAATTCCATCCGTGAATTGACCTTTAATTTTATGTTTTTCTGTTATTTTACGTCAAAACTCACTACACTTCCAAAATTAATGAGCGTAGGTGATTCAATCAACTGTTAGATCGATTGAATCTACACCGTAGCTCTGATACCACTTGATAGTCCAGGAAACGTCGAGTTTGACGGAGCTTTGGTCCAGATATGATCGGTTCAGTGATTAGAAAGGAGTAGAAGTAGAATACAACACCAAACAATCACTTATAATCTGGTTTCTATTAATATATGAAAGTTACATACCCACGAAACAAGTTAGACAGCATCTCCCCATAGGGAACCAAAAGCTACACAAGACCCAAGCACTCCTATATATAGGCTGCCTGGCTTCGTACGAACCCACTATGGGTTCCTTCGTACGAAGCTGGTCTTGCGCATCCGTACGAACAGACAATGTCGTGTAACACCCCGAAAACGGGTTTGGTAATCAAACCCCGTTAATACTAAAAGACGGGTAAAGTACGGCAAAAGTAACCCGATAAATATTAGAATTTAAATAAAAAAAATCCTAATATTAATTAAAAGGCGGATAAGAACTTTCAAGGAATAAAAGGGATAAATGGACCGAGTTAACGGAACTTAAATAAGACGGGTTATAACTCCCGGAATCCAATAAGTTAACTAGGAATAATAATAACCTAGTTAGAAGAGAAGTCTTGTAGTGACATACTAGTGGGTTAAAACTTTATAACTAGGAAAATATAAAACTTTATATTAAAATTATAAAGTTTTAAATAAACAAGGATAAACTAACTAGGACAAAATAACCCAGTTAGTTATAAGACTTATGTTAACTCAAAAGTGAGTTAAAAGCACCTAAATATGAACTAAAAGAAATTAGAGGGGCTAAAAGTGTCTAATTGGAAACTAATTATAATAAAATCAATTTATTAAAAGCAAAACACAATGTGTGTTTTGTTCTGGAGATCGATCAAGAAGCAGGGGGCGCTTCCAAGCTCCCCAAAACCCTAGTTCATGTCAAAACCTCCAATTTGAAGGATCAAATCAAGTCCAAAACGAAAATCGAGCATAGATTAGTGATCCCCATTGCAAGGATATCACAAGGTATGTAAAATTTGATAAAAATTCTCTACTTGAAATTCTCATGAATTTAGGGAATTCGAAATCTGTGGATGCATGTGTGATATATAGATGAAATAGGAACATTTGAATGCCTAGGAGTAAACCCTAGACAAGTATAGATTGAAATCATGCTTAGCTCAAGTAAATTCAGATTTTGTTTTGACTAAATTCGTGTATGTGATGCTTTTAGGGGTTTTTATTGCTAAGAATAAGTGTTATAATGTCATAAAAAAGTTCAAATTGAAAGCTGAATTCAAACAGCTTCTGATAAGAATTTACAGCCGACTTATATTGGCTGTAACCTGGATAAACCGTGACAAAAACATGTGTTTCTTAAGTCTAAAATGTAATTCCAGGAAATATCTTTAAAACCCCACTGGAATCGCATTTTTTCGACGAAAATTGAGCATTTTATGAATTTTTCCGTATCGAAGGTTCAAGCTGCGTTTTCTGGCAGAATTTGCAGCCCATTACGAATGTCATAACTCAATTTAGGAATTGAGTTATGATCTTAAATTCTTACTGTATAAAGTTTTAAGCGATTAAAAGAACCGCCAATTGGAATTTCGTCAATCGGATAAACGAGGAATTTTAAATGAATTTTTCCATAAGCTGCAGTCAGAAGTGACGAATCTGATTGCAGCTTAGTAAATGAATTTTTACGAATTTTTTGTAAAGAGTTAGATCTTGAAATTTTAACACAAGGTCTAACTCTCCGAGAGGTATTCCACAAAAAAAAATCATAATTTTTGAAGACTTGTAAACAGGTTAAACAAGTCACCAAAAACAGCCCATTTTCAGTGATATGAAATGCATAAATGAAATCGCAGTCTACTTGGTTGTGTGTAAAATTTGATTTCATTAAGAGTTCAGATGAAATATTCCTAAGTGAGTTCAATGAACCAAATGTGCATTTGAATATGTTGATAAGTCAATTGACTTTTAAAAAGTCAAACCGACCAATGATTAGATCGAATGATAATTTTGAAATGGTCGAATGATAAATTTGACATAAAACCCGTAGGATGGAATAGTCATGAGCGATTATGACTAATCTAACCGTATTACGAATTGTGATGATGATGATAGTTTAACTCTAGACAAGCTAGATGAGGACTTGGGAAAAGAAGCGGGTCAAACGGATCGTGTACGCGAAAAAAGGACATAACCGGATGCAAGGTAAGTGAAACTTACACTTCTTGGTAGAATACGTATAAATTCTATAAGTTATGAATACGAGAAGATTAATATTCGAAATACGGGTTCCGACGCGTAATGATACTGGTCGGAATAAATATAAATGATAGAAACCATGGTTTATGAGAAAGAGGGTAAAAAAAATGGAAATATAGTCAAGCGTCGACTAATGTAAATTTAACTTAAAAAGGATCTTGAGTTAAAATCCGAAATGGGTCGGATGTGAGAGTGAGAAATTGAAAACCATGTTTTAATAACCTATGCAAATGTTGGTCTTACAGTCCAAACGGGTCAAATGGTGGTGAAAACACCATTTGACAATATCGGCTAATGATTGTTGTCAAGTCATATGTTAACAGGAGCAATTAGCAATTTGGTAGATTGCGGCGCCATAGAATATCAGTTAGTTAAAGCAAGGTATAAAATGGGTCTATATATTGACTCGAGCCAGTTACGCGTATATATATAGATTTATAGTTAAAAGGACAATGTTGGTCAAATACATTAGCAAAGGGCCTTTGTTGTAAAAGGAGGGACTAAATTAACCAAAACGCCCTTGTTGGGATAATCGGGCAAACGACCCTTAGAGGCCGTTTAGAGACTTGTATTGAAATTATGTAACCCTTAGATGCATGTAAGAGTTGTAGGCGTAAACTTCATCGTTCAAATGCCTAAAAATGGTCATTTGCATGAAACGACTAGTTGAAGGGTAAAATTTTGGAAGAAGGGGTTCATTATGTTAAATCCACCACAAAATAGTTGTGGTGGATTATATGTAGTTATTTAGATGTGGAATTTTGTAGTGTCGAAAGAAAAGGGCAAGTTTTAGACTAAATTGCTTAAATTCCCTAAACGGGTCAAAAACAGTTTATGCATATAGCCTACGAACTAGTCGCGCAATTTATAAAAAAAAAAAATTATTACGAACCCGAGCTAAAGATTTTGGGTTAAAATACACTAGCGTATGTATTTTGGTTGTTTAAGACATCAAAGTTGGAAATAAATATTTTGTTCGATTATTCGTTTCTTAGAACTTGTTTAGACCTATATTTAAGTTATCAAGACTAAATTTTATGTTGGTTTTGATCATAGGTGGATATCAAGAGTACCCGGATGAAGATCAAGCGGCGAGAAAGAACCGAACACATGAAAAAGAAGCTTCCGCACCGTGAGTCGTCGTAACTTTGAAACGACGACTAAACTACATTATGTTGTATTATTTTTAAATTGTAAAAGTTTTAATTAAATAGAAAATTTAAATGCACTTGTAATCATTGTTACAAGTTTGTTTTTCGTAATCTATACGAGAACCTTTAAAATAATAGCAAGGATGTTACATGTCGTCCCTTCGTACGAAGTGGCTTATACATCACAAAACCTATTGTTCGTACTGGATTTCACCCTATTCTATACAATATTCAACACACGCTCTATCTAGCCTATTCGCACAGTGGCAGACATACAAAATACGCACCGACATTTGGTTCAATAGTAACGTAATTATAACTTTCACATAAGTCTTTGGTTCAATAGTAACGTAATTATAACTTTCACATTAAAGTGTGTAAAACTTTCAGTTGTAGATAAGATAATGGAATGAGGTTTGGTGTGAGAAAAGACTTTGGGATTACGGTAAGACTTTGGTTAATATACCTTCCATGGAAAGGGGTGAACACATATATACATTATATGCGCATAATGTTTAAATAAATAATCATTATGAACAAATGACATATCATCTTGCTCCAAAATAACTATATGCCACTATTAGAATAAGAAATTAATGTATTTTTAGTAACTAAGTATTATATTTACCCCTATATATACTTACAGGTTTAGTAATTTATGGTTAATTATGAAATAGGCTTTAGGCAATGTTGAAGCAAAGAAATCATCATCATACTCAGTAAATCCCACCAATAGCAAAACTAATGTAGGGTCTGAGGAGGGTAAGATGTAGACAGCCTTACCTCTACCCCGTATGAATAGAGAGGCTGCTTCTAGTGAGACCCTCGGCTCGATTGTAGTTTTGCATCAAGCCTTAGACATAAGGCACATTACACCCAGCAGTTGAGAAAAATGCCGATTAGCGCATGCACCCCCTTGTCTTTCGGCTATCAACGCTACCACATGATGAATGATTAACCATCCGCCTCTTTTAACGTTATTTTCACGAAATTAGTAAAATAACGTTAGAATTAGTGCACTTTCACTTTTGCCCCCCGAACGTCCACACATATATACATTATATATGCGCATACCCCAAGCGGGGCCGAGTTCAAGCCAAGAAAGTAACTGCTTAATTAAGCACATGATCTATTAACTTGATAGAAAGCATTCATGTTGCATCATGCAAGGTCCAGACTATTGGAAACAACATGGGATTTTTCCACTATACCCAACTGAAAAAAATAATAATAATCATTGACTATAAAAAATTAATATTGACACCATATAAGAGTAGAAGTACACCAATCTCCCCTATCCAGACAGGAATGTGTCCCTGTATATCATTATTAGATAGATCTAAGTGGTAGAGATTTGTCATGGATCTAATGGACACTGGAAACACCTTTAGACTGCAAGAGGCCAAATTTAAGATTTGAAAACTAGGGTTAACATAATGATTAGCATTACTGGTTGTAACAGATATACCACTGTGTGACAAAGTGAGTCGTTGAAGGTATGTGAGGCTTGATAACAATGCATCCAACTCCCAGTCACCTCTAAAATAATTATATGAAAGGTCTAGGTGAGTGAGGTTGGTAAGGCGTTGAAATGTTTGCAGGTCAGGGCCATTATCAAGCACATCGATCTGGCCAGTTAATTGATTGTTACCAAGGGATAAGTATTTTAAAGATTTAAGAGAAAACAACCAGAGTGGCATATTTCCTTGGAACTTGTTATCGTGGAGCCTGATAATTGTTAAGGAAGGGTAAACAATGAAGAAGGCAGTGTTCTAGAAAGCGTGTTATTTAATAAAGATAGAACTTCAAGGTATCTAAGGTTACCTAGTTATTTGGGAAGGGAACCATTCAATCCACAAGATGAGAGATACAAGTAAGTTAAAGATTTGAGATGGCCAATTGATGTTGGTATCTCTCCAGATAAGCTTGTGTATGACAGAAGTAACAACCTGAGAGGGATGTTAGTGCTTGTGTTAACCTTGGGAAATGGACCAGAGAGATTAGTGTTCCCTGACAAGAGAAGATCCTCCAAATGTTTAAGACTTAAGATGTTATCAGGTAACTTCCTTTGCAACCTGGTTTCTCTAAGATCGAGTGACCTTAGAGAAGAAGAGATGTTAATATAAGCGGGTAAAAAATGCGAACCACTATTAACCCCCCAAAGCCTAAGATATCTCAAAAAGGTAGAATTTTTGAAGAGAATATTGAAAGAACGAGGTTGAATTAGCAAATTTTCATTGAGAGAGAACAAGCTCAACCAATTTAGGAAGTGAGATCTCTGAAGAGATATACCCTGTCAAACTGTTTTCTGACAAGTCAAGGTTTTCAAGAGACTGAAGACTGAAAAAGTTGGTAGGTGGGTTTCCATGCAATCCAATGGAGCCAAGATTTAGCAAATTTAAAGATGAAGAAGATATTTTAAGATTACTAGGTAAAACTGCAGAAATGTTAACAAATGTGAGAGAAAGTTCTTATATAACAGTTAAATTTTGAAGCAGATTGATGAAAACATGAGGTTCAAGATTAATCTCATTAAAAGAGAGATCAAGGGACACCAATTTATGAAGGTGTGAAATATACGTGGGAACTTGACCAGTAAACCCACAATAAGAGATGTTGAGATGCGTGAGACTATTAGAAAGCCTGCCTATGTTAGGTGGATGTTGGGAATCAGTAAAATTATTGTAAGCAAGGTTGAGTCTCTAGAGACGAGGGAGGTGAAAAAGAGTGGAGTTAGGGTGGATAGCACCTTGCACCATCCCACCGCTCAGTTCAAGACCGATAACGTCGCCAGTGGAGTGGTCACAAGTGACTCCATTCCAATCACAGCAATCTTTATTTAGGGGTGTTGAAGATCGGATTATCCCCGGATATCCGAAAATTTCGGATAGTGAATATTGAGATATGAATCCGTATCCGAAATTTTGGATATCCGGTTTCGAATATCCGAAATTTCGGATACGGATTCGGATATCCAAAAGGATATCCAAATTTATAAAAAAATAAAAATATGTTTTAACTAAACTTATATTCGATTTTCCAAATTTCCAACATTGAAAACTAAAAACGTTCATAAATCCACATCTGAATCCGATTATTTACTATTTTTTACTATATTTCAAACTAAATATTATGCTCATATAATATATATATTTATAAAAAAATAGTTTTCGGATAATCGGATTATCCGAAATTTATGAAATTAATATCCGAATCCGAAAATTCGGATTATCCGGTTTTCGAATATCCGAATTTTTGGATATCCAAAATTTCGGATATTTCGGATACAGATTTTCGGATATTTTGGATTCGGTTTCGGATTAGGATTTTTTTGAACACCCCTCTCTGTACTTGTGTTCCAGTTCATCATGAGTGGATTATAACTAGAACCAAGCCAATCTTCACATTTAGAGTCATACTCAAACAGGGTATCATTGATGGAGGAAAGGTTTTGTTTAAACAGAAGCAAAGCAAGGGTCTGTTGAACAGAGCATTTACGGGTGGTGTTGATAGAAGAAGTGGTAGAAGAGATGAAGAATAAGGAAAGGAAAAAGAAGAGCAAAATCGAATTACTCATTCTCTTTAATTGTATGTTTCTTTGAATGGCTATACGTATTCAATGTGCTCAATAAATATATACTCAATAATAGTACAATAATTTGCATGTAGTTTCAAAGACCAGTGATACTTTTTGACCTTCCCCACCAACTTTCACATAAGTCTTTGGTTCAATAGTAACGTAATTATAACTTTCACATTAAAGTGTGTAAAACGTTCACTTGTAGATAGATATAATCGAACGAGGTTTGGTGTGAGAAAAGACTTTAGGATTATGGTAAGAATTTAAATTGTATGTAAGGTCTTAATTTTAATGATATCGTGTACTTGTGTAGACTATTCAGCAAAGATGAATAACATAAGGATAACATTTTACATGTGTCTTAAATAACAATTATAGACCACAAATGAGAAAGAAACAACAAAAGTCAAATAACATTTTACATGTGTCTTAACAATTATAGTACAATAATTTGCATGTGGTTTCAAAGACCAGTGATACTTTTTTACCTTCCCCACCAACTTGCAAGTCTTTGGTGTGGATGCGATTCATGGATCGATTCCTTTACCGATGAATTCGTATGAACACGTATCTTGTGCGGAATCCAAGTATATGTGTGAATTGAACACGAAGAAGTAATTAATTGTTGATTTCTATTGATAATATGACAAGTATAATACCATGAAATCAAACGAACAGAGTTTCCCCACTCTAGTCACAAAAGTTACCAATGAACAAGATCCTACACACATATCTATAGTAGTTGTGGCTTCGTACGAAGTTGTGAATGACTCCCTTCGTATGAAGCTGCTCACTTCGTATGATGCTGCTTAAGCTTCCCTTCGTACGAAGCTACATAATCATATATGCTTTTTACGCTCTGCTCTGTTCAGCACCAGGCTTGTATCATCTGATTAAGCTACGATACGTGATTGACAGAAGTGATAGACATTATGCACTCTCATACTCCCCCTTGGATATTACTGCATTCAATCCCATAGCTTTCTGTCTCTCTCTGAGTCTTCTAGAAATGTTGATGTTTTCAGCAACATAGACTCTCCCTTTATTCTAACATACTCCCTGTGGATCTGTTCACAGCTTCAGCTGCTCCCTCTTTTGATTAACTCTATCTCCAGGGTCCCCCTTTCTTTAAACTTTTGTACTTTCAAGGATCGACACTTGGTTCTTTCTCTACAAGCTCACTCGGAATAGTTATCTGGCTCATTGTATGCAAGCTACCCCTTGCTTTGAGCTCGTCTTCAGACTCCCCCTTAGCCTCAGCTTTTAGGATCGTAATCAGAGTGGGTGATTGTTTACACAGATTGAAGACACGAAGATTGAAGCTGATTCATCATCATCAGAGCTGAATTCATCATCTTCTACTCACATCTTCTTCTACACTTCTTCTACACATTCTTTTGAACTTTAAATTTCATATCTTTAAAGATTTCACGGTTAAAATTGGCTAAATTTTAAATATGTTGTGTGAAAACCAGTTTTAATCAATCCTACAAAGTTACAGATCAAAATTCGAACAAAATCATACTCAAATCAGTGAAAAACCATGAAAACGTGATTGTGTTCGTCGCAACTTAGTTTCGTACGAAGCCTCACACTTCAGCTTCGTACGAACCCACATTTTTAAGTTGTTATTTTGAAAATTTTGGTTTCGTGCGAACTCAGACATTGACAGCTTCGTAGGAATCCGGGAATTAGTTGCTTAGTACGAACCCAGGTTATTTGATAGCTTCGTACGAACCAAGACAATATTGTTTGTTTTTCAAGGTTGATCAAGTATTTGTTTGATTGTGTCTTTGAAGGTAATCATGGCTGAAGAATTTTTCAACACGTTTTATAACGCGTTCACATCTGAGGAAACCCCATTTATAACAAAGACTGTTTCAAGTGCTATTTCTGAGTGTTTGAAGTATGATAATGTGTACGGAAATCATCAATGACCACCGAAACTAATGAATATAGAAGATTATCATTAGTGGAGCACTAGATTTGAAAACTGGGTGAAGGCCTATGCTTACGAGAGTTGGATTATGATGACTGTCGGATATGAAAAGCCAGTGAGCGATAAAAATGAATTACTTATAATTAAACAATTTTCAGAGATGACAAAAGACTGAATTGCTTAGTTTAAGGGGTAATTCAGTAAAGGGACGTCAGGGGGAATCAAAATTTCAATGTCATATATTGAAATTCCGGCATTTTTCTTGATAGTCCAGCAAACGTCGAGTTTGACGGAGCTTTGGTCCAGATATGATCGGTTCGATGATTAGAAAGGAGTAGAAGTAGAATACAACACCAAACAATCACTTGTAATCTGGTTTCTATTGATATATGAAAGTTACATACCCGCGAAACCAGTTGGACAAGCTTTTGGTTCCCTATGGGGAGATGCTGTCCAACTGGTTTCGGGGTTATGTAACTTTCATATATCATTAGAAACCAGATTATAAGTGATTGCCTGGTGTTGTATTCTAATTCTACTCCTTTCTAATCACCGAACCGATCATATCTGGACCAAAGCTCCGTCAAACTCGACGTTTCCTGAACTATCAAGAAAAATGCCGGAATTTCAATATATGACATTAAAATTTTGATCCCCCCCTCATTTTTGGAAATTCTGACGTCTCTATACTGAATTCCCCCTTAAACTGAGCAATTCGCTGTGGGAATTTGGTTAGTATCAATTCGCTTCGTTACGGTACCAACACTTGCTATAGCAATTGAAAAAGAAAACCCAAAATCCCTAAATGGTCTGACACATGTTTTAAAGTGATTGAAACCATATAAACAAATACCAATATTGGTACGGTGCCGACGATTGCTATAACTTAAGATACCCTATAAACGAAATAGCATGTTTATTATCACTCTTAGAATATAACAAAACTAGTTTTTAGAATAGGAGTTTTGTAGTAAAACTAGTTTTGCTGGTATCACTCAGAGTACCCTCTATCGAATGTTAGACTGTCAGAGTCCGAACCTTCAAATTCATCGTATACCGTGGCTGGAGCATTCTCAAAGGGTTATGTTGGTTCTGTTGTTTGAGTTTGTTCTTCTGCCTGAGTGTGACTGGGGCCCTCTTCCGCATCATTAGTACCTTCTTGATCTTCAGTATCTTCAACTGGTACTTCATCATGTGAGGAAGACTGATGTTGCTGAAATCGCACTATTAGTTCTTCGAAAGATGGTTCCTTTGGAAGCTTAAACGAATTCCATAATCCCTCGTAATCAAACAACCACGAATCACCAGGTTTCTGAGTAGGCATTGTGTACCCCTGGCAATCCACATGTTGAGCTTAAATCACTCGATTGAGGCTCGGTAGATACACTCGTCGAAGTGGACTTGCATACCCAACAAAGAACCCTTCCAATGATCTAGCACCAAATTTACCATCTGGATCTATCACCGTGCATGGAGAACCAAACGGCTCAAGATACTTCAGGTTCGGCTTTTGATTATTGAGTAACTCAAAACATGCTTTGTTGTGTGGTTTCACGGTCAGCACTCTGTTCAAGGTATAGCATGCTGAGGCCACAGCTTCACTCAAAAAACTCACTGGGAGTTTTGAGTCAGCTAACATTGTGAGTGCAGCCTCGATCAGCGTCCGGTTCTTTCTCTCTGCCACCCCGTTTTGTTACGGCGTATATGGAGCACTGAACTTATGCAGAATACCTTTGGCATCGCAGAATTCGGCCATTCGGTTGTTCTTGAATTATGTGCCATTGTCCCTGCGTATTCTTCTAATCGGCAGCTGGTACAGATTTTTGATCTTTCTGAACAACATCAACAAACTCTCAAATACTTCGTCTTTGGACTGCAGAAATAGTACCCATGAGAATCTCGAATAGTCTTCCGTCACAACTAGGCAGTAAAGATCTCTGGAAATGCTTTTCACATTGACTAGGCCAAAGAGATCCAGGTGTAACCTTTCAAGTGGCTTCGTAATTGAGTTCTGAAGTTTCCTCGGGTGTGATTTCTTCGTTTCTTTTCCCATTTTACAGCTTATACACTCATCGCCCAAGTGAAATTTCTTCAAATTGACGCCTTCCACCAGGTCCTTGTGGACTAAGTAGTTCATCTTCCTCAGATGAATGTGATCCATCTTGCGGTGCCATAATATTAACTCTTTTTCAGTAGCTTTAGACACGAAACACTGAGGTTGGTTGGTCGTCGTGTTTGCGACACTCATGTCAAGGACATAGAGGTTGTTTTCTCTCGGTGCCCGCATCAAAACCCATTCCTCGGGGATAACAAATCCTGGATTTAGGATCAGACATTCTTTGTCATTAACATGTGTGGTAAACTTTCTGTCGCAAATCTAAGAGATACTTAGCAAATTGTTCTCCAGTTCGGGAATATAGTTGACCTTCTCAAATGACACTTTGTCGTTCGTTAAAGTACCTTCCCCGATAATTCTCCCTCCTTGATTACCCGCAAATCCAACATAACCTCCCTTGATTGCTCTTACATCGTATAACAGGGCGAGCATCCCTGTCAAATGCCTAGAAGCTCCGATGTCCATTATCTACTTTGATATTGACCTCGGGAGCTCCTGCACGTATCAGATGTGATTAGTTGAATAGAGCAACCCAAGCCTCCTTCGACTCGGGTAGCTTGACACCGACTGTGGATAGGATTGGAAAGTTTTTATCATTATTCTCTAAAGCATTTTCTATCTTTTCTTTAACCTTCTTGATTGAATCAAGTTTTGGGTCGCAAGGTTGGACAGATTTTGAAACATACTTCTTGACCTGTGGGACTGAAGAAGTTTATTTCTTCTTTTCACCAACTGAAACTTTAGGAATGAACTTCTTTACCGGTGTGGTTGGAGAAGTTTGTTTCTTTTTAGTTTCAGCAATAAAAATCTTTTGAACATTCTTCTTGACTTGTTGAGTCAAAGAAGTTTGTTTCGGTTTTGGTTCAACCGATTTCTTGTTTTGAGATCTAAGCTTCCATGTTTGTTGATTTGAAACAGGTTTCTTAACTCCATATCTTGATTCTTTCTTATCATGTTGTTTTGAAGTCTCACCAGTTTTCTTAGAACCTTATTTTACTGGTTGAGATTTGATTTTAGAATCATTCTCAGTCTTTGGAATCTTTTTCTCAACAAACATCGAAGCCTTTCCTTTAACATCATTTGGTTTCTGTTTGTTTTCCACAACAACAGACTTAGGCTTGTTGTTGGTACACTTTCTAGCAATATGACCAACTTCATTGCATTTGAAACAAGTCCGGTTATCAGGAACCCGACTTGTGCCCTCAATCTATTTTTGTGTTTCTCGTTGAGCAAAGAACTCTTCATTTGATTTCGTGAAAATCTCAGATTCTTGATCAACGTGTGAACTTGAACTTTTAACAAACTTTGTTTTCTTCACATACTTTGATTTCTGAAAATTCCTTTTCTGATGTTGCTTACCACCCCATTGCCCGTAACTCCCATTGTTATGATTTTTATTCTGAACACATGAGTTTCTAGGCTTGTTGTAATAAGCTTTATCCTTTTGAAAGTTCAAAAACCGTTTTGAGCTCGACAAATTCTCAACTTCCACAAGTTTGAAAACTTTTTGAAGTTTATCCACATTAACATTTTGAATTGGGAATTCTTCGTTCGAATACAACTTATCTGAACCACTCATCTGGTACATTACCAGAGTAGGTTCATCCTTTAAGTTGTGTTTGGATTTTGGAATATAATTGTTCAAATAACAATCTTCATCTTCAAAACTTTCATTTGAAATTGTTGACTTTGTGGAGTTACTGTCACTTTTCAAAACATTATTTATCACATTTTTAACCAATTCGGACTCAACTTTTCCCTCATCAGAAGATTCATCAAATGTGACATCAATATTCTCTGGTAATTTGTCAGCTTCGGTTTCCAGTTTGATGTTCAAAGCCTTCTCCACCCCTAAGTTTTTCTTTGAAAAATCACCATTAATGGGTGGTGGAACGTGGTTATACCCAACCCCGCCTCCGTTGCTGTAAACATCCTCATCCTCTTTGTTCATACCAATTGGTTTCGGAATGATGTGGTCAAGAACAAAGCTAGTTGTATAATAACTCTTCAATTTCAAGTTAATACGTTCATTTTCAATTTTGAACTCTTCATTTTGAAGTTTCAATTTGGCCCTGTCATCCAGAAGAGAAGAGTACTGATTTGTTTTTCCTTTTCTTGAACAGTAGATATTAATTGTGATTTTTTCTGACGACATTGAAAATCACGCTCATCAGCATCTATGATAGACCTTTTTAAGTGTTCACACGCTTCTGTTATTTTTTAATCTTCAAGAAAATAAGCGTTTCATTTTTTTCGAAAATTTTCAAACTCTTTTTCATCATTTTTTTTATCTTTTCTTCCAAAAGAACAATTCTATCTTTTGAACTTTTAATGATTTTATCTTTCAAAATTATATCAACTTTTAAAGTATCAATTTTCTTGTTAAACTCATCAGTTCTAGTTGACAGTGCTAAGCCCTTTGCATTACAGGCTCTGCATGTTTCCATGCATTTCAACGATTATCAGTTTTTGTTTCATTATTCTTACCTTTTTCTTCACTTTGACTCACTGACCTGGCCTGTTTTGACGACTCGACTCGGTTTTGCTATCTACCTCAGTGGTCTTTGTTGTCATGGCATTGTCCACCATCTTCATCAGGTTCCCAGCAGTCATTTCCTAATTCACGTCGATGATTTCTTTCACAAACTTTTCTGGATTCTCTCTTCTCTCCTTTTCCTCTTTTTCTCTTCTCAATCTCGCAAACACCTCTTTATACTCTTCCTGCTCGGTTGGAATTGTCTTGACAAATGCCTCGAAATCGATAGTATTTGGATCAGTAACAACATTTCCTGTAGGATCCAAATAACATTGTCTCTCAGCATCCCAATGTTCAGCTCTTTTCACTTCTATCCAGATTTCTTCAATTTTGTTCATCTTCATAAGAGAAATGTCTCTTTCACGATTGAATGTCATCGGTGTCACCGCAACAACTAATGCAGATACTTCATTTGGAATATATTTATTCCAATTGAAGCCCTCGTCATCTTGAATAACAGCCAACGCCCTGGATTTATCCTTTCCTGGTCCTTCCTCAATCGTGTCACACCCCCAAAATACCACATGCGGAAACACCGCGGGACGTGTGACGTACCAGGATCCAAGCCACCAATCACATTGACTCAATATTAAATATTTAAATAAAACACTCGATTCATTTCATAATATAAATCCAAGTCATACGTTAAACCAAAGTAAACAATCAGCGGAAGCATAAGATTATTCGTCGTTCAAGTATTGCAGAACAAAAGTACTAAACCAAGAATAAATATCCAAGAGTTGTGACCCATGACCACTCCAGCACTCCCAGATAGCAAGTCCCATGTCCAAGAATCTAACGACCTAAAAGCATGCAGACAAGTGTGTCAGACGACGCTGGTGAGTTCAAAGTTTGTTAACGTGTTTAGTTACCAGTTACCAGATTAAAACGTTTCACAGATTCATTGTTGTTAATCACACACTTACCACCGATGGCTCCAGATTATTTGCCCTAAACCCCAATGCCTCTATCAAAGCATTGGTCAAGATGGGGGTCAATAGTTCACTCCCGACCTCCTCGGTGCGGTGTGAGGGTGCCAAACCTAAGTAGCACTACTAACTAATACCCCGTTGCCCTACAAGCAACGATCGGTAGGAGGGAATTGATTGATAGATATACGTGTATTAACCAACAACCCAGGTTTAACATTCCAGTCAAACCCATTACCCGACATTCCTCCCTGGAACGCATGCTTGGAAAAAGAGCAGTGAGCTCACCTTGGTTTGCTCGGTATGTTTTGTTACTGGTTCACACTTAAACAGTCACAGCCTATGGTATTCACGTATGCAATGTCAGTTTACATTCACAAGGTTCACATATAAATGACAGTATGCATTTCAAACAGTGATTCCCGAATGGCACATTGCAGTTACATAACTCATTCAATTCTACAGTTCATGTGTATGTTCCGTAATAATGCTTGACAGTTAAGTGTACTAGGTGTAAGAACCAAATCATGTCACTTGATCATAATTAAACATCATTAACAGTAGATACCATGGTTTTATTAACATTATCATCCATCAACAGAATCAACTTAGTTCACTGTGTTTGTTTACCCTCTTGACGAAACACCCCTGTTTCGTCGTGACCCCCCATTGACGAAACACCCATGTTTCATCGACATGTGTGTTTCGTCGACATGTGTGTGTTACGTCGGGAAAGGAGTTTCGTCACATGCTTAGCAGTTTAAACTATGCACACAGAGAAAACCCTAATCATGTTGTCAAGAGCCATAACCAATCCGATTGCCACCATTAACAATTTGACAGTTTCTATCCAGATCCAACTAAGATTATGCACTCTCATAACACCATCTAATCTACCCGATAATCATGCATAATAGATGACATAACATACATACTGCAAACAGAATTATTAGATCCATATAGTAAATCATGAATGAATACGAGACATCACATTCTCATCCTGCATGTTCTCGTCTACTGATTAATCAATAACTAATAAAACCCTAGTTAACACAGGATCACAATCATCAGGTTCCCAACAATCAAACCCTTAACATAAATCGACAAAAAAACTAACCCTTGTTCAAAATTTCAGATCATACCGAACAAGTTTCGATAGCAATTAACAATAGTACAACAAGATTACAATCGGGTATAACAAGAACTCGAATCTAATATAGATAGAATGCTAACCGATAGATAGAATAATCATGAAGGTTCAATAGAACTTCTGGGAGAATGATAGATGCTGCCGACGGTTGTAGAGAGAGTTAGGGTTCGTGTAATTGTGCGGATGCGAGATAGATATAACTAACACATGGCTGGGCATCACATGGGCCGAAGGCCCACACGGTGAAAGAGGATATCGACGAAAGACCGATTTTCATCGTGACGATGATGACGAATCACCAAGTATTTCGTCGGGTATGGATGATGACACAAATCCAGTGTTTCGTCGGTTATAGGTATGACGAAACACCAAGTGTTTCATCAAGTCAGCATGAGGATACATGTGTTGTGTTTATAACTTCAAACAATTCATAAGTTTTCCACTATTAACCAAACAATATAACAATTTATTAATCATATAGCAAAGATGCACCTATTACAACGTAACAAATTATGAAGACACATCTGTGAAACAAGTAACGTGTCGAGGAAAGACCTTGGAAAGTCGGGTTGTCACATCATCCCCAACTTGAAGGAAATTTCATCTCGAAATTTGATAAGTACTCTGAAAGCAGCAAAGTGTCAAATCAGGATGACTGTGGATTTTCCCCAGGTGCCACATCATCCCCAACTTGAAGGGGAATTTCTTCCCGAAATTCACTAGTTGTGCCAGACTTAGATTTTCCAGACTTGGACTTGTCATCTGGGAATAAATGTGGGTACTTGAGCTTCATCTGATCCTCGCGTTCCCACATGAAATCTATTGGTTCTTCGACAAACTGCAACTTGTCGTCAATCTTTAACTCTTGAAACGGTACCACAAGTGTTTCATCGGACAAACACTTCTTTAATTGTGACACATGAACACAACATGGACGTTACCTAACTCAGCAGGTAACTGCAACTTGTATGCCACTTTACCAATTCGCTCCAGAATTTTAAATGGCCCAACATAACGAGGGTTAAGCTTGCCGCGTTTTCCAAAACACACCACACCCTTCCAGGGTGAGACTCTCAACATAACATGATCACCAACTGCGAATTCCAAAGGCTTCCTACGCTTGTCAGCGTAGCTTTTCTGTAGGTCGCGCAGTGCTGCCATACGGTTCCTGATCTGTACAATCTTTTCAGAAGTTTCAAGAACAAGTTCTGGGCCTGTGACTTGGCTATCACCCACCTCAGCCCAACATAGAGGGGAACGGAATTTCCGGCCGTACAACGCTTCAAACGGAGCTGCCTGGATGCTAGTGTGGTAACTGTTGTTGTAGGAGAACTCAATCAACGGCAAATGTTTCTCCCAGCCCTTACCAAAATCAATCACACATGCTCGCAGCATGTCTTCAAGTGTCTGGATGGTTCGCTCACTTTGACCATCCGTCTGTGGATGATAAGCCGTACTCATGTCGAGACGCGAGCCGAACGATTTGTGCATCGACTGCCACAAATCCGAAATGAAATGCAGGTCACGGTCAGAGATAATAAAAGTTGGCACCCCGTGCCTAGAAACCACCTCCTTGAGGTAAACAGCAGCTAATTGTGAGAACTTATCCGTTTCCTTGATTGCTAGAAAGTGCGCTGACTTAGTGAGACGGTCAACGATCACCCAAATTGTGTCGCTCCTGTTTTGTGTTCTAGGTTGCCCAGTGACAAAGTCCATTGTGATTTCCTCCCATTTCCACATGGGTATTTCTGGTTGCTGTAGCAATCCAGACGGTTTCTGATATTCCACTTTAACTTTAGAGCAGGTCAAACATTTACTCACATAAATTGCGATGTGAGCTTTCATCTTCAGCCACCAATACATGACTTTGAGATCCTGATACATCTTATCCGAACCTAGGTGAACAGAGTATCGAGACTTGTGCGCTTCGTCCATCACAAGATCTCTAAGGTTACCAAACAACGGAATCCATATCCGATCCATAAAATAGTAAATGCCATCTGATCTCTTCTCGAGTCATTTCTCCATGCCCCGTAAATACTCAGCTTCATAGTTTTCTTCCTTCAACACTTCGGTCTGAGCCGAACGAATCTGGTCAGGTAGGTTAGAATGAATGGTAAGCTGCAAGGCGCGAATAGGTTTGGGTTTCGATTCCTTTCGACTGAGAGCATTAGCTACAACGTTAGCCTTACCCGAATGATACTTGATTGCACAGTCTTAGTCATTTAAGAGTTCTACCCAGCGACGCTGTCGCATATTCAAATCCTTCTGGTCAAAAATATGTTGAAGGCTCCTGTGGTCGGTATAAATAGTGCATTTAGTACCGTACAGGTAATGCCTCCAGATTTTGAGCGCAAACACCACCGCTCGCAACTCTAAGTCGTGTGTCGTATAATTCCTCTCGTGAACCTTCAACTGTCGCGAGGCGTAGGCTATCACCTTCTCGTGTTGCATCAACACGCAACCGAGACCCTGAATGGAAGCATCATAATATACCACAAAATCTTCTGTTCCTTCAGGTAGAGACAAAATCGGTGCACTGCAGAGTTTCTGTTTCAGCAACTGGAAAGCATTCTCTTGTTTCGTTCCCCACTAGTATACAATGCTTTTTTTTGTTAACGAGGTTAGAGGTTGAGCAATCTTCGAGAAGTCTTTAATAAATCTGCGATAGTACCCAGCGAGACCAAGAAATTGCCGCACCTCTGAAGGAGTCTTCGGTGCCGCCCAATTTCTGATAGCATCAATCTTAGCAGGATCCACGTGTATTCCTGATTCATTCACTATGTGTCCAAGGAAGTGTACCTCTCGAATCCAGAAGTCACACTTAGAGAATTTTGCATAGAGCTACTCCTTCCTCAGAAGTTCCAAAATATGACGTAGGTGCCGCTCGTGATCTTCCTTGCTCTTCGAATAGATCAGAATGTCGTTGATAAACACGATAACGAAGTCGTCAAGATACGGTTTGCATACACGGTTCATGAGATCCATGAAAACCGCTGGCGCGTTCGTCAACCCAAACGGCATAACTAAAAACTCATAATGCCCATTCCGCGTTCGAAAAGCTGTTTTAGGAACATCCTCCTCTCGGACCCTCATCTGATGATAGCCCGATCTTAAGTCGATCTTCGAGTAAAAACTTGACCCCTGCAACTGGTCAAACAAGTCGTCGATGCGTGGCAACGGATAGCGGTTCTTGATAGTCACCTTATTGAGCTCCCGATAATCAATACACATATGAAAGGTCCCGTCCTTCTTCTTCACAAACAAAACTGGGGCTCCCCAAGGCGAAGAACTGGTTCGAATAAAGCCTCTATCCAATAACTCTTGCAGTTGATTAGACAGCTCCTGCAACTCTCCAGGTGCTAAACGATAAGGAGCATGAGCAATTGGGGCCGCTCCTGGCGTAAGGTCAATCTGAAATTCCACTTGGCGGTGAGGAGGTAAACCAGGTAGTTCCTCAGGAAATACATCGGTAAACTCACGTACAACTGGAAGATCCTCGATCTTTCTCTCTTCTGTCTGAGGATCAGTCACAAGTGCTAGGATAGCAGGATAACCCTTTCATAGACACTTCTGTGCTTGCATAGCTGAGATGATACCAACCATCACACCACTGCGATGCCCTTGAACTGATAAAGATTCTCCACTGGGGAGAGGAATACGTACAATCTTCTCTTTACATAGAATCTCAGCCTGATGCTTAGACAACCAATCCATACCACCCACTACATCAAAACTACCGAGGGTAATAGGAAGGAGGTCAATATCAAACACTTGACCCACAAGATCTAATTTACACCCAAAAAGGACATGCGAAGCTTCAATCGTTTTGCCATCGGCTAATTCTACTACATGCTTAACCTATAAAGGTGTTGGAGTTAACCCTAAGCGCTGAGTGAACTCTAGGGACACATAACTCTAATCGGCACCGGAATGAAGTAACACAGAAGCAAAGAGATTGTTCACAGAAAACGTACCAGTCACAACATTGCCATCGTTCCTAGCGTCTCCAGCACCAATTGTAAATACCCCTCCACGAGCTCCATTGCCCCCGTTGTTGCCATTATTGTTGTTCCCAGCATTGTTATTGTTGTTCTGACGATTGCTGTTATCATTGGCATTCTGGTTCAGCTGAGGGCAATCCCGTTTAATATGACCCTCATCCCCACATTGGTAACACCCCTTTTTAAGGCCTTGGTTCTGATGGGGCTGTTGCCTTTACTGCTGCTGATTCTGTTGCTAGTTTTGCTGCTGCTGCTGCCTTGGGTGCGGAGCTCTACAGTCCTTTGCCATATGGCCCACCTTGCCACACCTATGGCAAGCCCGAACACATGATCCATGGTGATGATACCCACACTTGTTGCACTTTGGCTTCCTACCAGCATAGGAGCCTTGACTCTGATTGTTGCCCTGGCCTTGGTTAACTGAGGACGACTGACTGAAACTATGGGTATTACTGTTGTCAGGCCTTTTCTGAGATTGACTGGCACTGGTTTCTTTGTCAGCATCGTTCCATTTTCGTTTGTTATCACTAACAGGTGTGGTAGCTGTAGCAGCAGAGGTAGTAGCAGAAACACGTGGCGGTAATGAGCCACGTTCGACCTCTTGGTCAGTAATCTTATGTGCCAAACGGATGATCTGGGCCAGATTGTTAAGGTTTGCAGCAGTGACATAACCCTTTACAGCTGGTGCTAGGCCCTTGAGATACAACTCAATTCATCGATGTGGAGGTCGAGACGGGTTAGGGCACAAAATTGCTAGTTCATGAGATCGTTTCGTATAAGCCTCGATCTCGGATCCTTCCATCTTCAAATCGTAGTACTCGTTCTCGAGCTTCTGAATCTCGTCACGAGGGCAGTACTCTTCCCGCATCAACTCCTTAAAATCATCCCAAGTCGTTGCATTAGCCATTTCGATGCCCAACATTTGCACCTGGGCATTCCACCAAGTTAAGGCACCATCCTCCAAAGTGCCTGTAGCATACTTCACACGGTCCCCCATGGGACAATTACACATAGCGAACACTGACTCAGCTTTCTCGAACCATCGAAGAATCCCCACAGCCCCTTAAGTCCCACTGAAGGTCTGTGGCTTACAATCCATAAATGTCTTAAACGTGCAAGCAGGCGGATTGTTCTGATTCTGATTCGCTGGCTGACCTAATGGACGAAAGGAAATACAACACAAGGGTAAGAGTTGTGTACGTGACACAAGAATAAAGAAGATTTGGCACATATCGTACCAGCTTGGTAGGCTGCTAATGCCTCAGCTACACGGGTGTTGATCAGGTTTGTCAACTCAGCCTGAGTCATAGCAATGTGTCCACGTCCATGGCCTCGTCCACTCATGATTCTATATAGGGAGAGGGAATAAGTTTAAGAATTGAGATAAGGCAGGAGTCAAATATCACGTTGACATCTACAAACTACATAGTTTACACCAAACAATAGGGCAGAACCCTTCTCACACTCGTTAAGCCTCACTGTGACTCACATGCACCCCACATTTTTATTATGTGTGCACCCGTAATAATAAGGTAATTTGTATGCTCATCTCAGTGCCTCTTAACTTGCGCTAAAAGTTTCCCCCACATTCAAGTAATAAAGCGAAAAGCATTACAGGATCAATAATTACAAAGGTCGAAGAGTAGTGCCACACTATCTAGCTCAACTAAAACATGCAGCACAAGTAATCACATCGAGGTATCGAATATGTTGTTTCATGAAAGTCATGTGTGTGTAACTACTAAGCAAGTAATGCATAAGGTAAACAGAAGACGAACCTTGCAATCTGGAGCTGAGTGTCATGGTCGATTTTTGAAGTTGTTCGGTTATAGTCTGGTTTTATAAAACGTTTTAAAACCTAGTTCACTATAACCAGTGGCTCTGATACCAAACTGTCACACCCCCAAAATACCACATGCGGAAACATCGCGGGACGTGTGACGTACCAGGATCCAAGCCACCAATCACATTGAACCAATATTAAATATTTAAATAAAACACTCGATTCATTTCATAATATACATCCAAGTCATACGTTAAACCAAAGTAAACATTCAGCGGAAGCATAAGATTATTCGCCGTTCAAGTATTTCAGAACAAATGTACTAAACCAAGAATAAATATCCAAGAGTTGTGACCCATGACCACTCCAGCACTCCCAGATAGCAAGTCCCATGTCCAAGAATCTAACGACCTGCAAGCATGCAGACAAGTGTGTCAGACGACGCTGGTGAGTTCAAATTTTGTTAACGTGTTTAGTTACCAGTTACCAGATTAAAACGTTTCACAGATTCATTGTTGTTAATCACACGCTTACCGCCGATAGCTCCATATTATTTTCCCTGAACCCCAATGCCTCTATCAAAGCATTGGTCAAGATGGGGGTCATTAGTTCACTCCTGACCTCCTCGGTGCGGTGTGAGGGTGCCAAACCTAAGTAGCGCTACTAACTAATACCCCGTTGCCCTACAAGTAACGATCGGTAGGAGGGACTTAATTGATAGATATACGTGTATTAACCAACAACCCAGGTTTAACATTCCAGTCAAACCCATTACCCGACATTCCTCCCCGGAACGCATGCTTGGAAAAAGAGCAGTGAACTCACCTTCGTTTGCTCGGTATGTTTTGTTACGGATTCACACTTAAACAGTCACAGCCTATGGTATTCACGTATGCGATGTCAGTTTACATTCACTAGGTTCACATATAAATGACAGTATGCATTTCAAACAGTGATTCCCGAATGGCACATAGCAGTTACATAACTCTTTCAATTCTACAGTTCACGTGCATGTTCCGTAATAATGCTTGACAGTTAAGTGTACTAGGTGTAAGAACCAAATCATGTCACTTGATCATAATTAAACATCATTAACAGTAGATACCATGGTTTTATCGACATGTCTGTTACGTGGGGAAAGGAGTTTCGTCACATGCTTATCAGTTTAAACTATGCACACACAGAAAACCCTAATCATTAACAATTTGACAGTTTCTATCCAGATCCAACTAAGATTATGAACTCTCATAACACCATCTAATCTACCCGATAATCATGCATAATAGATGACATAACATACATACTGCAAACAGAATTATCAGATCCATATAGTGAATCATGAATGAATACGAGACATCACATTCTCATCCTGCATGTTCTCGTCTACTGATTAATCAATAACTAATAAAACCCTAGTTAACACAGGATCACAATCATCAGGTTCCCATCAATCAAACCCTTGACATAAATCGACACAAAACACTAACCCTTGTTCACAATTTCAGATCATACCGAACAGGTTTCAATAGCAATTAACAATAGTACAACAAGATTACAATCTGGTATAACAAGAACTCGAATCTAATATAGATAGAATGCTAACCGATCGATAGAATAATAACGAAGGTGCAAGAGAACTTCGTGGAGAATGATAGATGATGCCGACGGTTGTAGAGAGAGTTAGGGTTCGTGTAATTGTGCGGATGCGAGATGAATATAACCAACACACTGCTGGGCCTCACTTGGGCCGAAGGCCCACACGGCGAAAGAGGATATCGACGAAAGACCGATTTTCGTCGTGACGATGATGACGAATCACCAAGTATTTCGTCGGGTATGGATGATGACACAAATCCAGTGTTTTGTCGGTTATGGGTATGACGAAACACCAAGTGTTTCGTCAAGTCAGCATGAGGATACATGTGTTGTGTTTATAACTTCAAACAATTCATAAGTTTTCCACGATTAACCAAACAATATAACAATTTATTAATCATATAGCAAAGATGCACCTATTACAACGTAACAAATTATGAAGACGCGGCTGTGAAACAAGTAACGTGTCGAGGAAAGACCTTGGAAAGTCGGGTTGTCACAAATCTGCTTCATTTTGGGCGGCTGCTCCTTATTGACGAAACACCCATGTTTCGTCGACATGTGTGTTTCGTCGACATGTGTGTGTTACGTCGGGAAAGGAGTTTCGTCACATGCTTAGCAGTTTAAACTATGCACACACAGAAAACCCTAATCATGTTGTCAAGAGCCATAACCAATCCGATTGCCACCATTAACAATTTGACAGTTTCTATCCAGATCCAACTAAGATTATGCACTCTCATAACACCATCTAATCTACCCGATAATCATGCATAATAGATGACATAACATACATACTGCAAACAGAATTATCAGATCCATATAGTGAATCATGAATGAATACGAGACATCACATTATCATCCTGCATGTTCTCGTCTACTCATTAATCAATAACTAATAAAACCCTAGTTAACACAGGATCACAATTATCAGGTTCCCATCAATCAAACCCTTAACATAAATCGACACAAAACACTAACCCTTGTTCACAATTTCAGATAATACTGAACAGGTTTCGATAGCAATTAACAATAGTACAACAAGATTACAATCGGGTATAACAAGAACTCGAATCTAATATAGATAGAATGCTAACCGATCGATAGAATAATCACGAAGGTGCAAGAGAACTTCGGGGAGAATGATAGATGCTACCGACGGTTGTAGAGAGAGTTAGGGTTCGTGTAATTGTGCGGATGCGAGATAAATATAACCAACACACTGCTGGGCCTCACTTGGGCCGAAGGCCCACACGGCGAAAGAGGATATCGAAGAAAGACCGATTTTCTTCGTGACGATGATGACGAATCACCAAGTATTTCGTCGGGTATGGATGATGACACAAATCCAGTGTTTCGTCAATTATGGGTATGACGAAACACCAAGTGTTTCGTCAAGTCAGCATGAGGATACATGTGTTGTGTTTATAACTTCAAACAATTCATAAGTTTTCCACGATTAACCAAACAATATAACAATTTATTAATCATATAGCAAAGATGCACCTATTACAACGTAACAAATTATGAAGACACAGCTGTGAAACAAGTAACGTGTCGAGGAAAGACCTTGGAAAGTCGGGTTGTCACAAATCTGCTTCATTTTGGGTGGCTGCTCCTTGTTGCGGTGGTAAACTGCCTTCGGAAATAGTCGTCCTGGAACGGCTTGACAGTTTCATCAGCACTTTGATTCTGACACTCTCTCTTAAAATGGCCCTTCTACTTGTATTTAAAACATGTCACCTTTGACTTATCAAAACCAAGCTTTGTCGACGAACCACCAATGCACTGTCGTCCGGTGATTTCCATAAAAGGTTGGGCTCTACGTATCACACTCGATATACACCACCTTATGTCAATCAACGCCATTTCTTCTGGGTCGATCTAGTCGTAATCCTCCTTCGTCATGTTCGGGTTGCCTATTTTGCCCGCAATTAGACTCTCATAGGATTCAAGGATAGACGCCAGAAAAACCTTCTGTTGCTTTGCAGTTTCTGCACTAAAACTCAGTGCGTTGTTCAGATTGACTGCAGTATTGCATTAATTTTTTTAAATGAAAGGGTGAGGATCCAGAAAATATTTGGCGACCTACAATTGGTATATTTTACATGGATAAAGAACCGGGCAAAAAGGCATAACTTGGAGTGGAGGAATTGGATGTCTTTCAACATAATGGAGTAAACTCTAGGCAGGTGTATGACCGGGATGATGCGTAATTTTTGTATAATGTTTTTGTTCTAGTATCTTGCTTGTCTTAATCATTGTACAAAAATTTCTTGGTGATGGAATAATATGAAATTAGCCGTTCAAAAAAAAGTACAAACATGGATATAACAAATTAAGTACCATCCGTGTAATTTACAGCATGCACACAACTCCACAATGTATTATAATTATGGTACAAAAGTTAGTGGTCAACCCCCTAAGGGGATTATGCGACAAGTGGCAAAATATGTAAGAGAGAGGGTTATATAATTTGAGTGTGCAGTGGTAAAGGGGGTTATATAACATGTATGTATATATATGTGTGAGAGAAATTATAGATATATATGTATGTATGTATATATATATGTGTGTGTGTGAGAGAGAGAAACAAAAACAATAACCCCCTTCTTCCCGTTATAGATTTCACGGCTTACCACATAACCCCTCTCATAACGCCGAGCGGGGCGGTGTTCTGGGGCGCCATAGGACGCTATTATGGCCTAAGACCATCCGTAGTCGTTACTTTTGGGGGGTTTTTTTGTAGCCAAACGCCCCACCACACCCCCGTGGGCGTTTTTGTACCCAAATACAGTTGGAGCGTGCTTTATTCCACACCTTGGTTCATTAGGTTTGGCCAATCATTCTTATCTTTCTTTTGTTTGTCCAATAAGAGTTGTTGATGGTTTTTTTATTTAATTTTATTGCACCTCTATTAACATAATGCCCCACATCCCCACTACACTCATTTTAGAAAACGCCCCATTGCTGACTGGGCTGCCACATGGCGCAAAATGCTCAAGGGTAAGGGCATTACCACTACACATGGTTTTTCAAAGAGGGTGACAAGATATAATACCGAACAAATTAAACCGAGAACCATCTAACATAACTGATAGCTCTATGACTCATCTAGATGGTAATATCATAATACGTTATGGACCTATGGTCCAACATATTTATATAATATGATAAAGATACGAGTGAACATAGTTATTAGTTTGGAGGACACTAACATGAGTAGAGTGATGGTGATAAACCGACTGTAAAGGACGCACATGGGGGGGTTAATAATGGAGATGAATTCGGTCCCGGTGGATAATGCTCTAACTCAATATTCAATTGGTAACTTAAATGCCAATTATGGGGATGCAGGATGCTAGCCCAATCAAAATGATAGTGACGAGGAAGATCACCTGTAGTGGGGGGTTTTTGGGCCTCTCTCCTCTCCTCCGGAGCGTGCTTTATAAAACATCATATTTTTTTTGTCTGGCCAATAACATTTTTTGGTGGTTTTTTTATTTAATTCTATTACACCCCTTTTAATATAATGCCTATGGACGTAGCTTATAAGGTGGCCGGGGGGGCGCCCGACCCCCCGAACTTTTCGCTCATTAGTGTTATATATGTAACTTTCGTATAGAAATTTTTTGGTATATACGTTTTCGACCCCCCCCCCCCCCCGGTTCTATAGAAATTTTTGGGTATATACGTTTTCGACCCCCCCGTTATTCGGGTCAAGCTTCGCCACTGTAATGCTCACATCCTCACTACACCTCTTTTAACATAACGCCTCATAATGCCCAATTGCGGACTGGACAGACACATGGCGCAAAACGCCCAAGGGTGGGGACATCATCTTTCCTCTCACTACACATGGTCTAATGTGCATGAGTTAACAAAAAAAATATTATTTACTAATAAGGTGAAGATACTTAATATTTAATAAAGACTGGAATATTTCGAACAAAATCTAGTTTTTTGGAATAATGTTCAAGTATTAATGATATGTTAGAGAAGCATAGAATCACATTGTCTACTGCTACCATTGCATCCGTAGCATGTATTACGAATGCTATTAGTATAAAACTTTTGACCTTTTAAAAAAATGCAAGACAACTCACGTGTTTAACCCTTTTTGCATGTTTATTTCTGTGATTGCCTATAAAACTGTAGGTAAACAGTATAAGTATTCTAACCTCTTTAACAATCCATTTAAGGCCTTTGATTTTAAAATTTGAACCTTATGGGAATTTCAATTACTAATTAAGTTCTCTTAGATTTGAGAATCACTTTTTTTACATCAAGTGGCATATCACATATGTCCGTGTCTCCGTGAGGGTGGAGGGAGTGGTCACCAAATGGTGAGTGTTTAAACTATTTTCTAAACAATAATGTCATGTCAAGTTTCCACTCCACTTCACATTTTGTACTCAATCACTAGCAATGGTCAAACACATGAAGACTGGTAAACAATTAAAAAAAATTGTGATTGGTTGAAAAAGGATGAGCCCACCATTAACCCCCTTCTCTCTCATCTTTATCTTCTCTTCTCTTTCGGTTTCTCACTCTGTGAGTATACACCGACTTGGACAATCACCACTCACCGATTAACCGCCGGCACCACATCACCACGCGGTAAAGTGACCTCCCCGATTGAGTCACCGAGAGCATACCGTCCACCCTGAAGAAATAATTACAAACAAATATTTAATTATTAGAGCACCCGTTGCACCTTGGCACCGCTTCCCCCCTCCCCCCCCCCCCCCCCCCCCCCCCAACACACACACACCTGGGCATGGTACCATTCCGAACACTGAGCTCTTGGCGCAATTGAAGGGTGCCAACGACCTCCTCGCCGACCTGCTAAAGAGCATTAAGGATGGTTTGTTTTGGAGGCCACCTAAAAGCAACCAATCATTTTTTTTCTAGTTAAACTACAACAGTTTAGTTAGACAATGAGTTAGTTTTTTTTTTTTTTTTTTTTTTTTTTAAACTAGACAATGAGTTAGTTAAAACCCTGTTGTTTACCTACGCGGCATTGCTGTGACACTTTGAAACCCTGTTCTTATGATTAATTCCTTTTATATAAATAATTTTGGTACTTTTATAAATTTTGAGATTCTTACGTGAAACTCTCATGAAAAAAAGTATAAAGTTGTCATACGTTGTTGTGGATCAGGTACAAAGATGTTAAGTGCGAAAGTACAAAATTGTTGTGAATCAAGTATAAACATGTTTTGAGTGCTCACATACAAAAGTTGACTCAACTCTTTCAAGATATGTTTAAAAAAGAAAAATCGTTAGTAGAAAATCATGAACTCTCATATATGTTGATCGAGTAAGACATACTAGAGTAAAAGATTAAAAAGTTGATGGCGATATAATATTAGGGGTTGTTTGGCAACATCTGAATGGTTAAGTGCTGAACCAGTAAGAGGTCTGAATTATTAAGTGCTGAACCAGTAAGAGGTCTGATCCATTAAGAGTCTGTATAATGTTTAACCGTTCAGAGGCAAATGTCTGACCAATTCAGATTAGATGTCTTAACCATTCATACTCTATATAACGCTTAACCATTCAGAGACAAATGTCTAAATCATTCAGATATCTGCTCATGAAACAAACAGTCTGAAGCATTAAGTGTTGAACCATTAAGAGGTCTGACCCATTAAGAGCCTCATTAAGAGGTAAACAAACAACCCCTTAGTGTCATTATGCATTAAATTGTTGTTTTTATGAAAGGAAAATTTAGGGCTGGCAATTCTGACACGAACACGATAACACGACACGAAGTTATCATGTTTCGTGTTTAACATTAACAGGTTTCGTGTCTAAAACAGGTCGACACGACAAGACCTTAACAGGTTTCGTGTCTAAACAGGTTAAAACTCGATAACCTGTTAAGACCCGTTAAGTACATGTTAATAATTAAAAAAATTAAAAATAGTATATATGGGTTTGGACATGGGTCATCATTCGTGGGACCTGGGATTAATTATACACAAACGCACGCGGTTCTTTTTCCACAATCCAAACCCTAATTTTTAAATCTCTCTCACAAACACCACCATTCCCAATTCAGTTCACAGCTTCCCCAATTGGATCGTGTTTATGTATTAAACAGATCGTGTTCGTGTCTTAACAGGTCGTGTTTGTGTCTAAACATGTGTTCGTGTCTTAACAGGTCGTGTTCGTGTCTTAAACAGGTCGTATGATACGTTGGTAACTTTTTTGTGTCTTAACAAGTCATTTAGTGTAACCTGTTTATTAACAGGTTCGTGTTCGTGTTTCGAAAATCTGACACAATAATATTTCTTGTCGTGTTCATGTTTACGTGTTTCGGGTTCGTGTCTTATCGTGTTCGTGTCTTAACAGATCGGGTTGACCCGTTATGCCAGCCCTAGGAAAATTAGATTTAAATAATCACAACTATTATCTATTGGACGACAAGAGTATCAACTACCGAAATGTATTGTGACAGTCCAAACTTTTAACTTATTTTCATTCAGCAAATTTTTTTTCTAATTGAGATCTAACCTTGTTAAGAACTATTGGCAGACAAAATAGTGTACTTGGAAGTCGGCAATAGAAAGTGAAGGGAAGACGTAACGAAAATGGCCAACATGAAAAACAACATAACATGATAAGTGAAATTATGACATGAAATATTGTAACACGATGTGTACTATTGGGGTCAAGACAAACATGCCTATGATTTAATAACGGATCAAGACCGGCACATGTGTGAAGCGAGGAGAAAGTCTACGAGAAGGGCCGGAAAAGACATTTAGAAAGCAAAGACAACCAAACACTAAAACATGCTCACTTGAAAACTTATTATGGTAGTACGAATATGATTTATTATGTGGACCCCCGTTTTAAGAGGTTCAACCCAAATAAAATCTAAATCATAATTTAAGATCTTTTTTACCCAACAACAATAGTTCATTATACCAATACACTCTTATAAATTATAGTAAGCTGTTATTAGTGCATATATGAGGGACTTTGTTAGAAAAAAAAAAAAAAGACGAGTTGGTAGACAAAACCATGTGATCGCAACTCGTAAAAGTAAGCCAATACATTATGGGAGAGGCTCATCCTTGACCCTCCACATAAGCGCCACGTAGGATGGTTGCGAGAATGTGACAAAGGGGATGAAACTAAGAAAATGGGGGATGAGCTTAATATATATATATATATATATATATATATATATATAGAGAGAGAGAGAGAGAGAGAGAGAAAGAGAGGCCGGTTATCATACAAATACTCTAATCGTACATTATGTACGCTTCATCCACAACCGTCAGATCATCTCATTTAAACAGCGTGTTTTACTATTAAATTTATCAATTTAAAATTAATAAAAAGAAACCGCCAAGGTTAAAATCGTCAAATGTGAGATCAAAACCCCTAATAATCAGCACACAATAACTCCCAAACATACCGTAAAACCCAAAATCAACATTGCATTCTCCTTCTACAAAGTTCCCTGCTACTCTCCGTTGCGATTCAAGTAAGATTCATGAGTTTTGAGAAACGAAGAAAGCAAACAACGACAGACCACAAGCGAAGAAGATGAATCCAGGTATCGATTGAAATTTGCGATTTTATAGTAGAATATACATGGACTTTAATGTCAAATGCGATTTTGTTTGTTTATTAAGCTTTTAACTGAAACATATTGTTTTATAAGATTAAATATTGGTCACAACTACAATTTTGCTAGGGTTTATGACTGGTATGTTTATTTATTAGGTTTGGCATGATTATGCAGTTTTCTTAATTATACCTGATATATGTGCGATATCATATAGGGTTTTGTATGACAAATGCGATTTCATATGATAAAATACTGTTTGTTGAAGGTTTTGGTAATGCTTAACTAACACATGCGAATTGATAACTCACTCATGCGAATTGATAAATTCATTGCATATATTAGTGTTTTTAATTTCGCAAATTTGACAATGAATTATTAAAATCTGCGAATTAATAACTAATTCATGCGATTTTATCACTTAGTGACTTAATGTACATGATTAACTGATAAATGCGATTTTGTAAAGTTTTTTTACTATAGCATGCGATTTTGTAGAAATAGAATCTGATGATTGTAACGCCTCGTATTTTCATATTTGTATTTTAACTTTTCGAGGCGTTAATCATAATGGTAATACATTTTTTTATCACATTGTTAATAGGTAAACACAAGATTTTTATAAGAAACCGAAAAAAAAAAATATACAAAGAAAAATTATTAGAAAAATTATTTTTCTAATAATTTTTCATACAAAAGAATTTTTATTAATTTTTAGAAATTGTTTTAACATAGGTTCCTTTTATAAAAAGTGCTTGTTTTAATCCATAGTATTAAAAAAAAAAAAAAACTGTTAGCGTGAATAGTACCCTGCAGGGTACTATTCACATCAGCAACTATATTTGAACGAAAATATGAGCATTTTCTCATTTCTTGCCTAATTTTGCAGCCATTTGACCAATTTAGATCACCACCTACCCCTTCCCATCTATAAATACACCTTCCCTAAGGCCTTAGACTCTTGCACAACTCTCAAATCTCTCCTAAATCCCTCTCAAATCTCTTGCAAAGTTGAAATTCGGGCAGATTCACCCTTGTTTACAAAAGTGAGCATAACTTGCTCAAAACTCAACCAAATCACTTGATTCTTTTTCCTACTTGTTTGTATAATCATGGGCTTTGATTCCTTGACTTCTCTTGGGAGAAATCAGACCTGGAATTGCCCCGAAAATGTCCATAAACTTTCTGTTTTGCATGAAACTTTCTTAAACTCTTGCATACTTCAAACAAACTTGTGTTCTTATGCTTCTAGTCTATTGTATGATTAGTAAAGCCAAACCAAGGTTGTTTTACACTTAATAAGAGTGTCTAAACATTCTAAACTTTCTGTTTTAATAGAGTTGTTAACTCACAAGTGGTGCCAAGTCTTGAACTTGAAGATGGTGTGACTACTTAGTTAGCCTAGGCTAACTTACATACAAGTCCACACATCACTTGATGTTTTGTTTAGTATAATTGTACCTTATTTCTTAAACATACTTATGAGGTCCTAAGTGGAAGGTTTAACCTCCCGCCTCCTACATAACCCATATGGCACCAAGAGGTAAACAAGTGGAAGGTTTGACCTCCCGCCTCCTACGTGGCTAACTATGTTATTAATATGTATATATTATTATTATGTATATAGTATAATTATGTATATATTATAAACCGAACCCTTGATAGTGATTATATAAATCTACTACCAAGTTAATAAGTTTCTCACTAAGTGTGTAGTTCCTTGTCACGATTCTAATAGGTTTTGAACCTATGAAATCACATATAATCCTTAAGGATTACAATAGTGTCAAGACAGGTGCTAATACCATAGTGAATATTTTCCTAATACATACTTTGTCATTCTGTGAATCTAAGTCCGAATCTCGACTCTAAACATACTTGAACTTTAGCCTCTACACATTCAACTGTCTAAACTCGTCTACTTCCTCACATTGGATAATCGGAAAGTATATGCAATATTGTGAGTATACTCGAATCCCTTTTTGCTTTAAACACTTTTGGGATGTAACATGTATTCTATATTCAAACACGTGACACTTGAAACTTATTTGAAACATACTCTATCCATTTAAACATGAAACATGAAACTTGTGAACCTTGTGAACGATTTGGTGCTATGTGAACGTTTAATCCCTGTGAGTAGTTCCGCCTAACAATTAGTAGTACTATGCATAGGCTATAGGAGTAATGCACCACCCCCATTTGTGCTCGAGGGGTATTGTTAGGTATCATATTAGCCTCCAGTTAAACTTTGGGATTGGTACTCGACATTCATGGGCTATCACTTGGACTGCGTAAACTAGCATGGCTGAAACTATTTTTATAATGTTTATGTTGGATATGAGTCTTTTTTATTCTATGTTATACTATGTATCAAACTTGTATACTCGCCAACTTTTTGTTGATTTTATTTTAATACATGTTGCAGGTTGATAGTCAAGATTATGAAGGAATCAAGTTAGGATGGACTAGATACACACTTTTAATCTATTTATCTTTGAATGTTATGTTGTAATTTGAACAATGTTGTTATTTCTATTTTAAATGTTGTATGACAATTTAGCACTTGAAATGAAATTTGAATTTAATTAAATATTGTCACATAGTGTTATGAAGTCTCAAGCAATCTATACACACTTCGTCTCATCCCGATGTTTCCGCCATCGGTTGGGGTGTGACAGATTGGTATCAGAGCCATAACTATAGGGAATTAGGTAGAATTGCCATGCTTTCGACCTAGTCTATAGTAGTTAAGCACCAAGTTCGACCATACTTGCTTCACATGCTACTCTTATGGAACATCCTTATGTGCTAATTTTGAAACGTCTCTTATGTGTTAATACTTAACATGCTATTCTTATGTATCAATACTTGTTTTATCATGTGTTAAATGCTTGTTTTAGTATTCTATACCTTATATGCTATTCATGAAATGTCTTTACGTGTTATTTTCTCAAGATGCTTTATGTTCTTATACTTGTTATTATTATTTTGAACATATGTCATTTACTCATTATCCGTACAATTAATTAATATTAAACAATATATAAGTTATACCATACATACCTCAAGTGTAAAAAAAAATGGTGAAATCGGCCGTCCCCGGAATTGAACTCGGGTCTAGGCCACACCCTTTCGCGCGCCTAGCCAACCGAGCTAGGTGCCTAGTTTGTGAAATTTCCATTTTGGTTACATATACGCACATGTACAATAACTTCATTACTTCTTACTATAAGTCATCTGCTTATCATCCTTATGTTGTTAATAATTGTTTTATTATCCCATTAATTATGTGCTATTCTTGACATGTTTATATTTGTTTGTTTAATCTTCAACATACGCTTTTCTTCATACATTTTACTCGATTATTCTAAATTCGACAACACTCATATTATACAAACGAGACGAGTTTACCAAAATAGGCGTGAAACCCACAATTTGGTAAACGACTCTCATTCTACCTTAAACTATTACTACACGAAATTGCACCATTAAGCTAGGAGTGAAATCCACAACTTAAGGGTAATTTCTATTTCAAATTCTAGTGGACCCTCGTCAAAGTGTCAAAATTTACTTTTGACCCGACGAGTACCAACCACACTTAGGATGCTAAATCGCCAAGTTAGGGGTGAAACCCGCACCTTGTCGACTAGTTCCACTCTTTGATTTTCATTAATCCCGCCAAGTCTCGAAATTTCAATTGATTTGGGGACATGTAGTAACTGGAAGGGTAAATACCGTTAACCGACTTGTCGGCAAGAGTATTTCACCTATTAGGCCAAAGCATGCTCCTCAAACTCGAAAGACTTTTCGACCACTTTGGTTAGTCAAAGTTCCGTGTTGGAACCATCCTAAATTTTAATCAAGCAGGTGCTCTACTACTTATTTTATACGACGCAATCTTTCAAATTCGAATCTACTTTCGATATATTTTTTCCTTCACACACACACATCATATTAAACCTTTCCATAAATTTATACATATACATGATTTCATGTAGTTTAAATTCGTATTCCTTGTAACGACGAGTGAGGACCTACCATCGAGATAGGAGTGACTTCCTTACCTTGACGATTAACTCTACTCCCCTTTCTTAAAAACGACCTCACCAACGAGTTAGGGGTGATTCCCTTACCTAGGTGATCGTTACCAAAACGTTCTTCCAAATATCTTATTATACAAACTCGATTATGTTTTATACCTAAATTATTTATCATTATTCAAAATACATACGTGTACATATACAAAGTACATTGTTTCACCAAGCATACTTCCTATCCTGCAACCTATGATCACTCAACTCATATGCACGAAATTCTTAATCATGTCTTAAAACGTTTTAATACTCAAATTTCAAAACCTTACGAGATGCTACCTATCAATTTAATCGGTCAAATGATTCTCTTGCCCATAAACTTCATATTCTACTTAATCACTAAAACACACACTCACATTATATCCCCATACTAAAGACTTTCATTCTCATATACTTATAAGATCTTATAGATATTATACGATCATTTTACCAAAGACGCTTTTCAACATCAACAAATCATTTGTTAAAATATTTTGTTTAATCACTGCGTCCTTTTTCAAACTTATCGTCGCCGATTTTCTTTTCGGCTCCTGATTTCTCGGTAATTGATTGGAGTCCGCGTTTCCATCTTATCGATCATTGTGAGCCTAGACTTTTGGTAGCACCTTTGCGGCTCATCATACAGCATTTCCAGGTTTTACGGGAATTGCACGATCTATAAAAAAACCAAACCGTTCTACCTCCTCACATCACCGCAACACCTTCTTAAACTACATATCACCCACACACCCGCCGGAGAAACTCACCACTTAAACCCAATATTCAAATGGCATACTTCCCAGTAGCACATGCTGAATCCTCAAGTGCAGCAGGAACTCACCCATTCCTCCGGTTTGCTGACCTACCCACTAGTGAGAAGTATCAGAAACTCAAGAATCTCGAAGTTTTTACCATTAGCGGCATTGATTGGCATCAAATAGGAATGGTTGACCCCACTGGTTCACTGGCAAGACTACTACCACACAATACACCATGGCGCCGTTTCTTCGACATCTTAGAGCCATCATATGATGAACTGGTATACGAATTCTTGTCCACTTTCTATTACCAACCTAATAAAAACCTTACCGAAGTATCCATTCATTTTCGGCTTTGTGGACAACCTCATAACATGTCATTATCAGAATTCGCAGTTCGTCTGGGTATTTATACCAATGAGGAAGTTAATCAGCCCATTTTTACGAGGGCATTAACCTGCTTCTCCTATATGGGAATGAGAAAATATTGGCAACACCATACATCAAAAACATGGTGCAGCTACAATCATTCTATGAACTTCGAAGACCCTCGTTATAGGTATATGCACCACGTTTTATCCAACACTATCACGGGGCGCAAGATTTATCAACAAAGGGTTCGTTCAACTGAAGTCTTCTATCTGTACAGTATTTTTGAGCAAGTTCCTTGCAATATTGCCCGCGAACTTGCTGCTTATTTTTCTAGTCAACAAACCGGTTCCCTGAGAAGTCTCATGGGAGGATCTTATGTCACAAGAATAGCAAAATCCTTAGGTTCCTTAAGTGACCAGGTTATCCAAGGATTATCTCCGTCAAAGGCACCTGGGATTGTGAATTGTAACAATATTAAGCTAACCCCTACTCTTGGCCATGCACCGACTCAACTATCTCAGTCGGAGAGAGCTCCATTTGTCTTAAACAGTACCCCCACACAAAATCGACAACAATCATGGTTGCAATTTCCTCCACCATATTTTTATCGTTATGATATGCTATCACAGCTGTCAAACACACATGAACCCATTACTACTAACATATTCCAACCATTAGCATCAAACGTTTCACAAGGCCTCTCACCCTTAGTCTTCGAGGAGGCTCCAATGACGCAAGATGAATTGTTTGATGAAAGCATGATGCTCCAAGAACAGTTAGAACCGGATTCACTTTGGCCACAGTCTTTCCTAGCACTAATGAATGAAGTAGAACAACTACCACCAACTGATGTGGCAGGCCCAAGTATGGTGCCTCAAATGGATCTACATCCAGATCAAATGGTAGTTGAAATGGCTAGGTTAAACAATCAGAACCAAGAATTACTACGACAAGTACAAGAACTAACGGAAAGAAATCAACAGTTAGAAAGCCTGTTAGCTGCTCGTATGCAATTGGATCCACTACCCCCACTACCTGATAATTTTGAGCCTGAAATTGATCCATTACATGACGTGTTTCAAATATAATTTGTTCCCATCATAAATTTTCATGATTGTTTTACATGCTTAAATTTGCCACGTTTCAATTAATACTATACACGCAATCATTAGTAGTCGTACTCACCCTCATGCTCGTACTCATAACAATACATTTTAGACTTATGCTCGTATTTATATTTATATTCATACATTTCATGCTTATACTTATATTCATACGTTTCATGCTTATACATATATTCATACTACTCGTACGTTTTATGCCTATGCTCATACTTACGAGAATAATCATATTTATGCTCATACTTTCATTCATACTCGTGATTCATACCTTTGTACCCATACGCGAGCGTGATCCGAGTGATTCGTTTACGTGGGTCCTATACATAGTTAAGCATGGACTTGCTTACATACTTTATTTTTATACACATACACATTCTTAAAATTTTTATTATGTATACCCTAATTCATACATAACTAGTACAAGCTGTGCAGATCATGCGACGATCAATATAATCACGGGTGCACACGGGATTATAGTGATTGGCTCATGAGAACCATAGAGTGTACTACTAAGTATGATAAAACACAGAACGTAACATGACACCGAATACAACTTTAGACAACTCACAACGCATTATATCCGATTATTCACGACGAGACTTCATTCTAAATACACTGCGTTCATCTATCCAACACTTATGCTATTCTTATACTCATGATCGTTATTACATCAATCGTTTACCCTTATACCTCAATTATACTCTGTTGTCTCCAACTCCAATGCCTCAATTTTAAACAATCATCTTCTGTTTGCTAAAACCCTTTCAAGTCTTCCTTCTGAATAAATTTCGGGACGAAATTTCCTAAATTAGGGGAGACTGTAACGCCTCGTATTTTCATATTTGTATTTTAACTTTTCGAGGCGTTAATCATAATGGTAATACATTTTTTTATCACATTGTTAATAGGTAAACACAAGATTTTTATAAGAAACCGAAAAAAAAAATATACAAAGAAAAATTATTAGAAAAATTATTTTTCTAATAATTTTTCATACAAAAGAATTTTTATTAATTTTTAGAAATTGTTTTAACATAGGTTCCTTTTATAAAAAGTGCTTGTTTTAATCCATAGTATTAAAAAAAAAATCTGTTAGCGTGAATAGTACCCTGCAGGGTACTATTCACATCAGCAACTATATTTGAACGAAAATATGAGCATTTTCTCATTTCTTGCCTAATTTTACAGCCATTTGACCAATTTAGATCACCACCTACCCCCTCCCATCTATAAATACACCTTCCCTAAGGCCTTAGACTCTTGCACAACTCTCAAGTCTCTCCTAAATCCCTCTCAAATCTCTTGCAAAGTTGAAATTCGGGCAGATTCACCCTTGTTTACAAAAGTGAGCATAACTTGCTCAAAACTCAACCAAATCACTTGATTCTTTTTCCTACTTGTTTGTATAATCATGGGCTTTGATTCCTTGACTTCTCTTGGGAGAAATCAGACCTGGAATTGCCCCGAAAATGTCCATAAACTTTCTGTTTTGCATGAAACTTTCTTAAACTCTTGCATACTTCAAACAAACTTGTGTTCTTATGCTTCTAGTCTATTGTATGATTAGTAAAGCCAAACCAAGGTTGTTTTACACTTAATAAGAGTGTCTAAACATTCTAAACTTTCTGTTTTAATAGAGTTGTTAACTCATAAGTGGTGCCAAGTCTTGAACTTGAAGATGGTGTGACTACTTAGTTAGCCTAGGCTAACTTACATACAAGTCCACACATCACTTGATGTTTTGTTTAGTATAATTGTACCTTATTTCTTAAACATACTTATGAGGTCCTAATTGGAAGGTTTAACCTCCCGCCTCCTACATAACCCATATGGCACCAAGAGGTAAACAAGTGGAAGGTTTGACCTCCCGCCTCCTACGTGGCTAACTATGTTATTAATATGTATATATTATTATTATGTATATAGTATAATTATGTATATATTATAAACCGAACCCTTGATAGTGATTATATAAATCTACTACCAAGTTAATAAGTTTCTCACTAAGTGTGTAGTTCCTTGTCACGATTCTAATAGGTTTTGAACCTATGAAATCACATATAATCCTTAAGGATTACAATAGTGTCAAGACAGGTGCTAATACCATAGTGAATATTTTCCTAATGCATACTTTGTCATTCTGTGAATCTAAGTCCGAATCTCGACTCTAAACATACTTGAACTTTAGCCTCTACACATTCAACCGTCTAAACTCGTCTACTTCCTCACATTGGATAATCGGAAAGTATATGCAATATTGTGAGTATACTCGAATCCCTTTTTGCTTTAAACACTTTTGGGATGTAACATGTATTCTATATTCAAACACGTGACACTTGAAACTTATTTGAAACATACTCTATCCATTTAAACATGAAACATGAAACTTGTGAACCTTGTGAACGATTTGGTGCTATGTGAACGTTTAATCCCTGTGAGTAGTTTCGCCTAACAATTAGTAGTACTATGCATAGGCTATAGGAGTAATGCACCACCCCCATTTGTGCTCGAGGGGTATTGTTAGGTATCATATTAGCCTCCCGTTAAACTTTGGGATTGGTACTCGACATTCATGGGCTATCACTTGGACTGCGTAAACTAGCATGGCTGAAACTATTTTTATAATGTTTATGTTGGATATGAGTCTTTTTTATTCTATGTTATACTATGTATCAAACTTGTATACTCGCCAACTTTTTGTTGATTTTATTTTAATACATGTTGCAGGTTGATAGTCAAGATTATGAAGGAATCAAGTTAGGATGGACTAGATACACACTTTTAATCTATTTATCTTTGAATGTTATGTTGTAATTTGAACAATGTTGTTATTTCTATTTTAAATGTTGTATGACAATTTAGCACTTGAAATGAAATTTGAATTTAATTAAATATTGTCACATAGTGTTATGAAGTCTCGAGCAATCTATACACACTTCGTCTCATCCCGATGTTTCCGCCATCGGTTGGGGTGTGACAATGATGACTTTGAAGGGCCAATATCAAGACTGATAAAAGTTAACAAGAATAGAAAGAGAAGGATAGTTGTAGAAAGTTCTGAAGAGGATGACTTTGTTAAGCCACTCCCAAAAAAGAAAAAAGATGAGAGGAAATCAAAGATACAGACAAAAAAACATTCAAAAAAGGTGGAACAACATAAAACAGAACATAGGGAATTCTTCAAATACAGCAATGAAGCAATACTGCTGAGATGCCAACCTAACTCATACATGGATACTGTGAATAGATTTTCAAAAAAACAGGTTGAAGAGATAAGGAATATGGGATTTGGTGCTATTCTAAATATCAATATCAACCATATTTCAACACGATTGGCATATTGGCTGGCCAGAAACTTTGACGAGAAGTTCGATAAGCTAAACGTGGGAAAACACCAAATAAAAATAACATCGGACACAATTTATGAGGTATTTGGAATACCAAAGGGGCCAAAGAAGGTTGAGATAATAACTGATAAGAGAAAAGTTAAAAAGCAAGAGAAAATTGAAAAAGGTAAAGAACCGGGAAATGCTGTCAGGGATACATTCCTCAGCCAGTGGGGGGGGGACGCGAGAATAACCCATGGCTTAATTGCAAATACAATGGAAAATCAAAGAGAAGGTGGGAGCCTGTTTAAATTAAATTTCCTTGTGTACTGGATGACCTTCTTTGCGGAGATTACAAAGGCAACACTTGTAAATGATAGATGTTTGCTTGCTTGGTGTAGAAGATGTTGAGGAAATACAGAATCTAGATTGGTGCTCATATCTACTCGACACCTTGCGTCGTACACGAGCCAGCTGGAAGAACTATAAAATACAGTTCGTGGGACCTGTTGCCTTTCTTACGGTATACATTACTACATTTTAATAACATATTTCAAATACTAGTTTGTTTTGTTATATAATTAAATGATCTTGCGATTTATACAGCTTCTATACACGCATGAGTACAACAAGAGGCTTAACCTGTTTGAGAAAGCCGTGGAGATACCGGTTATTCGTTATATCACATCTTCGGATATTGATAAAGTCGAAGATCATATTTTGGATAACGGACCTATATGGATATCAAGTGAGAGTGAAGAAGAAGAAGAAAATGATGAAGAAAATGAAGAAGAAAATGAAGAAGAAGAGGGTCCTTCAACGGAGGATTATACACTACGACCACCGTTTGACACCACAATAAGCTATAAAAGAAGGACTGCACGTGCAGTACAAAACAAAGAAACCGGGGAAGAGCCAAAAGATAACAAGAACATTGATGATTTCATGGATTTCAGTTTTGAAATCCATGAAATGTCTCAGTTGAACCTTGAGATGGGAGTTGGAACACAAACACAGAAAATGATGGATTATTGCAACACTCCTGTTCAACTTTCACCATCCGTATTCTATGACACAGCCCAGGAACGAGAACTAGAGGCTTCGAGAACGCACAAAAAGGTAAGCACAAAAAAATATTAATTCCACTTAACCCATTTATATTTAACATTTCAATTAATAGTATCTTAACTCGAAAAATATTACAGAACCTGTTGAAAAAAATGAAAGCAAATGTCAAAAAGTACATTAAAATGGTTCAAGATGTTCAAGGGATGAACAACTTAGTTTCAGAAGCAAGAACTAAGTGTTTTTGGGATCCGGAGATTATGGCTGCCTGTAAGCAGTGGGATGAAACGCTTCGGAAAAATACCATTTGTGTGCCGCCTGATTCGGTTCAAGAGCATGAAACTGCACCCTCTCCTGTACATCAAGAGCCTGAAAATCCAACTTCTGAGGTTCATCATGAAGTTACTACAAACGAAGAAGGTAGACAGGATGAAGAAGCTCAAAAAGTAATATCCACTGTTTTGGTACAAATGGCATCAGCAGGTAAAACATGCGAACTCATTATTTAACACATGCGAAACTATGTAAAAAATCACTATTTTTTATGCACATGCGAAACCAACAAAAACACATGCGATTTCTTTTTAAAACACTTCAAATTTGATTTCGCATGTGATGTTATGAATACCTTGCGATTTTGATTCTAATGTATTAAAATTAAATAATTTGTATCTATAGGTGTACTGCAGCCAGATGATGAAGGAGTCACAGACACCCTTATTGCAAATATTCAAACTGTGGAACCAGGTATATACACTTACAACCCACCTGACAAAGGTAAAAAAACACTTTATATTAAGAAAAAAATTAAAAAGCACAAATTATTGTATTTCTTAAATTACTTTGGCCTGCAGAAAGAGGTGAAAATGAAACTGTTATCGAAGAAACAGTGAACTTGGCAGAATCTACACAAAACATACAACAAAAAGTTCAAGAAAAACTGCCAGAAAAATTGCCAGAAGTGGAAGCAGTTTCTTTAGAAGAAACTACACAAAAAGACCAACAACCCGATTCGGGAATCGAAGTTGAGAAGGAACCGGAAGTTGAATGCCCCCAGATAACGGCTGAGGAATTGCATTCAGTTGAGTTGCTTTTGAGCCTGGGACCCAGCATGGAAGATAACAAAGAAAAAAAAACAACTAGGGGGAGAAAAAACTCAAATCCAAAGCAAGTTCCAAAACAAGTTATACCAAAAGGATTAAATGAACTGCTTTATAAGACAATAGAACAAGCCAGAATTCGAGGTGAAAAACGATGTAAAGAGCTTGGAGACAAATTCTGTTCCCCTTACTGCAACAGAGTGGTAAACATGCACGAAGCACTATTGACTCAAGAATTGAATGTGATTCGGTATACATTTGCTACATTTGCAGGCATAGAGTAAGTAAAAAACAGTTAAATCAACTAACAAACATCTAAAAATATATACACACAACAAATACTAATTATTTATTTTATGACTGGCAGGGAAGAATTTTACCGATCAAAAACTGAGGTTGCCACATTCAAAGCTATATTTGAAAGCTTCTACAGGGGTCAATACGTAGCATCAAACGGAATAGATGCATTTGTGGATGTTCTAAACCTTGAAGAGAAGAAGAGGGATAGAAAATCATCACCATACAGACTCTTCTTGTTTAGCACAATGATGGTATGTTTTCATATACATTTTGGCATTTGAAATTATAATCATTAAATGCATATTCAATGATTTCGCACACTGAGTATATCTAAAATCGCATTTAGTATAGAAGAAAATTTTCATGTGAAACATTTCTCATACTCTTGTAATTTCGCATGTGTTATATATACTATTCGCATGTGAAAAAAAAAATTCCATTGTTTGCATAACTTTGATTCAAATTACATAACATACAGCCGGATATCTTTTACGACGAGGAGAAATACACAGACAACCAACGACTAAAAATATTTGCCTCAAATTTTGAAGACATATTACTGAGATATGAGGTAAAAAAACTTGATTCGGTTGACCTAGTGTTTATTCCGGTACTTCAAGGTGAACACTTCTATGTCTTGTGCTTCAACTTGAAATCCGGCAAAATTGAGCTGATTGACAATTCAGCAGCTAAACAAGAAGTTAAAGAAAGATACAAGGGACTTCCAAACACACTGGTAATATAAAAACTTTTTCATATAAATGTTATATATTATGTAAAAGCTACTAACACAAATGTTGCTATGTTACAGAGAAGGGTATTGGTTTTAAACCTACAAAAGGCTTTAAAACCAACACCAGCTATAGAAGAACTTACAACCTCAGTTATAGAAAGAAAAGAGATGGATTGGAGGACGAAGAATAACGGTGTCGACTGTGGAGTGTTTACAATGCGTCACATGGAAACATACAAAGGAGACACAATACCATGGGTGACTGGATTTGTGAAAGAAGATGAAGTAAACAACAGACAGAAATCACAACTTCATCTCCTAAGGCACAGATATCTCAGTAAAATCATTCTATCCGAACACAATATCCATCGTCAACACATAATTAAAAGGGCAAATGCTTTCGATAAAAGGCCAGACAAAGAAAGGTATATGAAAGATTTGGATACTACAATCCCAGAAAGGATGAGTAAATATTTTGGAAGGCCAAAGCCAAAGTAAACTTGTTTAATGTTGAATTTATGTTGAAAATTTAAACTTGTTACTGTTTTTAATTTCGCATATATTAGTGTTTTTAATTTCGCATTTATGTTTTTAATTTCGCGTATGTTATGTTTAAAATCGCAAATTTGACAATGAATTATTAAAATTTGCAATAAATAGGTGAATATAAAAATGCAGCATATACAATCCATTCCATAACAAAACATGGGAATTTATTGAAAAATGCACCAACATAAACAAAAGTTCATTCAAAAGATGAAAGAAACTCCATTTTCATCTTCATCGAGCATCTTAAGACAGTTATTGCATCAGCCAACTCTTTCAACTGTTTCTCAGCCCCCTCACCCAAATCCACCATAAACATAACAGCAATTTCTTTAAGACTACTCACTTGCATCTGAGATAGCAAGTTCAGAATTTCTTGTCTTCTCTTCATGTTTTCTGTTACACGAGAAATGTTGGCCTCCAACATCTCTTGACATGATTGATCTTCTAGAATTTGTTGCTCAATCCTTTTCCTCAAATCCTGCTTGATACTTGGTTCAGAAGAAGAGGATGTTGGTAGATCTGCCATTTTTAATAGAATGTTTGAGAATAGTGATAAAAATATAAAATATATAATAAACGAAAAATTATTGATATGAATTATTGAAATCAATTATTAAACTGGATTATTTGATTTCAATTATTGAACTGAATTATGAAACACACTGTGCGAAAAAAAAATTAATTATTATTAAAGCTTGCGAAATTAAAAGCTGTGTTTGATAAATACTTTCAGGTTTGCGAAATCTCCAACTTAAGCATGTGAAATTAAATATTAAACTTCATTGTGTGCGAAAATGTCTAATTTAAAACATGCGAAATTATACAAAAGGATCCATCCTTAACTACCTTGACTATGTTAAAACAACACATATGATATATCAAAAAACACATGCGATATGGTAACTAAAAAAAAAAGAAACAACTTATCTTCAACCCTCATTACAAAAATAATAAAATGAAAAAAGCTCCAAATCAAATAAAACCCAAAACTCAACCTAATAAAACTATTGACGAATCCTAAATGACGAATCCAGGTTCGGTCAGGAATCAATCAAAAAACCTACAAATCGAATTGATACGAACAACAATTAAATGGGACGGTTACGAAACGAACACCATATCTGCTTCCTATATGACGGAATTCCCTGATTAGCCCTCAGATGTTCGAATATAATGTCTGATATACCCTTATTTAATTAAATTGAATCAGGACACGTGTATGGCTGTGGGTAGCGCGTACATAATGTACGATAAGGAGATTTGTACCATACTCTTTACCTATATATATATATATATATATATATATATATATATATATAGGGGAAGGTTCAATGGGGAACACTAAAAAAGTGGGGAACTGTGAGGAACCGACTCAAACGAACTCCGATTGGACTCATTCCAGCGACATTGGAACTGGCTCGTCGAACCCTAACTAAGATCTCTTAACCCTTGTTGATACATATTATGTGGATACGGATCGGCTCGGTTCGAATCGGTTCGACTCGGCTACGAAGTGAAGGCCGTAGTCAAGACAACCTCCTGTCTTGACTCGGTATGCGAATTACTTTGTATCGAACGATGAAAATGCAACTGCGTGTGTGCAGTTTGCATTATTAGTTTTAGTGTTTGTTTGTTTGTTTGTTGTTTTGGCCCAACATGCCCAAGCCCAACATGAAGACAGAAGCAATATGTCCAAGCCCAACATGTATGACGAAATCACATGTGATTTCGTCAAAGCCTCATGTGCCGAAATCACCCTTGTGGTGAAAACCAATTTGGCGAAATCCCCTGAGGTGACGAAATCACCCTGATTTCGTCATGATGATCTGATTTCGTCCATGTGTTTTCGTGGGTCTTGATTTCGTGGACCACTTTACTATATATACACTCACAACGAACAGAAACACTTAGAGAAGTCTGAATAGATTTTGGAGAGAACACACACACAACTGAGAGTTTATAGGTTTATCTTCTAAACATTGCTTTGTAACGGTTTCATACGCGTTAATACAATGGAGTGTTAATCGTTGAATCTTTGTGTTTGTGTTCGTAACTTGGTTTAACTTACCCGTTTGGATTTCGCACTTTCGGGTTTGTCGGAAAATAGGGAATAGAGGTTACTCGATCCTCCGGGTGGACCTACAATTGGTATCAGAGCATTGGCTCGATTCCTTGTTAAAACCAAGTAGATTTTCATGTGTTTCCAGATTTGTTCTTGATTTTTGATACAAAAAGATTATATTTTCAGAAAAATCAGGTTTAAATCTTTGAAAATCTTGTGTTTTTGCTCATTGTTCTTATAAAAATCTTGTCAGTTTTCATTTATACATGTTAAGAAAGGATTTTTATTGAATTTTGCGCAAAAAAATTGTGTTCGGAAAATTCATATATTCATCGAGTTCATCATATATTCAAGTTGTTCTTGTTTTTGTTCTTGATAATATATGTGTTTGATCCTTATTGTTGAGTTATCAAAGTGTTTGTGATTAAAATACTATTGTTTGACATTTGTGTACACATGTGATGATGGTTTGTTGAAAAGGAAGTCTGATAAGTAAGGTGCTTTTGAAAAAGGTGGCCATTAGAAGCAACTTGTGTCATATGGATAAGATTTGTTTTTATCTTTAAAAAAAAATATCTTCAGACTATCAACAAAATCACTTTGGGCTAACAAAAGTCTCTTTGTCAACGAAATCACTTTGGGCTCATAAAAGTCTCTTTGTCAACGAAATCCCAGTGGACGAAAACCTTCTAATTTCGTCAAGACATCAAAGTTTGAAATATTTATACTGGACGAAAACCCATCCTTTTGTCATCTTGTTGTTGGACGAAAACACATCCAAGTTTGTCAAAACATATACTGGACGAAATCACATCCAACTTTGTCAAACATATCCAGACGAAAACCACTTATTTTCGTCAAGAACATCAGCAACGAAATCACTTGTTATCAGTTCTGAACGAAATCACTTGTGCTCGACGAAAACACATCATTCTTGGACGAAATCACCTTGTTTTTGTCATCATCACAGCGACGAAAACCCTTTGTTTTCGTCAAACATCACAGCAACGAAAACACCTGACTTCGTCACACTTGTCCTTCATTTGTGATATTTTTAAACAGAAGCTTTTTAAATCATATTTAACTGTTTGATTTGCGTGATTTAAGTAGGTTTTCATCATTATACATTCAAAATGAATCCGACTTGGTCGGGTACTCCGTCTAATGCGGAAAGCAAGTATAGAAGCACGAGTTTATCTCCCTCATGGGCCGAATATCCCGCACCCACTTCTGCTTCACACGCTCCACTTCAAACGGCGTTTGTCACAAGCACAGATTTATATGGCAATCCGATACAAGTTCCTGTAAAGCCAGCTCCAACCACAGACTTGTATGGAAATCCATTACCACCAGTTGCTTCACAGTTCCATCGTTCTACGGTAGCACCATCATCTCTTGATCCAAGGAACTGTAGTCAAACAAAAACGACATTTTATGCTAAAATTGTCAAAGATACCAGCAATGGTGAATCATCACCAAACAATGACAGTTCTGAACATGACAGTAGTTCAGTTGAAGACGTTTCAACTTCGGTTGAAGATGTTACAACTTCAAGTTCAAGTTCAAGCGAGGATGGATCTGAATGTGAATCATCAAGGGAGGTTGTTGATTATGATGCAGATAGGTCAACATCTGAGAGTGATTCCCGTCAGGTATGTGTCGATGAACCAACTGTTGTTAACTGTGATAATTGTGCTAGCTTAAGTGTTAAATGTGCTGATTTGGATGCTAATATGTCTGAGTTGCAAAGCAAACATGATGCTTTAAATGCTGAATTGTCTGACTTGCAAAACAAACATGTTTCTTTTGATGCGAAGTGGTGTGATTTGCAAAGCAAACATGAGGATTTGCAAAACAAATTTGAAGTGACAAATATGCACAATCAAAAGTTGATAGTAGATCTTTCGAAATGCAAAGAGGCTAACATGTTTTATGAAAACCATGAAAAGGAATTTAAAACGGTGGTTGCAACTTTAAGAAAAGGTAAAACCGAACTGACAAAAATGGTTTCAAGAAAACAAACTGACATAAACATTTATATCAATCGTCTTGAAAGCATGCAAAAAGAGTTAGCCTGTACAAAGTGTGAAAGTGAGGCGATCCGGCTTAAGCTAGACAGTTATTCAAACTCTAGATACGTGCTGGATCACATCATAGACACATAAAAAGAGAAAAAGGATGTCACGTGCATTGGATATAAGAAATGTCCACCACCTGTTAGACAAAATTATGATGCAATGCCTGATGAGGAGTATAGAACTCATTATGAAGAATCTGTTCCATTAGACATTGAGGAATTTGCAACGGGACTTAGATACAAACAGGAAGTATCATCAGATTCGGATGTGTCAGCAGATACTTTTGTAACTGCTGAACAAAATCAGGATCCTCCAATCATTGTTGAGGATACTGATTCTTCAGATGATGAATCTAATGATACTGACTCAGCACAGTCAGATGCGGTAATCAAAGAAGAGGACATACCTCTCGAGAATCATATTCTATGTGATCCTCCTGCAAAACCTGCTACGACTGTTCTGATCGAGTCCACGTCTACTTCCTCACAAGAGTCTGAGAGTGTGAATTTGCTGTACACTCTTATTGGTGATAATAAAATCTACTCTGACAAAGATTTTCCTATTAAGAATGTTAATCAATCTTTAATTAGTAAAATTTTTGAAGATTCAACAAGTAAGTTCTTGGGAAAGACAGGATCACACGTTGTGGTAACACAGTGTTCTCCGATTCCAAGAGCTGAAATTCGCAAACAAAATGGAAATCAAAGATTACCAACTAAGAAAGTTCAGCAAAATCGCACCAAACCAAAGGGTAAATCACTGACTCAAGGTCAAAAGAAACAGACTCAGAAAAAGGACAAGAAGATAAACTTTGTGAAATCCAGAGGGACTGATAAAATTGAAACTTTCGAAAACAAATCCAACACGGATTTTGTTAAACAAAGTAAAATTTTGAAAAGAAACAGTCAAAACAACTACACACAACACACAAACGGTTGTGATGTAGGACCATGTACCTCAAGATCACGAAGTTCATCATCAAGCTCCTACAGTTATGATACTCCGAGGTTTGTGGAGCGGAGATCATGCTTTGAATGATGTGAGTATGGACACATTGTTAAGAATTGTCCATATCTCACCAAGGGAAAGTCAAAGGTTGAACCCCCCATGGTAACAGTTACCATAAAAGATCTGTTTCACCAAAACAGGACCCTCGTCTTGTTAAACAACGGGAAATGAAACAGAAAAAGAAACAACGACAAGAAGTTGAAAAGGTTTTAAAACAAGAGGTTATTCAAACACAGTCTGTTAAGTTAGAAGTTAAAAATGAAAAACAAAAACAGATTTGGAAACCAAAATCGAAAATCGTTTCAGGGGGAGCTACATCAATTCCGAATCATCGGGAAATGGATGTCACAATTCTCGATGATGACGGACGACCCAAGTCTGTGAAGGCTTGGGTCCCCCTCTCCAACTAATCTCTGAATGAGTGTGCAGGATGTTCCAAGAGGAACTATTGATAGTCTTAGGATTGTTGATAGTGGAGTGTCCATGCACAAGATCGGCGACATAAGACTCCGAAATATTGTTACATTTAGGAGAATATTGTTGCCATTGATGGAGAGGATAAAGGAATGAAGTTGAAAAATTCGACCAGATGAAAAATGTGCCAAAAATCGGTTGTTATGGTTTTTGATCGGGTCAACATGATAGATTCCAATGAAAAGTACGGGACTGTAGCACGTCTGAAGCTTTTTGAAGATTCATGGATTTTTATTCCACAAGAAGTTCAAAGTCCACAAGATGAACGTGTAGGGTACTTTTCTCTACGGTGTGATTGAAGAAAATGTGTTGGTTGAACAAACCAACCGGGTGTGCAGATGCCTTGGCGTGGATTGAACAACCGCACACTACTTCTCAAAGAGAAAGACAAAGACCTTCGCTGGTACAATGTGGAAGACCAGTCGGACCCAGAGGTTTGTGATCTTGTTGCTGTGAAGAGATTTCTCAGTAGCTACAAAATCGACTTTGAAATCCACACCTGGTGGATATCCAGTTTGGGAGAGCACTCAGATTCCTTGCAATGCACGAAGCAGTTGCAGGATACGGTTTTATATTTCAAATCTCTCCTATACTTGTCGATATTTAAGCTGCTTTATGAATTATTATCCTCTCATACAACACTCTTTGGCCAGACACATTGATCTCAAATATCACCTCACACGTGATTGTTTCAATATGAAACTTGTCAATGTTGTCATGGTCCACACCGATTACCGACGTGCCAACTCATTTTCTCCAAAATTCGATAAATCATTTCTGGTTAACTTAATTTTGGTAAAGGACACTGAGGTAAAACATGAGTTAAACCAACTTCGGAAAATCATTTTTGTAAATATCTTTGTGTTTTTTAAATTATTGTAAGTTTGTTGATTTTAGGGGGAGTAAATCCAAATTTGAAAATTCAAAAACATCGAAAAATTTCAAAACTCAAAAACAATAGAAAAACAAAAATGAGTTTCCTGGCGAGCAAAAGAGAAAATGATAGTACATCAGTGGTCTGTCTAAACCTTTTTAAACTGAAATGCAAAATGAAAAATGTTAAGCAGCTCTATATAAGATGTATCGGTAGGCTCACAATCATCTTAAAGTGTGCAGGGTGATATAAACCTAAATCGACTGAAGACCAGGTGGGAACCACTAATTGGCATATGGTCTTAGTACCGAAATTTCGTTTGAGAGATTGCCGAGGTTTTGAGATATGTGGTCTTTATGCTGTTTATCATCTGGGTATCATGGTTGTTTCTTTTACCGAAACAAACGGAGACGAAGTCTAGATCTTCCATGATATCATACATACGTGTACATACTGCATACGACCTCAATAAGTGATCAACAATCACATGTCCACAAAACAAGTGATAAAATATCACATTTATCTGGGAGTCAAGTTCGTCTCTTTGCTGTACGAAAGTACTGACCTGTTCACGGACTTGCTCATGTGCCCTCATGCATCTGAAAATCAAGTTCCTCATCAATAAGTGATTCTATCACATAGGGCTTGTTCTCAATCAAAATAAGTGAGTTTCTCACATTTTCATATACGTCAAAACAGATGATAAATGGTATACTCACCAGTAAGATGAATCCTCGTGCATACCTTGATACGGGAATGTGTCGTGATGTGGATGAACACCGGTCGGTAAGTATAAATCATATTAACGTATCCCCTCGCCATGATTACATCTGATAAGTTGAGCTTATGTGGATAACAATACCGATAATCGTTATAGGATGTTTATCTAATTGTTAACAAAAAGAACAACAAGAGCGTTTTGGCATGAACGTACACTGATATGATTCTCTTACCCTCGAAATTCGCATAAAGAATGTTTGTATATATTTACTTTTCTTAGTTTCTGCAACTCTGTATATATTTATTTACTGCTTTCAGTCTTTAAGTTTGAAATATTCAAAATGCCAAAAAGATTTTAGGTGTGTTTTAATTTAAACTTTATAAAAGTCAAAAAGATTTTATTTCTGCTTTAGTTTTGATTAACCGATGTTGGAACTCAAGTCTTCGTTGCCTGAAATCTGATTGAAAACCAAAACGACTGAATCTTCATAAACGGTCAGAGTTTGCAAGTTTTTGAAAGTTAAAAACTAAAATTGAACAATTTGTTAAACTTTCAAACTGTCGGACGGTAGTTGAAAACATGGTCACATGTGTGTTATTTGTTTAATGTTAACTATATTCCAAGTAGTTGTTCTCATTACGCGTTTAGCTTTCTTGCATATGCAGATACTAAAGGCGAGGAGAACATGTTCGATGACAAGCTTCGGAATGAAGACACGACGTGAAGGCACTCAAATGATAAAGATGATCGAGTTGCCGTTGATCACTCATCAACACCACAAGGATCTAAAGTATTGAAGATCGAAAGATTCACAAGCATAATCAAAGGGGGAGTTTATTGATACACTTCCTAAATGAAAACGGGAGTTTGTTAATACACTGTCTACTTACAACACATGAAGTCTTTGAAGATCCTACGACAAGAATGAATGAACCATCAAGAGATGGAGAACGAGATTACGAACCTCGCGAGCAGCATCCAAGGGGGAGTTTGTTGATACATATTATGTGGATACGGCTCGGCTCGGTTCGACTCGGTTCGACTCGGCTACGAAGTGAAGGCCGTAGTCAAGACAACCTCCTGTCTTGACTCGGTATGCGAATTACTTTGTATCGAACGATGAAAATGCAACTGCGTGTGTGCAGTTTGCATTATTAGTTTTAGTGTTTGTTTGTTTGTTGTTTTGGCCCAACATGCCCAAGCCCAACATGAAGACAGAAGCAATATGTCCAAGCCCAACATGTATGACGAAATCACATGTGATTTCGTCAAAGCCTCATGTGCCGAAATCACCCTTGTTGTGAAAACCAATTTGGAGAAATCCCCTGAGGTGACGAAATCACCCTGATTTCGTCATGATGATCTGATTTCGTCCATGTGTTTTCGTGGGTCTTGATTTCGTGGACCACTTTACTATATATACACTCACAACGAACAGAAACACTTAGAGAAGTCTGAATAGATTTCGGAGAGAACACACACACAACTGAGAGTTTATAGGTTTATCTTGTAAACATTGCTTTGTAACGGTTTCATACGTGTTAATACAATGGAGTGTTAATCGTTGAATCTTTGTGTTTATGTTCGTAACTTGGTTTAACTTACCCGTTTGGATTCCGCACTTTCGGGTTTGTCGGAAAACAGGGAATATAGGTTACTCGATCCTCCGGGTGGACCTACAACCCTAAATCCTAACTCCTAAACTCTAAACCCTAAAGCTAAAAATAAGGCTAAAACCTAAGCTAAACCATAAAATCTAAACTATAAATCCTAAAGGCTAAACCCTAAGACTAAACCCTAAGGCTAAACCCTAAAAGCCAAACCCTAATATATTTAGGGTTTATGGGTTATGATTTAGGGTTTAGGGTTAAGAGATCCTAGTTAGGGTTCGACGAGCCGGTTCCAACACCGTTCGAATGAGTCCAATCGGAGTTCGTTTGAGTCGGTTCCCCACTGTTCCCCACTTTTTTAGTGTTCCCCAATGAACCTCACACTATATATATAGGGTATGGATATAGTAAAAAGTGTTTAAAATGTGAGAAGGGTAAGAAGTGTTTTAAACCATTGGATATTTGATCTAATGGTTGAGATCAATAGGGTATAAAAATGTAAATTGTGTTTTAATTAGAAGGACCTTATGTAAAATTGAAGGGCAATAGTGTATTTTCAAATGTTTCAAATATGGTAACCGTATCCTACACAACCAAAACCCCCCATCATTCTCCTAAAAACCAACGACTTTCCTTCAAAAGTTGATTATCCGATTTCCTTGACTATTAACCCTTGATAAAACACTATATGAAGATATAACATTATCTGTTTATTGTAAGACACTATACAATTTAATTAACAATAATCTGTTGATTTAAATCACTTAATAATCATAAAACACTATGAACCAAAAAATTAAGATGTCTGTACAGAATATAATACTATTGATTGGGGATAAAACACTATGAACCAGAAAATTAAGATGTCTGTACATAATATAACACTACTGATTGGGGATAAAACATTATGAAAGGAAATTAAGATGTCTGTACAGAATATAACACTATTGATTGGGGATAAAACACTATACATCTAAATATAAAAAAATAACTCTCTTCATGATAAAACACTAAAACAACAACTTACCCTAAACAATTCAATGTATAAAACACTACATAAATACAAAATCAAAGCATGCTAACACCAGAATCGCAAAAGGTTAATGCGTACATGGAAATCTTATTGGATCTTGCAAAAAATTACAAAATTCGAAACAATCCCTAAAATATCTCATCGCCAGTTTTTTTGCTGTTATCTTGGAATCAATTAATTGATAAGAATGGAAAATTACTAATACACCCTTTTGAATTAATTAAGATAAATGACACTTGTCATTCCCAAATTATTTCTCACCCTTCTCACAAAAGTTGATTAATGTATAAGATCCTAAACTTATATATATATATATATATATATATATATATATATATATAGGAACATGATCAGTAGAGAACGCCTTAAAGTGTGGGAACGGTGAGAACGATTCTCAGCCACAAGATCTTAGTGGTTTTGTGGCTGAGATTGATGCGGTACCATTTTTGTAAATAATAGGGGCCATGGAACTACTAGGAGGGGTAAAATAGAAAGATCTAAACAAAGGTACACATGCTAATCACATGCCATTTTCCCTCATCATATTTAAACGACAATAATTTTTTTATACGTGATTATTTTTCGAAAAAAAAATTAAACCATAAAACTCAAAGTTTTTTATCTTTCCAACAAGTATACTATTGATATAATTTTCGAAAAAAATTTTAACTGGGTTTGATGGCGTTTTTCTGAACTGGTTGTTTTATGGCATTTTAGACTAGGTATTTTCATGGCGTTTTTCTGAACTAGGTGTTTTTATGGCGTTTTAACTAGGTATTATCATGGCATTTTTCTGAACTGAGTGTTTTATAGCATTTTCAACTGAGTTTTTCATGGTGTTTTTCTTAACTGGGTTGGTGTTTTATGGCGTTTTTACACTATTACAAATTATGATTTTTCTGAGCTAAAAAAATATTAATTTAGGCGGTTAGACACATACCGTCCAAAAATCAGCACAAATAAACTTACACGCACATTTTTTGAGCTGTATGGCTCAAAAAAATGGTTTTTTAAGCTATATGGCTAAAAAAATGTTTTTTTTTTTTGAGCTGTTGTAAATTATAGCTAAAAAATAGTTTTTTTTAGCGTGCATAACAATAGATTTTTTGAGTGTTTTATGGCGTTTTGACTGGGTATTTTCATGCCATTTTTCTGAATTGGGTGTTTTTATGGCATTTTATTTGAACACCCAAGTTCATGTGAGTGGGTTTTATTGAGCTGTTGTAAATTATAGCTTAAAAATGGCTTTTTTGAGCGTGCATACTGCATAACAATAGCTTTTTTGAGTGTTTTATGGCGTTTTAACTGAGTATTTTCATGGCGTTTTTCTGAATTGAGTGTTTTATGGCGTTTTATTTGAACACCCAGTTCATGTGAGTTGGATTTTTTGACAATATTACCTTTTAGTGTAATTTAACATCAATGCCACATGTCACCACCAAAATCGTTCTCACCGTTCTCACACTTTTCACCGTTCTCTCTAAACCCTGGCCCTATATATATATAGGGTAAGGTTCATTTGAGAACCACCCTTATTGCGAGAACCGCGAGAACCACTGTGAACACAAAAAATACCTAAAAAAATTCAAAAAACCCACAAATTTTTTTTTAAATATTTTTCTAATAAAAATCGCTATATTTTGTTACAAAAAAAAACTTTTTTTTTTCGAGTTACAGTTATGGATGCACATGTGCATATGTATCATTTCTTGGACAAATTCCATAATATATTACCAGTAGTAGAAAAATACACTTTCATTTACACTACCATATGTAATACACTACTTTTTTATATTACTAATATTAGAAATGCACATGTGCATCTATATGTATCAACATGAAATAAAGTGTTTTGATACAAAAAGTTTGTGATTTTAAATGATGGAATAGGCCCATATATATGTGTTTTGGTTAGTTATATCTAGTGATTGATGGTTTGATTATATTTGTCACTTTATGATGTAATATGTTGTTTGGATGGTATAAAGGGTGTTGACGTACATATAATAAAGTGAAATATTGGTAATAATATTGTATTATGGATGGTAAAAAGCAATGGTATTGTATTACGGATGGTAGGAGGTAATGTTAGTGTAGTATGTATGGTATGATAGATGAAAGAGAATGTGTATTCAAAGTGGTGTACTAAAAGACGTTATAATATGTTCATATATATAGATGCACATGTGCATTTATATTATTGTTAATGTAAAAAGTAGTGTATTATGAATGGTAGTGTAAATGAAAGTGTAATTGTCTGATATTTGTAATGAATTACGGAATTTGTCAAAAAAACGATACAAATGCACATGTGCATCCATAACTGTAACTCGATTTTATTTTTTAATATTGACGAAATATAACGATTTTTCCAAAAAAAAAATAGTAAACAAAATTTTTGGGTGTTTTTTAGATTTTTTTAGGTATTTTTTGGTTGTGTTCCCATTGATTCTCGCGGTTCTTGCAATAAAGGGTGGTTCCTAACGGATCCTTCTGCTATATATATTTATATATGTGTGTGTGTGAGAGAGAGTTGTATGTATATGTGTGTATGAGGAGAAGTTTGTCTTCTTGTGCCCGTCTCAAACGTCCTACCCTCGACGTTTTGGACGACGCCAGGCCTGCCGGGGCAGTGTATGGGGGCGTCGCCGCTGCTCAACGTGGCTGGACGACCCCCACACCGTCAAACTTAATAAAGAGGAGGGTATGTGTCTAATCAATTGGCAGCCGTGTAATAAATGTAAGTTGATGCATACATGATAAAATATGTCTCAAAAATATGGGGTCATACTACTTTTTACGGTTCATTTTGCACAAAATGTCTCATTTTGCATCATAGTTGTGTATTAATCTTTTTACTTGATTTTGATAATGATCCGACTACAATTGCGGAAGGCAAGATAGCGTAACCAAAAGAGAGAACTTACAAACCGATATTAGCAATATGAATATTCGTGTGATTTTTGGGTGTCGGAAGGTTCGAATCCGCTTCTGATACCACTTGTTATGGAGCCGCTAGTGAGGCCGTGTGTGTGGCGTCCTCGGAAACTTGAGGAGCCTTCCGTCCCACTTATGACCATGGGTCATTAGTTTCGTCTTGTCATGAACTCATCAAGACAGTGGTTGCAACTCCCAACCAGTGGACTCGAGAAGTGCAAGCACTTTTGGGGGGACACTCTTAATTAATCGAAAGAAACACTCTAAGATTTGTGTGAGTAGCCAGGAACCCACGTGATTAAGCAAAACCTTGATGAAATGCGACATTTGGTAAAAATTACAAAATCTTAAAGTTTGACTAAGTTTATATGTTTATTTTGTATTGATTAGTTTATTATATGTTTATTTTGTATTGATTAGTTTATATGAGAATTGGTAGAGTAGGATGAAATACAAACCACATTTTGCATACAAACTGTAAGAACAATTTAAAAAGTGTTACGTGTCATCCAACTAATTATAGAGAAATGATAAAATAATATCCTAAATAATATCAATTATATTGAATTTCCTATAAATATGCTAACAAGCAATTAATTCTTTATTTGGATCTTCTTTTTGTTTTCAATGTGCTGATTAAGAAAAGTGCTGATATCATTCAAATATGTGCTAAAATCAATTATCTTGAATAATTTTCATGTGCTAATATAATTCAAAAATGCTACTTTTAGGTATATATTGTTTTGGTATGTGCTAATTTAACTTTCTTTAATTGCTAGGATCTGTTCTTACGGTTTGTAGGATAAATATAGTTTGTACCGGAACCAACCTATTGGTAACAGATCCCAACATATTTGATTATTTTATCTTATTGGATTTCATTGAGCAAAGAATAACATCTCTGGACTCGAACTTAAACAAAAATAATAGTGGATTGGAGTATTGGACTAATATAATGGACCAAGCTTAAGTACTTTATGTTGGCTATCAGCCCAGTTCATTTATTCGGTAAAAAACTATATGTATTTTTGTATTTTATAGAGGTCACTGGTTTGAACTTTGAGTGGTCCATATTGGAACATAAAGAAAGGCTTAACATTTTTACCCGGTCCAAATTGGAACATTGTTTGAACGGACCATATATTTTATGAGAACTTTATAAGAATATGGGGTGTGGGGCGTGGGTTAGGGTGGCGGATTGTATTTAACGCTGCCAAACCGGCTAAGTGTTGGGCATGGCGTCGCCCCTTTGGCGTGGAGATTGTGCCTGGCGTAGGGCGGGGGGCTGGGTGACATGGCGGGCTTTGGTTGGCTGGTTCGATATAGCCGTTGGGGGTAGCGGGTATGGTAAATCAAATTTAAAAAAAAATACATTCTTTACCTATAAATAACCAACCCAAATTACATATTTTCCCATTCTTCTTCAACCAAGTCCACACCCAAAAAAAAAAAAAAGAAAAGAAAAAAAAACCGAAGATGGTGCATTGGACTGAAGATGAGGAAATAGCACTAGTGACATAGATTGTTGACGCACAACGTACTCTTCAACGCAGTCAAACCGCGTATTGGGGTCGAGAGTTTCAACAATACCAACAACACATCGGCAACACGCATCACAACTTAAACGTGTGTCAACACAAATGGCGTGAGCTCAAACCGAAGTTGGATCGGTTTAAAGTTTACTTCGACGGTGTCCCTGCGGGCGACTTGACCCACAACGATCAAGTCGAAATCGCGAAGATCGAGTACAAGCACGATGCGAATACGGATTTTAAGTGGGTTCCCCACTTTAATATTTATCGTACTTTGTAATTTGTTTTATTTTTTAGGATTTAATAAGTAGGTTTTTTTATTTTTTAGGATTTAATAAGTAGGTTTTTTTTATTTTTTAGGATTTAATATGTAGGGTTTTTTTTATTTTTTAGGATTGTCTTTTATGTATTTTTTTTAAATTAATATAAATTGTGTTTTTTTATATAATTGTCCAACTTCAAAAAAACAAATGGCACCCAACACCGCTTCCACACCACACTTTTTTGGGTGTGGACTGGTGGAGCCCATATCTGTCACGTGTCGAGCAATGCCCCTAACTCAAGCTCCTCCGCCTCCTCCACATCCCATAGTCTAACCAAAGCTGCTATATGGGCCAAGGAAGTAACATGTATTGCCTTATTGGCTATCAGCCCGGTTCATCTTTTTCTTTTTATTTTATCGGGAAAAAGTAGATTCAAAAGTTGTTGCATTATATATTTTTAAACTGTATATCTGAAGAAATGTAACTCATAATAATATAGTCAAAATTTGATTTAGCATGTATTGGACAATTTCAAAGTCAAAGCTACTGAAAAGTCACAACTCACCAACCCCCATGTTGCTTTCATGGATGCTTCATTTCGCAATTTTCACTCCATCTTCATGGTGTTTGGTAAGATTTTCATGTTTATGGTTTACTTAAGTCCATGGTAGAAGGAATATTTGAATGGTCATGGTTTGATCTTGTATAAGGGGTCAATAACTTATGTAATAAAAATATGTTACCAGTTGAGTTAAAAAAAGACATGTTACAAGTTAGATTTTGACAATTCAAGCTATATTATCATCCATTGGTGGATGATAATCTTTTTTTTTTGAAAGACCAACAAAAATTTTATTCCATATTCACCTGGACAACCAAACTATTGGCCAGATGTTCACCAATGTTTACAACAATTACACCACCTTTATACACCAAAACAAATTAAATCAAAATTACACCAATCACCCCATGAGATATTAACGTTCTTGACCCTGCTTTTTATCCACATATATCCGAGCATCTTGATTTCTTCTTTCATCTTGTTCACGTAAGGTTGCTTACCTTCAAAAACCGCCTCGTTTCGGCTCTTCCAAATAACCCAAATGGCTGCTTGGGTCACCAGGCTCACCACTTTCTTCCACCTTTGGGAACCATTGTTGCTTTTGTGTATGTTTGCCAAATCCTTTAGCTCTAATGCAAGAACCTGTTGAATTCGACACCACCGAGATACAAATTCCCAAATCTGTTCCGCAATTCTGCATGATGCGAATAAGTGCAAGGCCGATTCAACCTCTTCGCCACACAACTTGCAGACGTTATCTTGAATCACAATGTTACGTCTCGCCAGAGCCGCATACGTCGGAACCTTATCTTGAATTAACCTCCATAACAAAAAGTTTACCTTTTTGGGGCACCAATTGTTCCACTCAAAAGCCACCTGCATATCCGAAAAGAATAATTTCTGCAAACTCTCTTTTACGCTGCAAATAGAAAAACTGCCCGAGCTATCCAAACCCCAGCTCCAACTATCCGAACCATGCCCGAATTGGAAACTTGACAAGGCATCGGTCAGACTATGCAACTCCGCTAATTCCGTTGCAGAAGACGGAGGGCAGATCCATGAAAAAGCCGGCACCAGACCCGAATTACAGATTAACAGCCGATCCTTTATTAGCACATTCTTATGCCTTTCAAGCTGGAATAATGACTAGAATTTATCACACAATGGAATCTCGTACAGCCACCTTTCTTTCCAGAAGAAGATTTCACTTTCATTTCCTGGCCGACCACGAAACAAGGACTCCAAACATAATCCTGCTGCATTAAAGTCATCTTTTATGCTATAAATTTGCTTCCACGGGCTCGTCAAAGATGTTTTTACTGGAATAAAGCTCCAAGCTCTAGCATTTTTATGTATCTCCCAAACTACTTTTCGCCACAAACTATCTTTTTCTACCTTAAACCTCCACCACCACTTTGAAAGCATTGCTAGGTTCGCTACTCTAACGGATCCAAACCCCATACCTCCCAAGTCTTTCGGTGTCATCATGTTTCTCCAATCTACACCAATAACTTTTGTAATGACACTTGTAACTTTTAGTTTCATTATTAAAGGTAATCTAATTTCTAATGGATATGAAACATCATATGCCCCAAGTGATGTGGCATATGACGTGTAAGTCAAAATGTACGTAATTTATTGCTATCTCGATCTTCAAAAACATCCCGAGGTATATAGACTTATTTTCATTTTAAAATATAACTAGAAATAGCACCCCGCCGCGTTGCGGCGGGTACTACGATTTGTTGATCTGATGAAGCATAGTAGAGTGTAACCGCAGAGTGTTACTCGACCATGTTCTTCAAGTAATATATATCCGCATGTAATTATAGTTGTGAAAAATACAGTTAGAATTACAAAGGGTATAGTGATGGGGTCATGGGGAATCAAAGTGTAGATACATGAAGATTTCATTAAAGAGCAATTCAAGTATCAACAACATTAACTTTTAAGAACGAACATACCTCTAGCAATTTATGAATACATAAAAGCATTCCATGTTTTTTTTTTTGAACAACCAACGAATAAATTTCTGGCTACCTGGGTAACCCAATGGCCAAAGGTCACCCCACCGCCTGCAACCGCAGAAAGCGCTCGGTAGCCCAAATCACCCTAAATATACACAAATGAGCCAATCATTTAGTAGATACTACAAAATGACACTATGTAAATGTATGAAACACTGCCTGGAGTGCAAAATACAATTCCAACAATATATTAAAACATCAGTGAATCATAATGCAAACACCTTGAAAAGCATCAGCTAAAAACATCCAGCCTTCGTTCTAAGAGTACTTACCGGATGGCTGACATGTGTGACCATTGTGTCTAGTCTGCTAATACATTAAAAAGCATCAGCTAAAAAATGAAAAAAAAATACCATACTCCATCCATCTTAATAAGATGAGTAATAATCGAATTTGCACAAACAATTTGTTTGTAAACAAAATATATGAGCACATTTTAAAAGGAGTCAACAAAATAATGAGATTCATAAACTAAAAGTCTAAAACCCTAAAAATCATACCGTGAAAGAACGGAACGGCGGCGAGAGGCAGCGGCATCCAGTTTTGCACAAACAATCTATATAAAAAGAAAATTACATATAAGAGGGAACAATCAAATTAATCACAAAAATAAAAGACGATTGCGGAGCCGTAGCCGATGTCGGTGGAAGTCTTGCCATTGGAGAACAAAATGTATTCAGCCAATAGACACATACATATAATAAAGACAGAATTGAAATATGAAACACGATCACACGTATTTAATATTTGTTACAAAGGAGGGGAAAGGTTAAGAAAGTCTTACGAATTAATGCCAGTTGCCAAAGATTTGAAAAGATCAAAACCCTAACACTTGACTAATTAGTTAACAATCCATATTTCTAAGGATATACTGATTCAATGTATCACATTTTGTATCAAGTTATTTGGTGTTTTTTCTTTCGAGAAGAATTCACGCTGCCTTCAAAGACAATCAGGAAATAAATAGTCATTTTAAAGGGCTGTGCAAAACCGGGAACATCAATCAAAGATTATCTTTTAACAAAATTAAACCAAACAACTTATTTCCATAAACAGTTTTTTTTTTCTAATTAATACAGCATACGTTAGGTTAAATTTTGACCCAATTACTATTATGCGGTTGATTTGAATTGTGTATTATCATCTCCTACATGGTACAAAGATAGCAAAATAGCCCCACTATATCCAAATAACCAGTGCAAAAGGGGGAAGGAAACTCATCCCTCATATCATCATCCACCTTTTCTTCGAACCCCGTAAACATCTCTGCATCATATTCACCCAGTGCCAATCAAAATTAGAATTTGGTAATCACCCCCAATTTCAAACCCTAATTTGTAGGTTGAATAGGTAGCGTAACTTAAAATTTTGATAAATTAAAATACAAACGCATCAAACAACAGTAGAAGAAGTACCTTCCAGATCTGTCATGAAATTTTATGATAAAAAAAAAAACATACCCACCCAGAACCAAAAAGTTGATATCTAAAGAAACATAACCAAAAATCACTCCCCTTCCATACTTTTTCCCCAATTCCAAACCCTAATTTAATTTGGTACCTGATGTCATTGCTCGAGGTTTGAAGGAACGATCAGATGAGCGACATGCAATACAATCGGGTCAGGGAGAATAAGCCTTAGAACCGCCATCAACCGTTGACACCCAGACATCACCTTGGAACCGCCGTCAAGCATTGATGTGACTGAAAACGTCGGTTAGAGAGAAGAAGCCGCTGCCGTCGTCATTAGGAGACGAAAGTGGTGGTCGTGAGGTGTGAGGAATCCGCCCCTCTTTCGGTCTTCTGGTCTCTCAGCCTCCGTTACTTTGATGAAGCAAGAGTATAAACGATGGGAATAAGACCACGTACAACCCACCACCAGGCTTAACCAATCAAAGGACAGAACAACCATAAAACACATAGTACAAGCATAAAGTGCACAAAATACCATTTAAGCAACATGTACAAGAGGGTAATGCCTAGAGATGTTGTAAATTAGAGTATATATAAATGCCTTTGTTATAGAAAGTGAAAGCTGAGATGTATTGATTATATTGCCGGTATGAATCATTATTGACCAGTAAATTATAGTTTGGATAGTTATTATTCAGTTTTCTTTGTTTATTGTTTTACTATAATAAATAGTTATGTAATATAAAAGATCACAAGTTATAATTTTAAAATATTTTTAACAGAACATATTACGCTTTGATTTATTTAAGAAAAATAAAGTTAAGGTTGTATTAACAAAATTGACATCCAGTCTACTTAATTTATTGTAGAAAATTAGATATTTAAAAGTATAATATTTAAGTATGACTGTTTAAGAGATGATGTCAACTACCAACCAATACACCATGTCAAATGCTTAATGTCAAAACATACTAGGACTACAAATGTAGACTCAAGATTAGATCAAGATTTACCTCTAAGATTTTACCCAAGCAAGTGGATGAACTCTTTGTCAAACTTATGGGTAACATTGTCTACTAAATAGTTAATCTTGTCCACCAAATAGTTAATCTTTTTGTAGTATAAATACTAGCTCAAGATAGAAGGAAAAATGCACCTCATGTATACACTTTTATAAGTTATACAACTCTCTTCTTCTTTCTCTTATAACATTTCTAAAGTTCTTAAAGTTTTAGCATTAATCTTGTGTTAATCCTTGTTATATTATAACACGTTATCAGCACGAGGCTTTAGCCAAGGAAACGTTCAAGCAATTATAATCAAAGTAAGCATTTGATTAATATATAAACTATAATTGTTATGGTAAACTAATACAAGTGCAGATGTATCTTACGGTGGATATACGATCGTTGTTGGACTACAAAAACGTAACATGTCTTTTTATGTATCGTGTGATTGTTTTCCTTTAGGAGACCATGTTATCCAGACACTCCTATCATAAAAACAATTAAGTCCCATACTTAAAAAATGAAAAATAAAATAAAGAGACTGAAAGACTTGATAGCACTTGTATTTATTTATGCATCTAACTTTTATTTATTCGCATATACTAACATTTAATTTAGAGTTTACATTCATGTATACTAACATTTTTATTCTTATTATTATACATCCCAATTTTATATCTTATAAAATAACATTTCCTTAATACATCATTTATTACATATACATATACATATACATATACATATACATATACATATACATATATATATATATAACCGTTGTACAACGGCTATAAAACGGTAATATAACCGTTACAAAACGGTTATAATTTATCACTATAAATAACCAATTATCAATCTCATTTTTTCCACAACAAACACTCTTCTTCTCAAAGTTATTCAAGAAAAATTTTCGAAGACGATTCACCCGGTTTTAATATTGGCCGGCATAATATTAATATTGTTGCCGACCTTAATATATGAGCTTCCACCTCATCTTTTTAGTGCTTATGTATTCATTTATTTGTTTATAGCTCTACCTTTGTATGTTATCTCATTTTTAATGAGTATTTAGATTTTAATATTTATCTTATTTATGTTTAGCAACAAAATGGCAAACATCGCAAAAATTGAATTCCCAGCTCTTAATATCACCGGAGAAAATTATATGTCGTGGACGGCACATGTTAAGTGACATCTCAAGTCAATGGGTGTTTTGGAAACGATAACGGAGTGGAACGAATGTAGCGATCAAGACAAGGCAAAATCCGATGTCTTCCTCCATAAACACATTGATGAGATGTTGCAATTTGAATATTCAAATTTTGAGGATCCATACGTTTTGTGGGAAGATTTAAAAAGCAGATTTGATAATCAAAGGGAAGTTTTACTTCCCACTGCTAAAGATAAATGGAACAATCTCAGGTTCCAAGATTTTAAAAAGGTGAATGAATACACCTCTGCTTTGTTCAGGATATGCTCAACGCTCCGATTCTGTGGGCAAACTGTTACGGAGGAAGATATGTTGGAGAAAACTTTCTCCACATTTCATGCATCAAATACAAACTTGCAACAACAATATCGGTTGCAAATGTTTCAAAGATATTCTTATCTAAATTCATTTCTCCTCGTAGCAGAGAAAAACAATGATCTACTAATGAAAAATCATCAAGCTCGTCCCACTGGATCATTAGACATTCCAGAAGCAAATGTTGTTATTAATGATGATACTAAAGACTCTGGAAGAAAATGGGGACGAGGCCGTGGCCGTGGCCATTTTGGTAAAGGTAATGGTCGCAATTATTCCTTCAAAAGAAATAATAATTTCCGAGGTAATTCCCATGGTCGTGGACGTGGTCGCGGTCGTGGTCGAAATCAAAGAACCCCCAATTACCACACTCCACAAAATACCAATACCAATCCCAACCAGTATAACAAAAGGAATGAAGCTGGTAGGTCTGAAAACAATGGCACTTCTTGTTTCAGATGTGGAAGTGCAAACCATTGGTCAAAGGCTTGTCGTACACCTTCACATTTATGTGAACTTTACCAAGCCTCTCTCAAAAGAAAAGAAAAGGAGATGAACCATGTGGATAATTTTAATGATATCAACGTCGAACTGAATGTCGCCGACTTTAACAATAACATGGAACTCTGAAACGAATGTTGCTAAACCATAATAATTATATGCAACAATTATGTAATTTCTTTTATTATAAGTATCTTTATTATGTTTCAGTAGTCTTTCTTTTCATGTAACGTTTTCAACTAATAAATAAACTTCTTATTATAAAATAATTCACAATGCCTTCGTTATACACTTATTATTATTTCTCTTTATATTTTCAAGATTAAAATGAATACCACTGGAGCACAAGAGCAGACAAATGATGCAGATATATGTATAGCGGATAGTGGAGCCACACACACTATACTTAAATCTAAGAAATATTTTTATGAGTTGAAACCAACAAAAGGAACCGTTGATGAGTGGGAAAAGCTAATTTAATATTACTAAATGGTACAAAGCTCTTAATAGAGAATGCTTTATTTTCCCCAAAATCAACAAGAAACTTGTTGAGTTTCAAAAACATATATCATAACGGATATGATACTCAGTCAAGGACTGTTGATAATAAGAAATATTTACACATCATGAGCAAAGACCATATATTGGAAAAACTGCCAATGCTCCACTCTGGTTTGCATTATACACACATTAATGTGCCTCAAGCACATATGGCAGTAAAGGAAAGTTCTTGTGATCCTGAGACATTTAACTTATGGCATGACAGACTAGGCCATCCAGGATCTACAATGATGAAAAGAATTATTGAAAACACACTTGGACATCCATTGAAATATCAAAAGATCCCCCAATCATATAAAATGCCTCTATGTACCTCTTGTTCACTTGGAAAACTAATTACAAGGCCTTCGTCCTTAAAAGTTGACAAGGAATCACCAATGTTTCTTGAAAGAATTCAAGGTGATATATGTGGACCAATTCATCCACCATGTGGACCGTTTAGATATTTCATGGTCTTGATAGACGCATCCAGCAGATGGTCTCATGTCTCTTTATTATCAACTCGTAATATTGCCTTTGCAAAATTTCTTGCTCAAATTATCAAACTACGAGCACATTTCCCTGATTACACTGTTAAAAGGGTGAGACTTGATAATGCTGGTGAATTTACATCACATGCTTTTAATGATTATTGCATATCTGTGGGAACTGTTGTCGAACACCCTGTTGCTCATGTACACACACAAAATGGCTTAGCTGAATCATTGATCAAACGTTTACAGCTAATCGCTAGACCATTAATAATGAGAACAAAACTTCATGTGTCAGTTTGGGGTCATGCAATTTTACATGCTGGATCACTGATTCGTGTGAGACCAAGTGAAAATCATAAGTACTCCCCATTAAAACTTGTTTCTGGCAATGAGCCAGACATTTCCCACCTTAAAATTTTTGGGTGTGTAGTTTATGTTCCAATTGCACCACCACAACGCACAAAAATGGGACCTCAAAGAAGGTTGGGAATATATGTTGGATATGAAACAGTGTCACGACCCCCGACCCCACTCTGGACGGAATCGGGTGCCGCGAGCAGCTCAGTGGTACCGGTGGTTTATTTTGAAAAGTAGTGCAGCGGAAATTTCATCAGGACCGTGAGTTGGGAAAAATATCAGAGTTTAGAAAACAGCGGATTTTATTTATTAAATAGATGGGATAAACCCATGTTTTACAAAGGTAGCTTTAATAAGGGATAAACCCAATTACATAAAACAATATTTCTTAATTTGATTTAATTAATAAAATAAGCCACTTCTTGAAGCCTTTCAGTGCCGTATCCATCTCTTACTCCAATCTACTGTAATTACCTGAAACGCGTTTTAAAAAGATTTTGGTCAGCAGGAAATACTGGTGAGTTCATTCATTTTGCTTAAAACGATGCATTTGTTATAATCTACAGTATTAAGAGCGATTACAATGTTTCCATATATCAACCAACTACCCACGGTATTTGTCACTCGACCATCCATTGCTAACCTCATTGTCCAATGGTGTCTGTGACTATGGTCGTATCACCCCTTGGCTAACTCGTTGTCCAATGGTGACGGTTATCAAGTATTGTATACAAAACCCCACATACCGGCTATAAATTGGAGACTACAAAGACTTAATCCCTGTAATTATAACTTTGAAAACATTTAAGAATTTATAAAGTATTTTGATAAAAAGAGAATGACTCACATTATAAGCATGCAGATTTATACAGGCAGAGCTTAGCCTATTGATTAGTCTTGTAACCTAGTGCACACGAACTCGGTAAGTAACTAATACAGCATTTACGATAACTCACGAGATTAAAACCTTCACAACGAATGACAAAGTGCAATACTTAAACATTCATCGGATTCGCAACGAATGACAGAGTCTACCCCGAGTTTGGGTGGCACTCAAACATCCTGTCGGATTCATGACTAATGACAAAGTATAGCATTTAAACATCTGTCGGATAGTTTCAATCAATCGGATATTGAATCGTAGCAGCGATCGAGTTAATACCCGGTATTGTAGCAGCGCCTCACTAATTTGAGAGTAATATACGAACAAAATTATAAAGAGTTTGAAAGTTTCGTCGACACCATCGAACTGCTCAGGAGCCAAGCTATTTATAGCTGAAATTGGGTTCTCTCGCGGCCTGCGTAAGCCTCCAGCCAAACCTTACGCGGCCCGCTTGGAAGTGTGGATCAGATCGGAGGTTGCTGAGTCACCGGTGGTCGCGACACGTGTGACGACACGTGGCCTTCATGCATATCCAGATACCTACAAGCTGTCGGAGCCCGCGTGACCTCCCGCCTTTTCTTTACGCGGCCCGCGAGAAGACCACAAATCTTGATTTTCTTGATTCTTGATATGGATTGGGGTTTCAGGGGTCCGGGTTTTTACTTACGGATCAATTTGGAACATTTTTTAATATAATTATATCACAAAGAAAAAGGGAATAAAATAGTGAGAAAAGAGAATGGACCCACTTTGTAACTTTAGGGTTCAACTAGAAAATCTCCTGGTAGAATTTTGAGTATAACTTCTGGACTATTTTAAAAATATATAATGCACTTGTGTTAAGTATAGTACCCCTAATTCAACCTTATCCCTATGTCACGAGACAGAACCCTAATGAACTTAGTCAGGCGGATCCTTGACATGTGTTATGGGGCTCAGATCAATCGGAAAGGGTAGCGGTGATCGGGAGTTAAAACACTTAAAACGAGGCATGGCTTTATTATTATTATTGGGCATAATATTAAAGAAAATAAAGAATAGATGAAAAGTCATAGGGGGAGATAGCGTGAAAGATGGACAGACAAGAAAAGGGTGTGTGCAAGTTCTGTTGAATGCTTTCTTCTATATTTATACTATAGTTAGTTAGAGTAAATTTCATGAAAAGGTATTGAAGTTTATTCATACACGTAGCCTTATGAATTAACTTCAAGCATACACGTCTACCACTTCAAATTTCAACTTGTAGAAGTATTCTTTTCACATGACACGTATACTAGCCTATACCACACCTTTCATTTGAATATTTGAATATTATTTTATTATTATAATTAATTCAACAGCTTCACTTATTTGACGCGTATAACTTCTAAAATATGAAGTTTTAGAAAACAATAAATATGTCTTTAGAACGAGAATAATCTTATCTATATTTTGAACCAAGTTTCATTAAAAATGGAGTAGGTTCAAAATACAATGTATTTTTATATTTTAATTATTTATACGGTTCCTAGGCCCGTCTAGGTACTTCATATTTCTAACAGTCGACTTACCCATAATATACCTGTCTAATAATATAAGTTTTTATAAACTTTTATTTTATTAGAAAGGTCACCCATATACAGGCCAATTATTTTTAGAATAATATTTCAACCAACTATATATAAAATAGTGTTTAAAACTATTTGGTTTGAATATTTATATTAAAAATAAACTAGTTACTAATTACTAGTGATTAATAAATTTAACCAAACCTATAATTCTTATATAAAAATAGGAATGTTACAAACAGCCTCCATCATACGATATCTTGAACCTTTAACAGGTGACGTATTTAAAGCCCGCTTTGATGACTGTCGTTTTAACGAGGCAATGTTCCCAGCATTAGGGGGAGAAAATAAAAAACGAGAAAATGATGTCTCATGGTGTGTGCCTTCATTGTCTCATCTTGATCCAAGAACAAAACAATGTGAGACAGAGGTTCAAAAGATAATACACTTGCAAAACATTGCAAATCAATTGCCTGATGCTTTTACTGATACAAATAGAGTTACTAAATCTCATATACCAGCTACTAATGCTCCAGCTCGAGTTGAGATCCCAAGTAAGGCAATAGATAATAAGATAGCTCATGAATCTCAAAAACGTTTAAAACGTGGAAGACCAATCGGTTCAAAGGATAAGAATCCACGAAAAAGAAAAGCATTTGTAAAAGAAATTGACCACAAAGAGAATGATCTTGACAAAATAGTAAATACCGAAACCTCTCATGAGAAAGATGTTGATGATACTAACAAAGAGATATCAATCAACTATGGTCATACACATATCTTATGGAACCGATATGAAATGGAAAATACTGATGAGATATTTTCTTATTCTATAGCAAGTGACATCATGGGTGGAGATGATGATCCTGAACCAAAATCTGTCAATGATTGTCAAAATAGACATGACTGGGATAAATGGAAAGGCGCTATGCAAGCTGAATTAGATTCACTCAACAAACTAAAGGTTTTTGGGTCTATTGTTGTTACACTTAAGGTTGTAAAGCCTGTAGGGTATAAATGGGTTTTCGTACGAAAACGAAATGAGAAAAATGAGGTTACAAGATATAAAGCGAGACTTATAGCTCAAGGTTTTTCACAAAGGCCAGGGATTGACTATGAAGAAACATATTCTCCCGTTATGGATGCAATAACCTTTAGATACTTAATCAGCTTAGCAGTTTCTTAAAAGTTAGAAATGCGTCTTATGGATGTTGTTACAGCTTACTTGTATGGATCACTTGATAGTGACATCTATATGAAAGTTCCTGAAGGATTTAAACTTCCTGAAGCGTTAAGTTCAAAACCCAAAGAAATGTATTCGATCAAATTACAAAGATCTTTATATGGGTTGAAACAATCTGGAAGGATGTGGTACAATCGTTTGAGCGACTATTTGACAAGTAAAGGTTATACAAATAATCTTATCTGTCCATGTGTCTTTATTAAGAAGACAACATCAGGATATGTGATCATAGCTGTATATGTTGATGACCTAAATATAATTGGGACGCAAAAAGAAATTCATGAAGCAATTATTCTTTTAAAGAAAGAATTTGAAATGAAAGACCTTGGAAAAACCAAATATTGTCTTGGTTTACAAATTGAACATATGAGCAATGGCATACTTGTGCATCAAACGAATTATACTGAAAAGCTGTTGAAACGTTTCAATATGGACAAGGCAAATCCTTTAAGCACTCCAATGGTCGTTAGGTCACTTAATGTCGAAAATGATCCATTTCGTCCTTGTGAGGACAACAAAGAAGTTCTCGGTCCAGAAGTACCATACCTCAGTACAATTGGAGCACTTATGTATCTTACGAATTGTACGAGACCTGACATTTCTTTTGCAGTGAACTTGTTGGCAAGATTTAGTTCAGCTCCTATTAAAAGGCACTGGAATGGGATTAAACATATTTTTCAATATCTTCGAGGCACTGTTGATTTAGGCTTGTTTTATCCTAACGATTCAAAAGAAGGGTTAGTTGGTTATGCAGATGCAGGTTATTTATCTGATCCTCATAAAGCAAAATCTCAAACTAGATATGTATTTATGAACGGAGGAACTGCGATTTCATGGCGTTCTCAGAAACAAACACTTGTCGCAACATCCTCAAATCATGCTGAAGTCATTGCACTACATGAAGCTTCAAGAGAATGTGTATGGATAAGATCTATGTCACAACACATAGTGACTTCTTGTGGGCTAGAGAAAGATCGAAGTCCAACTCCTATCCATGAAGATAATGCCGCCTGTGTCTCTCAAATGAAAGAAGGGTATATCAAAAGTGATAGAACAAAACATATACCACCAAGATTCTTTGCATATACTCGGGACCTTATTAAAGACAATCAGGTCGAGATGAGATATGTCCAATCCAACAATAATTCAGCCGATCTTTTCACAAAAGCACTACCTACAGCAACTTTCAGGAAACATGTTCATGACATTGGCATGCGTCATGTACGGAGAATGTGATTCTTTGCAAATTGCAAACTTGAGGGGGAGCTATAGACTGCACTCTTTTTCCCCTAGCTAATGTTTTTTCCCACTGGGTTTTTCTTTAGCAAGGTTTTTAATGAGGCAGTACTTAAAGACCCCGAAGTTTGCAAAGTGTCATCCAAGGGGGAGTGTTATGAATATCACATAGAGTTTACCATGTAGATCAAGATTTACCTCTAAGATTTTACCCAAGCAAGTGGATGAACTCTTTGTCAAACTTATGGGTAACCTTGTCTACTAAATAATTAATCTTGTCCACCAAATAGTTAACCTTGTCCACCAAATAGTTAATCTTTTTGTAGTATAAATACTAGCTCAAGATAGAAGGAAAAATGCACCTCATGTATACACTTTTATAAGTTATACAACTCTCTTCTTCTTTATCTTATAACATTTCTAAAGTTCTTAAAGTTTTAGCACTAATCTTGTGTTAATCCTTGTTATATTATAACAGTTGGGACCGAGCAAAAAAAAGTTGGTGAGACAGTTGAATTACGCTCTATTCAACTTTTACTTTCCAAATTTCCATTTATTATAATTGTTATCCAGTTTATACTATACGGATACGGAGTGGAGAGGCTTGAAAATGTGGCGTTATACGACATGTGGACGACACGTCAGCACCTGTCAGAAAAGAGACGCGGTGCAGAAAAGGGCGGAGTGAGACGGAGCGTGAAAGGGTAGCGTTGTGTGACATGTGACATACACTTTTTATATTTATTTTATATTAAAATAAAAAAGAAAAATCAAATAAAAACCCACCATCCAATCAAAATAACCCAACACATCACCATCTTCCTCACCACGCCGGTGAAGAATCCGGCGCCCAAATGTCCACGCCACCCTCCATGCTATCGACGGGCTGGTGGGCACGGCGTGGAAAGACAAACATGCTGAATTTCCACGCTCACACCATGTGGTCTTAGAGATTGAAAGTCACGTATGGCGTTGGCGTTGGACCATATTATTACATTTGGGCTACAACAAATAAATTCATTTTCTTGCATAGGAAATCATGTCAAGTTTATACACTAGTGAGTTAAAAATGATAGAATTCAAAACACAACAAATATATATTTAACGACGGGCCAATGGGTTGCTCCATTTACCCGTCTTGGGCTATTATTGCGTAGGCCCAACAAATAGGAGCCCAAATGCTGATACTTGCCCATTAAGGGACTTTCTCGTAAAACGGGCGGGAAAAGAGATATCTTACAAAGAAGAGGAAGCATTAAATGCATGATAAGAATAGGATCTCCGGCTGGCACTGTACTACCAAGCCGGAATCATTAAATGAGGATACAATCCCGCCGTTGGAACTCAGACACGTGTCTGAGTCCCCTAAAGACCGATAAAATCCGTTAGATCATGTCGCTATGATCCCATTGGAGAGATAAGGGCTTCCGCCTATATAAGGAAGGTAAAAGAATGATCTGAAAGGCAAGTCCAAGGTATCTCACTTAATGCTCTCATTTATTCCGACCGCAATTCCGTTACATTAAACACACACACACATTTATATCAGATTCACACCATAGAGATTGTTCCGGTGATCACACTCATCGGAATAAGTTACATCTCTTACCCTCCGGCAAGTTTACTTATTCTCACGCCAGAGCTTGGTCACGGACCCCCCCCCCCCCCCCCGGGGGCCCTCCGTGATAAGGCTAACGGTTTCCTTTTTTGTAGTAAACGAAGGTTGGGACATTCCGACGTCAGCGAAGACCCTTTGAACGCCATCAGGGATTTGGGGATTCGACATTAGTGCCATCCGTGGGACATTTCAGTCTAGCTGATTTTCTCACTTTGAAACACCGACGTTGTAATAGCCCACTCGAAAAGAAGCAACATGGCAACACCACCAAGTGCACGAACCATCCAAACGGTACAAGACGACCATAACAGAGTCACAGTAGAAGATATCACTCATGAGGAAGAAAACGAGAACCCGGAAAAGACCCTAGAGAAAGGAGAAGCCATCACCCCAGATTTCGTTGCCATGCATAGAGAAACGCTGAAAAAGCACCTCGAGGACCTAGAAAGACAGGAGAGACTCGACAGCCTCAGGGCTAGACTGTCTTTTGATACGCCACCTCATCAGGAAGGGGTAAATCCACAAAGCAAAAATGAGTGTACCGACCCCCTAGAAACCTTCATGACGGCTCTTAGGCAGATGTCATCAGAAGAAAGGGAGGACCTTATTATAGGGAAAAAATAGAAGGGAAAAGAAAAGGAAAAGGAAAACCAAAATAACGACGGGCTGGATCAGCCTTACCTCCCTCGAGATTTGGCCGAAATCTCAAAATTCACCAGAAGAATCGCTGAAGCACCCATGCCCCCCAAGACTAAGCTACCTCCGAACTTCGACAGGTATGACAGGATGAGACATCCTGAGGATCACCTCCATGCTTTCAAAGGTGTAGGATAACTGGGACGGTGGCCAATGCCCATTTGGTGCCACATGTTCGTACAAACTCTAATGGAGGGGGCCAGGCTCTGGTTTGACAGCCTTCCCCGCGGGGGAATTGACAGCTACGAGGAGTTAAGTGAGAAGTTCCTGAGGAATTTTGGCCAGCAAAGAAAAGTAATCAAAAATCCAAATGAAATCATGCATATAAGGCAAAGAGACAATGAACGGATAAATCAATACATGGAAAGGTTCGTCAAGGAAAGTATGAACATCAAAGACGTCCCGGAGGTCATGAGAATCAGCAGCTTCATCAACGAACTGAAGCATGCACAACTGTGTGAAAAGCTAGGGGAGGAGTTCCCACACTCATTTGACAATCTCATGGATAGGGTCGGGGCCTTCGTCAGGGGCAAAGACACAGTCAGTAAAGCTAAGGAGATGGACATCCCGACCCGAAGAAGCAATCCTGCTCCAAAACCTCTGGAAAAAGGTACGCCCTACTCACGAAAACCAGCTTTTAACAAGATGTTGCATGACAGGGCAAGACCCACATACTCCCCGTACAGACCCCGGAGTAGGGGGCTACCCCTTACTCTGATAGCTTCACCCCTCTCACTAAAACCCCGAGTGAATATTGGCTACTGAGAGGGTGAAGAATTCTTTTCCAAGGCCACCACCCATAAAGCCGGGACCAAAGGCACAACCGAACGAATACTGTGACTTCCACAGGGGCTTTGGCCATAAAACTGATGACTGCATGTACCTAAAGAGGGAAATAGAGGCTGCGGTAAAGACGGGTAAATTGGTTCACTTGGTTAAAGAAATTAAAGAAGGGGGAGGGGATCGCAAGGGAAAGGATGTAAGGGAGCCCGGAAGGGCAGATGTAGACATGATCAGGAGAAGGGATGAATTTGATACCACCAGGAGTGCAAAAGCTAGAATCCTAGGCTCCCCAGACCGCATGAAAGCTCCCATCCTGATGCCACACCTGGAGGAAAACGAGGTACAAAGACTTCCCCTCAATATCTCGGCCATAATAGCTGGACACAAGGTAGCCAGGATACACGTGGACGGGGGAAGTGGAGTGGAGGTAATATATGAACACTGTTTCATAAGGTTTGACAGGGATGTGAGGGATCGGATCGAGGAGGACTCTATCCCCCTAGTGGGTTTCAACAACAGTGTATCACACCCCCTGGGAAAGATCAGACTCCCATTTACTGTCGGGGTAGGGGACCGCGTCCGAACCATAACCCTTACCTTCACAGTGGTCCGAGCACCCTCAAAGTACAATGCAATCGTAGGAAGACCCGGGATTGGCGATTTGCAAGCACAGGCCTCAACCCCACATGGAGCGCTGGTATTCCAAACGCCAAAAGGCTTGCCCTGGGTAAAATCTGCATATGAGGTAGTGTCTTCTGTCTCTGAGGGGGGAAGTATCCGAGAAACCCCAAAACGAAGGAGTAGAAGAATGGGTCCTTTGCGACTGGTTCCCGGAGCAGACAGTTAAGGTGGGAAGTCACCTGAGTGACAAATGCAAAAATGCTCTCAAGGAACTGCTTCTTGTAACAATCCTAAATAAACCGACACCCCCGAATTATTTCCGACACCCTAATATATTTTAAAATGTCCCAATATGTCCTAAAATACACCCCATTCGAGAAAACGGACCCCGAATATAAATAGTACTAAAAATAATTAAAAATTGAAATTTTGAGCTGAGGCGGGCCGCGTAAGCCCCACCCCGACCCTTACGCGAGCCGCGTTAACTTAAAACCTGACGAAACCATGGGCCGCAACGTGGCCCAACACACGGCGGAGCTAGTTGCTGACCCGGACAAGCTAGTCCGTTGACCAGCTTTGACGCGGGCCGCGTAGCCCCTTGGCTACATTTACGCGGGCCGCGTAGAACCCAAACTTAGCACCTATATATAGAAGGCCTTGGATCTTCAGTTGAACTCGCTCACAAACGTTTTCTTTCTCTAAAATCTGAATTGTAGGCATAATCTACGGGTATTATACCCCCCTAAATAGTGAAGTTCTGCTCCGTTGTAAGTATTATAACCCCTGGATACGTATTAGATACGCTGCCCGATTGATCTAGGGTTCCGTAACGGCTGTCGTGGTTCTGCCCGACGTAGTCGTTGGAATGCCGTCTCGGGGACGGTATTACTAATGTTAAAATGGGTTATTATACTAACACGTGTGCTTTTGTGTAAATTATAGAAAATTCTCAGGAAACCCTTACAGAAAATCTAAGACAGCAATGTGAGTTTATCCGCTTTTTGTAAACCTTTTTTGTGAACTGTTTTACAAAACCTCATACAATTAAATGTATATTAAGCAGTTATTGAGTATTTGTAAGAATACAATTATCATGAGTATGTTGGGGTTTTGTATACAAAATTGGTTACCACCTACTCAAGGAGTAACATGTACACAAGTCGGGTCTGACAGTACCATGGATGTTAATTGTTATAACTTGGGAACAGATATAATTGCGAGATCGCCCTCAATACTGTACAATGAGTTTTATTTAAACTTGATTAAACTGGGATTCACTCACCAGTATTTCCCACTGACAAATGTTTTTAAAACGTGTTTCAGGTAACAAAATGTGAAAGCCAAATAGAAGCCAGCTGGACAGCACTGAAGGCTTGGAAAAGTGGCAATAAAGTTACCTAAAATAAAATAGATGTTTTTATTAAATAAAATAGGATTTATTCCTATGAAAACGTGTGTACTACGAACTTGGGTTTTATCCCATGTGTTTAATACTATGAAAATGTGGTATTTTACTCTTATCCAATATTTCCTAAATGCGGTCCTGATGAAAAATTCCGCTGCCAAATTAGACAAACACGCGATACCACCGAAACTGGTTCGCGGCCGCCCGTTCCTGGGGATTAGGGATCGGGGGTTGCGACAGAAGGTGGTATCAGAGCTAAGCCACTGATTCAGCCACAGAAGTGTTCTGCTGACACCAAAATTCAATCTGTTAGGAAATAAATTGTGGGAATACGTGCATAATTGTATTTAATTATTATGTGTTATTTGACTATTTGTTCGTTTACAGTATGAGCGACCAAGGACCATCTGACGCGTACCGTCAATTGTCTGGTTCGCCTAAAAGCGAAGGCACCTCCTCTTCTCAGCCTGCCCTCTCGGGGTACTCTGCTGATACGGAAGAGGAATCTTTATGTTTAAGGCTCAGTCAGAAGAGCCATTTCCTCATAAAAAGAGGGGATGGTTCAGTAGAGGGGCACACGAGCGTAGAAAACGTATGAAAAAGTTACAAGACCAGAGAGCACTAGGAGCAGCTAAGAGAGAGACAGATGCCTATGCTCAGGATATGCTCAATAGGGGTATAGCCAACATCCACATTTTAGCAACCACTACAGCTGACCCTAATCTGGAGCAAATGATAGCACCTCAACCACAACCACCAATTCCTGATCAACCAATGGAAATAGAAAACCCTGAAAATCAAGTAGAAATGCATGACTTCAATCCAGAGGAAATATCTAGGGTACCAGCACTAAATCCCTTAGACCCAAATTACGACCCCTGGTGGGATGACGTTAGGGACTATGTGCAACGTTACCCGATACATGAAGACATGCCCATGCCAACTCTAGGAGCCTACCCAGGTTTGGATCCTTTAGATCCCTATTACCATGATGAATACATTAGGGAGATCTTAGAAGATCCTTACCGATTCCAGGCACCTACACCCCCATACCAGGAACCTGCACCCCAGATTCCGAACCCAGTCCTAGAACCTGGACCCCCAATGAGTGCGGAAAACGTACAAGAACTTAGGACATTTAGTGAGGAAATTATAGAGAGTAGTGAACGAATGAGACAGGTAGGAGAGCGACTCGTCTGGAAGTATGACGAGCGCAATATGGATTTCTAGATGAATCCATATCCGTGAATGTGAGAATGGAGGCGGTAGTAGTAGTAATAATAATAATAATAATAATAATAATAATAATAAAATAATAATATAATATCTGTGTGTATGTGTATGAAAAAAAACTACGGATGCCTATTACTAGTAGTGTAGTTTTAAATTTCACTCGGTATTGTAATTTTTTTAATTTCAGTACTAGTGTGTAATACATGCATAGTATATGAATAGAGTAAGTCGCAATGATCGACGCTTTTGGCTAAATTGCGTGTCATGTGATTGACTATATTAATTATTATTTTGTGATATTAATACGGGGTAAATGTTTAAAATTCAGATGGCCGACGAAGGAAATCAAGGAAATCTGAATAACGATAACTAGAGTAACATTAACTTGGTTAATGAGAATCCAAGCATCAATAACAATGGAAATCAAATGGATAATAGTGCAATCCAACACATAGTGGCACAAGGAATTATAGATGCAATGCCATTTATTCTTCAAACTGTTAAGGATGCTGATAATAAAAGTAAACATAGCAGTAAGCGACCAACTGAACCAGAACACAGCGTGAACAATGGACCCGTACTTCAAGCGCCCATTCCTAAAAGAAGAAGAACCATGCCTTATGGTTGTTCTTACAAAGAATTCTGGTCTTGCAAACCGATAGAATTCTCGGGCAATGAAGGACCCATTGCAGCTCTACGCTGGATAGAAAAGACTGAGGCTATTTTAAAAATAAGCAAATGTGTTGAAGAAGATAAGATAATGTTTGCTTCTAACCTGTTTAAGAACTCAGCCTTAGAATGGTGGAACACTATCCTCCAGTCTAGAGGAAGTGATAGGGTTTATAATATGGAATGGGAAGAATTGAAAAATATGGTAGAAAGGAAATTCTGCCCTCCCAATGAAAAGGAACAGATAGCAAATAAGTTTCTGAACCTTAGGATGACTGGGGTAGATAGTAAGGGTTATACTACTACATTCTTTGAATATGCTAGAATAGTACCTACCCTTGCATCACCAGAGCCAGTAATAATCTCTCGTTACATCTGGAGATTAATTGGAGAGATTAGACATGTACTCAAGGCAGCTAGACCTCAAACCATAGAAGAAGCTGTAGAACTAGCAAATACCTTGACAGATGAGTTAATCCGTACTAGAGAAGAAGACCAGAGGAGAAACCTAACCCAAAAACTTACCCAAGAATTCCATTCTGGGAATTTCAACCGTAGGAATATGGGTTCTACCTCTGCACCATTCTGCAGGATTTGCAAGAAAAAGCATTTGGGAAAATGCTCCACTCTTTGCAATTTCTGCAAGATGCCAGGACACAAGGAAGAAGATTGCAGGAGGAAATCCAGTAATGGACTGTGCTTCAACTGTGGAGAAAAAGGTCATATCAAGCCGAGTTGTCTGAAACTGACTCCAACTGCGAACAACAGGAACGCTAAAAATGCTAGAGCCTTTGTTCTGACTCCAGATGAAGCCAAGATGATTCCAGATGTAATAGCTGGTACGTTTTTAGTTAATGATGTTTTTGCTAAAGTATTATTTGACTCTGGTGCAAACCAAAGTTTTATTAATACTTCGTTTTGCAAACTTCTAAATCAGTCATTAACTAAACTACCACAAGAATGTCTAGTAGAGACAGCAAATGGAGAAACGGTTAGGATTTCGGAAATCTTGCAAGGAGCAATGATAGAATTTTTAAATCAAAAGTATATTGCAAACCTGTATCCCATGAATCTGGCAGGATTTGATGTTGTATTAGGAATGGATTAGTTAATAGCCAATAAAGCTAATATTTTATGTGATGAAAAGTCAATCCAAGTAAATTCACAAAAAGGTGAAAATATCATAATTAAAGGAGATAAGCCCTCTAGATCCACGAAATTCATCTCTGTGATGAAAACTGCAAGTTATATAAGAAAAGGATCTATAGTGTATTTGATTTCTATAATCACTAACACTAAAGGAAAAGAATTAAAAGACATTCCAGTAGTGTCTCAGTTTTCAGATGTATTTCCAGAAGAATTACCAGGGCTACCGCCGGACAGAGAAGTTGAATTCAGAATCCATCTACTGCCAGGAACAGCACCGATTGCCAAAGCACCTTACCGTTTGGTACCAGCCGAAATGCAGGAATTAAAGAAACAATTAGACGAATTGTTGGAGAAATGATTTATACAGCCAAGCTCGTCGCCGTGGGGAGCACCGATTTTATTTGTTAAAAAGAAGGACGGATCAATGCGTATGTGCATTGACTACCGTGAATTGAACAAGGTCACGATTAAAAATCGGTATCCATTACCCAGAATCGATGATCTGTTTGATCAATTGCAAGGAGCTCGATTTTTCTCTAAAATCGATTTAAGGTCAGGATATCATCAATTAAAGGTACAGGAAGAGGACATTCCTAAAACCGCATTTAGAACAAGGTATGATCATTATGAATTTACTGTCATGCCATTTGGTTTAACCAATGCCCCAGCCGCATTTATGGACATGATGAACCAAATATGGAATCCATATTTGGATAAATTCATAATTGTCTTTATAGATGATATACTAATTTACTCTAAAAGTAAAAAGGAACATGCAAAGTATTTGCACGCACTTTTGAGTCTATTAAGAAAAGAAAAGCTTTATGCAAAATTTTCAAAGTGCGAATTTTGGTTAGAACAGGTGCAGTTTCTTGGACACTTAGTTAATCATGAAGGAATTCATGTGGATCCCACAAAGATCGAGGCAATTACTAAATGGAAAACCCCTGAGTCACCAACCGAAGTTAGAAGTTTCTTAGGATTAGCCGGTTATTATAGAAGATTTATTCGAGATTTTTCTAGAATAGCCATTCCTTTAACTAAGTTAACCTGTAAATCCACTAATTTTGAATGGGGGCCAAAACAGGAAGAAGCTTTTAGAATTCTTAAGCAACGACTAACCCATGCACCCATACTAGCGTTACCAGAAGGAACTGAAGACTTTGTAGTATATTGTGACGCTTCTAAGTTAGGTTATGGATGTGTGATGATGCAACACCAAAAGGTTATAGCCTATGCATCTAGACAACTTAAGAATCATGAAGAGAATTATTCAACCCATGATCTAGAATTAGGAGCTCTAATTTTTTCCCTTAAAATTTGGAGACATTATCTTTATGGTAGTAAGTTTACCATATTCACTGATCATAAGAGTTTAAGGTATGTTTTCGGGCAAAAGGAATTAAATATGAGACAAAGACGTTGGATGGAGATGCTTAGTGATTATGATTGTGATATCCAGTATCATGAAGGAAAAGCAAATGTAGTGGCAGATGCTTTAAGCCGAAACTATCACGAAAAGCCAAAAAGGGTACGTTCTCTTAAATTAAATCTGCAAGTAGATTTAAATGATCAGATAAGAGAAACACAAGAATCAGTAATCAAGGATGATACTGAAAAATTAAAAGGTATGATAAAGGAATTAGAACAAGGAACAGATGGAATTTGGAGATTCCATAAGAAAAGAATGTGGATACCTAAATTAGGAAACCTGCGTCATCGCATATTAGAAGAAGCCCATAAGTCTAAGTATACGATGCATCCAGGAAATGATAAAATGTATCAAGATTTAAGAAAGAATTTCTGGTGGATAGGAATGAAAAAGGACATAGCAGCCTATGTTTCTAAATGTTTAACATGTTCACAAGTTAAAGCTGAACACCAGAAACCCTCGGGTCTATGGCAACAGCTAGAAATGCCAGTGTGGAAATGGGAATTGATAACAATGGATTTTGTTACCAAATTACCCAAAACAAGGAAAGGTAATGATACAATCTGGGTGATTGTAGATAGACTAACCAAGTCAGCTCATTTCCTACCAATGAAAGAAACTTTCAGTATGGAACAGTTAGCTAAATTATATGTAAATGAAATAGTTTCATTACATGGAATACCTTTATCAATCGTTTCTGATAGGGATAGCCGTTTTACTTCTCATTTTTGGTCAAGTTTCCAAAAAGCAATGGGAACAAAGTTAAATCTAAGCACAGCTTATCATCCTCAAACAGACGGACAAAGCGAAAGAACAATTCAGACAATGGAAGACATGCTTAGAGCTTGTGTAATTGATTTCGGAGGTAAATGGGACGATCACTTACCTTTAATAGAATTTTCTTATAATAATAGTTATCACACAAGTATCAATGTTGCACCATTCGAAGCACTTTATGGACAAAAGTGCCGAACCCAGTCTGTTGGGCAGAAATTGGGGAAAAGCAACTATCTGGACCAGAGATAGTGCAAGAAACAACTGACAAGATTATTCAAGTCAAGGAACGACTGAAAGCAGCACGTGATCGACAAAAGAGCTATGCTGATAACCGACGCAAACCATTGGAATTTCAAGTAGGGGATAAAGTATTGTTAAAGGTCTCTCCTTGGAAAGGAGTGGTAAGATTCATCAAACGGGGAAAGCTAAGTCCCAGGTATGTTGGACCTTTTGAGATTATTAGAAGAATAGGACCTGTAGCCTATCAGCTACAATTGCCAGAGAAAATGGCAGGAATACATGATGTATTTCATGTATCTAATCTCAAGAAATGCTTAGCCGATGAATCGCTGATGGTACCTCTTAAGGATATAGAGGTAAATAAACAACTCAAGTTTGTAGAAAAGCCTCTACAAATTGAAGACAGGAAGGTTAAGAATCTCAAGCACAAGAGATTAGTTCTAGTCAAAGTGAAGTGGGACTCCAAAAGAGGACCTGAGTACACATGGGAGCTTGAATCTAAAATGCAAAGGAAATATCCACACTTATTCCAGTAGATCTCGAGGACGAGCTCTAAAACAAGGTGAGGAGGATGTAACAATCCTAAATAAACTGACACCCTCGAATTATTTCCGACACCCTAATTTATTTTAAAATGTCCCAATATGTCCTAAAATACACCCCATACGAGAAAACGGACCCCGAATACCCTAAATAGTATTAAAAATAATTAAAAATTGAAATTTTGGGCTGAGGCGGGCGCGTAAGCCCCACCCCAACCCTTACGCGAGCCGCGTTAACTTAAAACCTGGCGAAACCATGGGCCGCCACGTGGCCCAACACACGGCGGAGCTAGTTGCTGACCCGGACAAGCTAGTCCGTTGACCACCTTTGACGCGGGCCGCGTAGAACCCAAACTTAGCACCTATATATAGAAGGCCTTGGATCTTCAGTCGAACTCGCTCACAAACGTTTTCTTTCTCTAAAATCTGAATTGTAGGCATAATCTATGGGTATTATACCCCCCCCCCCCTAAATAGCGAAGTTCTACTCCGTTGTAAGTATTATAACCCCTGGATACGTATTAGATACGCTGCCCGATTGATCTAGGGTTCCGTAACGGCTGTCGTGGTTCTGCCCGACGTAGTCGTTGGAATGCCGTCTCGGGGAGGGTATTACTAATGTTAAAATGGGTTATTATACTAACACGTGTGCTTTTGTGTAAATTATAGATAATTCTCAGGAAACCCTTACAGAAAATCTAAGACAGCAATGTGAGTTTATCCGCTTTTTGTAAACCTTTTTGTGAACTGTTTTACAAAACCTCATACAATTAAATGTATATTAAGCAGTTATTGAGTATTTGTAAGAATACAATTATCATGAGTATGTTGGGGTTTTGTATACAAAATTTGTTACCACCTGGTCAAGGAGTAACATGTCCACAAGTCGGGTCTGACAGTACCATGGATGTTAATTGTTATAACTTGGGAACATATATAATTGCGAGATCGCCTTCAATACTGTACAATAAGTTTTATTTAAACTTGATTAAACTGGGATTCACTCACCAGTATTTCCCACTGACAAATGTTTTTAAAACGCGTTTCAGGTAACAAAATGTGAAAGCCAAATAGAAGCCAGCTGGACAGCACTGAAGGCTTGAAAAAGTGGCAATAAAGTTACCTAAAATAAAATAGATGTTTTTATTAAACAAAAAAGGATTTATTCCTATGAAAACGTGTGTACTACAAACTTGGGTTTTATCCCATGTGTTTAATACTATGAAAATGTGGTATTTTACTCTGATCCAATATTTCATAACTACGGTTCTGATGAAAAATTTCGCTGGCAAATTAGACAAACACGCGATACCACCGAAACTGACTCGCGGTCGCCCGTTCCCGGGGATTAGGGATCGGGGGTTGCGACACTTCTCTTCAACATAGATGTGTTTGTGTTTCAACATGGAGACATGACGGGAATCCCAAGAAGTCTGATCGAGCATTGACTTAATACATACACCTGGGTAAGGCCGGTAAAGCAGAAGAAATGAAGCATGGGTCCCAGCAAGAGAAGGGCAGTCTGTGAAGAAACCAGGAAGTTGCACAGAGCAGGAATAGTAAGAGAAGTGAAATATCCATCCTGGGTTACTAACCCGGTCATGGTCAAGAAAAAAGATGGGGGGTGGAGGATGTGCATTGACTTTCAAGACTTGAATAAAGCACGTCCAAGTGGACTCCCTATCTCAGTACCCCCTGAAGTATTCACTTCGTTGTCCATCTAGATTATAAACATTTACCAAGTATTAATATCACAAAACAAGATTTAATGCGAATAATCATACAAACACAAACATATTGATCAAAATCGTCGTGCATTGCGACATTTACTCTATTTTATATATACATATATCTATTACAACCACAACTAGAATTTAAAATACAATATTAGTATGCATCAGTAGGTATTGGATTTTAGTTGATTTCTTTTTCTTACACACATATATTATTATTATTATTATTATTATTATTATTATTGATAGGGGTTCATCCAGTATTGCATGTTACGCTCGTCGTATTTCCAAACAAGCCTCTCCCCTATTTGCCTTATCTTTTCACTTTCATCTAATAACTCCTCACCAAAAGTGCGGAGTTCCTGCACGTTCTCGGTGCTCATGGGTGGTGCTGGTGCTGGTATCGGGTCAGGTTACTGGGGCATCGGTTCTTCGTATGGGTATGGGTTCTCTAGGATTTCCCGAATATATTGGTTATTATCCCAATATGGATCTAGAGGGTCAAGGTTTGGGTAGGGTGCTACAGGGTTTGGTATGGGTTCCTCTTGTGGGTAGAGTTCTCGATAATCCCTATGGTCATCAAACCATGGGTCATAATCTGGAGGATGGGGTGCTGGGACTCTATGGATTTCAGTTGGGTCGAAAGCAGGTACTGGAATCTGGTCTCCTGGGTTAGGTTCTATTTCCATAGGTTGAGTTGGAAACAGTGGTAGTGGTTGTGGTGCTATGATTTGTTCTAAGTTTGGGTCTGCGGCTGTGGTAGCTAGTATGTGGAAATTGGCCAATCGTCTATTGATTATATCCTGAGTCTGGGCATTCATCTCCCTATTTGCAGCTGCTAAAGCTCGTTGCTACTGTAACTTCCTCATTCTTTTCCTACGTTCGTGTGCTCCCCGACTGAACCATCCTCTCTTTTTGGTAGGGAATGGCTCTTCGGATTGCGCTTTGAATATGAAAATCCCCTCTTCTGTGTCAGCTAAATACCCCGAGGGGGCAGGCTGGGAAGAAGTTCCTTCATCTCTATGAGAACTAGACAGTTGACGATAAGCGTCTGACGGACCTTGATCACTCATACTGTAAACTAACAAATTGTCAAATAGCACAAAACAATAATATACAGATATGCACATAATCACGTAGATTATTTCCTAACATAATGGATAAAATTTTGGTGTCAGCAGAACACTTCTGTGGCTGAAATCAGTGGCTGTAGCTCTGATACCACTCTCTGTCGCAACCCCCGGCCCCTAATCACTTGGGAACGGGCGGCCGCGCACCAGTATCAGTGGTATCGATGTTTATCAATTTGGCAACGGAATTTACATCAGTACCGTAGTTAGGAAATATGTTATCAGAGTAAAATACCACATTTTTATAATATTAAATACATTGGAAATTCCCAAGTTTCCATTACAAACATATTTATGGGGATAAACCCTATTTTATTGAAATAAAACATCTTCTTTATTTAGGTAACTTTTATAGCCACTTTTCCAAGCCTTCAGTGCTGTCCAGCTGACTTCTATTTGGCTTTCACAATTTGTTACCTGAAACGCGTTTAAAAACATTTTATCAGCAAGAAATACTGGCGAGTGAATCCCAATTTAATCAAAATAAGTTTTATCATTGTACAGCATTGAGGGCGATCTCGCAATTACATTTGTTTACATTTCTACCTTAATTACCACCCACGGTACTGTCAATCCATGACTGGTGGTCATGTTACTACTCACAGTGTAGTAACAAATTTTATATACAAAACCCCAGCATACCGACGATAATTATAGAATTACAAATACTCAATCACTGTGAAATATAATTTAAACATTTGAGGTTTTGTAAAAACAGTTTGCAAAAAGGTTTACAAAAAGGAGATTACTCACATTGCTAGTTTAGGTATTTCCTTTGTGACTTCAGGGTTATAATCTATTAATTAAACAATGCACACGCGTTAGTATAATAACCCAATTTACATTAGTTATACCCTCCCCGAGACAGAACTCCAACGACTGAGTCAGGCAGAGCCTCGACATGCCTTACGGAGCACTAGATCAATCGGGGAGCGTATCTAATACGTAACCGGGGGTTATGATACTTACATCGAGGCAGAGCTTCGCTATTTTAGTGGGTATTATGCCCGGGTATTATTTTTAGCTATTAGAGAATTTAGAGATTCAGAGAAAATTTCGAATTTTTGAACGATTGACAACTGAAGCCTTAGGCCCTTATTTATAGTTCTGATCATCCAGCGGGTCGCGGCCATCGACGGCCGCTTATGTCTTCCTCAGATGAATGTGAGCCATCTTGCGGTGCCATAATATTGACTCTTTTTCAGTAGCTTTAGATACGAAACACTGAGGTTGGTTGGTCGTCGTGTTTGCGACACTCATGTCAAGGACATAGAGGTCGTTTTCTCTCGGTGCCCGCATCAAAACCCATTCCTCGGGGATAACAAATCCTGGCTTTAGGATCAGACATTCTTTGTCATTAAAATGTGTGGTAAACTTTCTGTCGCAAATCTGAGAGATACTTAGCAAATTGTTCTCCAGTTCGGGAATATAGTTGACCTTCTCAAATGACACTTTGCCATTCGTTAAAGTACCTTCCCCGATAATTCTCCCTCCTTGATTACCCGCAAATCCAACATAACCTCCCTTAATTGCTCTTACATCGTATAACAGGGCGAGCATCCCTGTCATGTGCCTAGAAGCTCCGCTGTCCATTATCCACTTTGATATTGACCTCAGGAGCTCCTGCACGTATCAGATGTGATTAGTTGAATAGTGCAACCCAAGCCTCCTTCGACTCAGGTAGATTGACATGGATTGTGGATAGGATTGGAAAATTTTTATCAATTTTCTCTAAAACATTTTCTGTCTGTTCTTCAACCTTCTTGATTGAATCAGTTTTGGGTCGCAAGGTTGGACAAATTTTGAAACATACTTCTTGACCTGTGGGGCCGAAGAAGTTTATTTCTTCTTTTCACCAACTTAAACTTTAGGAACGAACTTCTTTACCGGTGTGGTTGGAGAAGTTTGTTTCTTTTTAGTTTCAGCAACAGAAACCTTTTGAACATTCTTCTTGACTTGTTGAGTCGAAGAAGTTTGTTTCAGTTTTGGTTCAACAGATGTCTTGTTTTGAGTTCTAGGCTTCCATGTTTGTTGATTTGAAACAGGTATCTTAACTCCAGATGTTGATTCTTTCTTATCATGTTGTTTTGAAGACTCGCCAGTTTTCTTAAAACCTTGTTTTACAGGTTGAGATTTGATTTTAGAATCATTCTCGGTCTTTGGAATCTTTTTCTCAACAAACATAGGAGCCTTTCCTTTAACATCATTTGGTTTCTGTTTGTTTTCCACAACAACAGACTTAGGCTTGTTGTTGGTACACTTTCTAGCAATGTGAACAACTTTATTACATTTGAAACAAGTCCGGTTATCAGGAACCCGACTTATGCCCTCAGTCTGTTTTTGTGTTTCTCGTTGAGCAAAGAACTCTTCATTTGATTTCGTGAAAATCTCATATTCTTGATCAACGAGTGAACTTGAACTTTTAACAAACTTTGTTTTCTTCACATACTTTGATTTCTGAAAATTCCTTTTCTGATGTTGCTTACCACCCCATTGCCCGTAACTCCCATTGTTATGATTTTTATTCTGAACACGTGAGTTTCTAGGCTTGTTGTAATAAGCTTATCCTTTTGAAGTTCAAAAACCGTTTTGAGCTCGACAAATTCTCAACTTCAGACAACTCAACTTCCACAAGTTTGAAAACTTTTTGCAGTTTATCCACATTAACATTTTGAATTGGGAATTCTTCGTTCGAATACAACTTATTTGAACCACTCATCCGGTACATTACCAGAGTAGGTTCATCCTTTAAGTTGTGTTTGGATTTCGAAATATAATTGTTCAAATAACAATCTTCATCTTCAAAACATTCATTTGAAATTGTGGACTTTGTGGAGTTACTGTCACTTTCTAAAACATTATTTATCACATTTTTAACCACTTCGGACTCAACGTTTCCCTCATCAGAAGATTCATCAAATGTGACATCAATATTTTCTGGTAATTTGTCAGCTTCGGTTTCCAGTTTGATGTTCAAAGCCTTCTCCACCCCTAAGTTTTTCTTTGAAAAATCACCATTAATGGGTGTGGTAGAACGCGGTTATACCCAACCCCGCCTCCATTGCTGTAAGCATCCTTACCCTCTTTGTTCTTACCGATTGGTTTCGGAATGATGTGGTCAAGAACAAAGCTAACTGTACAATAACTCTTCAATTTCAAGTTATTACGTTCATTTTCAATTTTGAACTCTTCATTTTGAAGTTTTAATATGGCCATGTCATCCAGAAGAGTACTGATTTGTTTTTCCTTTTCTTGAACATTAGATATTAATTGTGAATTTTTCTGACGACATTGAAAATCACGCTCGTCAGCATCTATGATAGACCTTTTTAACTGTTCATACGCTTCTGTTATTTTTCTATCTTCAAGAATAACGTTTCATTTGTTTTTCGAAAATTTTCAACCTCTTTTTCATCATTTTATATCTTTTCTTCCAAAAGAACAATTCTATCTTTTGAACTTTTAATGATTTTATCTTTCAAAATTTTGTCATCTTTTAAAGTATCAATTTTCTTGTTAAACTCATCAGTTCTGGTTGACACTGCTAAGTCCTTTGCATTACAGGCTCTGAATGTTTCCATGCATTTCCTGCAACAATTATCAGTTTTTGTTTCATTATTCTTACCTTTTTCTTCACTTTGAATCACTGACCTGACCTGTTTTGACAACTCGGACTCAGTTTTGTTATCTACCTCAATGGTCTTTGTCATCATGGCTTTGTCCGCCATCTTCATCAGGTTCTCAGCAGTCATTTCCTGATTCACGTCGATGATTTCTTTCACAAACTTTTCATGATTCTCTCTTCTCTCATTTTCCTCTTTTTCTCTTCTCAATCTCGCAAACACCTCTTTATACTCTTCCTGCTCGGTTGGAATTGTCTTGACAAATGCCTCGAAATGAATAGTATTTGGATCAGTAACAACATTTCCTGTAGGATCCAAATAACATTGTCTCTCAGCATCCCAACGTTCAGTTCTTTTCGCTTCTATCCAGATTTCTTCAATTTTGTTCATCTTTCGACGAGCAATTTCTCTTTCACGATTGAATGTCACAGGTGTCACCGCAGCAACTAATGCAGATCCTTCATTTGGAATATATTTATTCCAATTGAAGCCCTCGTCATCTTGAATAATAGCCAACGCCCTGGATTTCTCCTTTGCTGGTCCTTCCTCAATCTGCTTCATTTTGGGCGTCTGCTCCTTGTTGCGGTAGTAATCTGCCTTCGGTAATAGTCGTCGTGGAACGAATTGACAGTTTTATCAGCACTTTGATTCTGACACTCTCGCTTAAAATGGCCCTTCTGCTTATATTTAAATCATGTCACCTTTGACTTATCAAAACCAAGCTTTGTCGACGAACCACCAATGCACTGTCGTCCGGTGATTTCCATAAACCGTTGGGCTCTACGTATCACACTCGCCATACACCACCTTATGTCAATCAACTCCATTTCTTCTAGGTCGATCTGGTCGTAATCCTCCTTCGTCATGTTCGGGTTGCCTATTTTGCCCGCAATTAGACTCTCATAGGATTCGAGGATAGACGCCAGAAAAACCATATGTTGCTTTGCAGTTTCTACACTAAAACTCTGTGTGTTATTCAGATTGACGGCAGTATTGCATTAATTTTTTCAAGCGAAAGGGTGAGAATCGAGAAAATATTTGGCAACCTACAATTGGTATATTTTACATGGATAAAGAACTGGGCAAAAAGGCATAACTTGGAGTGGAGGAATTGGATGTCTTTCAACATAATAGAGTAAACTCTAAGCAGGCGTATGACCGAGATGATGCATAATTTTTGTATAATGTTTTTGTTCTAGTATCTTGCTTGTCTTAATCATTGTACAAAAATTTATTGGTAATGGAATAATATGACATTATCCGTTAAAAAAAAGTACAACATGGAAATAACAAATTAAGTACCATCCGTGTAATTTACAACATGCACACTACAATGTATTATAATTAGGGTACAAAAGGTAGTGGTCAACCCTCCTTGGGGATTATGCGAAAAGTAGCAAAATATGTAAGAGAGGGGGGTTATATAACTTGAGTATGCAATGGTAAAGGGGGTTATATAACATGTATGTATATATATGTGTGAGAGAAATTATAGATATATATGTATGTTTATGTGTGTGAGAGAAACAAAAACAATAACCTCCCTTCTTCCCGTTATAGATTTCACGGCTTACCACATAACCCCTCTCATAACGCCGGGCGGGGCGGTGTTCCGGGGCGCCATAGGACGCTATTATGGCCGAAGACCATCCGTAGTCGTTACTTTTGGGGTTTTTTTTGTAACCAAATGCCCCACCACTCCCCCGTGGGCGTTTTTGTACCCAAATTCAGTTGGAGCGTTCTTTATTACACGCCTTGGTTCATTAGGTTTGGTCAATCATCCTTCATCTTTCTTTTTGTTTGTCCAATAAGAGTTTTTGATGGTTTTTTTATTTAATTTTATTACACCTCTATTAACATAATGCCCCACATCCCCACTACACCCATTTTAGAAAACGCCCCATAATGCCTCATTGCTGACTGGGCTGCCACATGACACAAAACGCCCAAGGGTAAGGGCATTACCACTACACATGGTCTAACAAAGAGGGTGACAAGATATAATACAGAACAAATTAAACCGAGAACCATCTAACATAACTGATAGCTCTATGACTCATCTAGATGGTAATATCATAATACGTTATGGTCCAACATATATTTATATAATATGATAAAGATATGAGTGAACATAGTTATTAGTTTGAAGGACACTAACATGAGTAGAGTGATTTTTGGGCCACCACCCCCCCCCCTCCCCCCCCCCCTAAAAAATGCCCCCCAACGCCTGTAAATCGCCCCCTGGGCGGTTTTTTTTTCAAAAAAAACCTCCGGAGCGTGCTTTATAAAACGTCATCTTCTTTTTGTTTGGCCAATAACATTTTTTTGAAGGTTTTTTATTTAATTCTATTACATCCCTTTTAACACAATGTCTACATCTTCACTAGTCACTACACCCCTTTTAACATAACGCCTCACAATGTCTCATTGCTTACTGGACCACCACATAGAGTAAAACGTCCAAGGATGTGGCCATTATCTTTCCCTACCACTACACATGGTCCAATTAGCATGAGTTAACAAATCTAGGACTGTCTACAAAATAAAGTTAGATTTTTTTAACAGCAATCGATTAAAATCCTAGTTATCCGGAGTAACCCAATAACAAAAAAGCGACCTTATATACCCGTGATCGTAGACAACCCCCAATATTTACCAACATTAGCATTAGCTTCATCTACATTAGCATTAACATCATCTTCATCCTTATCCATATGAACATTAATATAATCGTCACCTACATTAGCTTCATCCACATTAACATTAACATTAACATCATCTTCACCCACATTAGCTTCATCCACATTTAAACTAACGTCATCTTCACCTACATTAGCTTAATCCACATTAACATTAACATTATCTTCACCCACATTAGCATCCATACTTAATATTTAATAAAGACCGGAATATTTCTAACCTTTTCTCAGTTACCAAGAATCATGGTTCTTTGATTTTCATTTTTTTATCAAATTTTCAATTCAGTGTTTCAAATTTTTTCTTTATTAGTTTTCAATTTCTGTACTTTTAAATAATTTTGAATTGCAATATTTTAATAGTTTTCAATTTCATTCGTACATTTTTCTTAACGTTCATAATTAGTTAATTTGAAAAAAATAAATGAAATTAAAGAGATAGTAAAATTAAATTAATTGGTATTTTAAAACTCAAAATAAGTTAACTGATAATTTAAATGATAATGGGTCTAGCGGGAAAATAAGGCTAAAAAAACCATATAATGACACGTGTCCCTCATTAATTTACTTTAGGAATAATGGATTTTAATAACCAAAACTATAAGCCGTTGGCCGGTAATGGTCCAAACTTAAAAAATAACCAGTGGTAGTCCCACATTTTCACATATTGTAAACTAATTGACATTTTACTAAAGAACCTTAATTTCCTTTTGTCCCCTCATCCTTTTCGGTTTAGTAAAGGTCCATTGGTTTACAATATATAAAAAGGTGGGACCACCACTGGTTATTTTTTTTAAATTGGGGCCGTTGCCGGCCAACAGCTAATAGTTAGGATTATTAAAATTCATTATTCCTTTATTATTTTATTATAGGCAAATTGGATTTAAATAATCCCAACTCACTGTTATTGGCCAATAATAATCCCAACTCATTTAATCACCAATAATAATCCGAACTATTCACTTTTGTTTGTAAAATACTCCCAGTTAAAAAAACACTAACTAGGTTAAAAAATTGCTGACGTGGCAGGTGACGTGGCATGCCACCTCAGCAATTTTGCTGACGTGGCAGTTGATGTGGCATTTTTTGATGACGTGGCAGCTGATGTGGCAGTCTACGTGGCTTTTTTTATGACGTGGCAACTAATGTGGCAGGTGACGTGGCATGCCACATCAGCAATTTTTTAACCTAGTTAGTGTTTTTTTAACTGGGAGTATTTTACAAACAAAAGTGAATAGTTCGGATTATTATTGGTGATTAAATGAGTTGGGATTATTATTGGCCAATAACAGTGAGTTGGGATTATTTAAATCCAATTTGCCTTTTATTATATAGTATAGAGTATAGATATGTGAACTGGGCTTCGGCTTATGAACTGCCTACCCCCCCCCCCCCCCCACCTCCTATTGAACTCTATCAATTCCAATTATATTTGATCTTAATTGATATTTAAATATCGACATTATCTACAATAACAAAACCCATGGCCGGCAATAGTATTTTCCAATGTTTTAAAAACCGGTAAATACCGGCCGGTTATACCAGTATTACCGTTTTTTGTATGTAAATCCGATCCGAAACACCCCGGTAAGTGGGAGAAACGGCATAGACTTTGTACCGCCGGTAAAATACGGTATACCGGTTTGAACCGTTATACCAGTACCGTCTCAGGTCTGTTTTTGGGTTATGATTTTACTTTTTATCGTCCCATCTCCATGTTTACTCTTAGCTTTAACCTAACAACTTTTAATATTTTATCTCCATCGATCAAAATTCAAAACTTGTTTCATCTCTCCATCATTCGTGACTTGTGCTTTCGATACTCTCAAACCATTGTAGGAGCCCAGTAAATGTGAGTGGCTTTTCTACATTATCTTCTTCATCAAAATCACGCACATACACTAGTTTTCTTCCCGAAATCATCTGATTTGGACCTCTTGAAGGTGGTTTTCACTCTTTTGCTTATGCAAACTGTGAGGTTTTCCTCGTACATCTTGTGTCAACCGGCCCGACGAAAAATGTGGTTGCTCTTGATTTGCAGACGCCTTATTCTGTTGTCTACGCACATTTCCAAAAGTGAATGTGATATAATGACCAATGTAAAGGTCGGGTTTAATGAATATGGTCTTGTAGTTTCTGCGAGAAACTTTGGTTATTTTAGCTCTTTTTACTCGCAAGACCAAGAAAGCACTGTAGTTCACCCATTGCACTCATCTCAAACTCAGCTGTCATGAGTTGTCTAAACTCTTCACAATAATTCAATCATTAAATGTTAGTGGACCAAACATTGCGCATGTAAAATACCCACATATTAATGAGAACAACTTTTAAACCAAAAGTAGGTAACGATGTAGTTCGTATGAAACCCGTGGTCAGAGATGAGCAAATTGTTTTGGGTACCGGTACCAAATTTGCCGAACCGAAAGATCTTAAGTACCAATTCGGTACCGACTTTTGGCGTTCCTGGTACCGGTTCACTACCGTTTTTTACCTTCATATACCGGTACCGTAACCGGCATTTTCGGTATCAGTATCGATTCTGTATCGGTTGGCACCGAGCTCATCTCTACCCCTGAAACTAAAAAAAGAAAAAAAATTAAAAGTTGAAGAAAATCAACAAAAAAAAGTTGTACAATACCGTTGTTCGTACGGTAACCGTGATCAGGGATGAGCAAATGGTACCGAGTAGCAGCACTGAATTTCCTGAACCAAAAGGTTTCCAATATCAATTCGGCACCAACTTTTGACGTTTTCTGTATTAGTGCTGGTTTTTACCTTCATGTACTGACACCGAACAAGACCATCCTGATATTTTCGATACCAGTACTGGTTCGATACCGGTTGACACCAAGCTTATCCCAACCCCTGATATTAAAAAAAGTATTAAAGTTAAAAAGTAAAGAAAATAATTATTATTATTATTATAATATTAAAATAATAAAAGTATTAAAAAAACGATATATTATTATAATATTAAAATCACTATTCATTTCACTTTGTTCAGTAACTAGAAATTAGTACCCGTCGCAATGCGGCGGGGTTCTTACATATGTATCATATTAATTGAAAGCCAAAGGTTTGTTACATGAATTCCTTTCGGTCACATTGTCTATTCTATCAGCTTTCAGACAGCATAGTTTTCATGCCAATCAACGTGGATTGTGTCAAGAGTCACCTGCAAGGAATAATATCCCCTCAACTCAGTAATAGTTGTATACCTGGAATTCTGAACTATTATGAAAGCTTAAGGTATAAGAAGTTCAAAAGTCCTGTATGCTGATTAAAGGTGGAAAATGGGTGGGTTGGATAACGAATAAAACAGGTCAGGTTGATACCTCATATTGGAAGCTTGTATTGGCTACACAAAACAAAACCAGCTTGTACAACGGGCTTCTCTTCTCATGCGTTTAAGTTCTTTTAGTTCCTTAAATTCACGAATTACATTCGTCGTACAATCTCTACAAAATCTATTGCTGTCAAACTTGTACAATAAAGAGACAAAAGTTAATGTGGAGACACTATAATCTCCAGCAAAGAGTTCAATTAACTGAGTATAAAGAAGCCTAGTTATATCTTATTCTTGTATGATGAAAGCTTATTTATATCTCAGTATATCTTCTTCTACAAATTGATGAGTTGAAGAAGTGTTATCTCTAATCCATCTACAAGCTTAAAACAGAATTATATAAGTTTCCAATAGCTACTTCCTTTAGATGTTTTTGGGGATTTCTATACTATATTTTTTATTACACGGGAAACAAATAGCTTACGAAGACACCAATTTGTACATATATGTTTGTATGTGTATTCATACAAACGATATGTAATATGTTTTCATGCTACTTTCTAAATTCTAATAAGCTTCTAGATATTCAATGTAGAGTCTCTCATATACGAAACATATATACATACAACTAACATATAAAAAACTCATTGAAAATAGGTTGTAATCCTTTACTTTTACAAGTTGAGTAGGATAGTTTAAAACTTGAGATTGTAGATTGTATGATAGGTTATAACTTCTGGAAGACATACCTTCGTACCAAATGCTACTTGCAATGGAAGCCTTACTCGGAGATAACCTGCAAACAAAAGATCAAAGCAAAAAATATGAGAACGCATGTTTAAAAAGTAGAATTTTAAAGGAACTGAGATGAAAGGAGTGCAGACACGCGCTATCTGTGTAATCATTGTCAAAAATCTTGCAGTATGCTATTGGCATCTAGTCAAACCTCTGGTAGGGAAAAAAACATTAAACACTTCAGCAAAACAATTTAAGAATACTCCTAGTAATCCTGCCAATGATGTCACACCCCGACAACGTAAAACAACGAAACGTGGCGGAAACGTCGGGGAGTGTTGTAACAGAATTAATTGTTTCACAACCATGGCAATTAAAGTTATATTTTATTTATCAAACAAGAGAGTTACATTGTCTTAAAACAAGAAACAAAGAGTAGATAACATAATTTAACTAGTTCTTGCTTCGTTTTAAGTCACTAAGGCACATGTCCGCCTAAGTGTGTCTCGATCATCCTATGCAACAGCTCCTGAAAACACATGTGAAAATAGGTACGTCAGCATAAAAATGTCTGTGAGATACATAGGTTTTGTGAAAATAGGATTCATGACTTGAGTTTAAAGAAACTGTTTAATAAAAAAAGTAGCCATGAATCTTGTTGAGTGTTCCTTTCATAAATCATTTGAAAAGTGATAAATAAACCAAATGATATATATGTATAAAAGAACAATGTATGGTTAAGTGAATAACCAAGTAAAATGAGTCTGTATAAGTTAAGTTATTTGTAAAACGATGTTTATGTGAAGATTGTATTGTAGATGTAATATGTCTAAACTGAAATGGTTTAAATAACGCTACGATATGTAATAGCATAAAAGCACTTATATATAGGAAGTACCAGTGGCGTATCCACCATGTTTTTATCGTATTACACGTCGCCTCATTACTTAAATCACTTACCCAAACAACCACCAAAATGTAATGTTTAACAATTGTAGAAATGGTTATGTATGGTCAAATACGGTTCACACGGTTCAGCAGTTACAAATGGTTTACATAATCAAGTGGTTATAACGGTTCACATAGTCAAATGGTTACAACGGTTCACATAGTCAAATGGTTACAAAGGTTCACATAGTCAAATGGTTACAACGGTTCACATAGTCAAATGGTTACAACGGTTCGCATAGTCAAATAGTTGCAAACGGTTCAAAATGTAATATAATGTGTTCATATGCTGGATGAGCATATGCAACAAAATGTAATGTAAAACAACGCGTCCATATGCTGGATGAGCATATGTAACAAAATGTAATGTAAACAAGGTGCTAGCATGCTAAGTCAACATACATAGCGAAACAAGGTAATGTAAATCAATGTGTCCATATGTTGAGTAAACATATGCAACTATTGTAATGTAAATCATGTACTATACGCGTACTAATGAACATAGCAAGTATATGATATGAAAACATGGAAAACACGAAAGTAACAAGTAGGCACATGTGTTTCACCCTAGAACAGTTTGAAAACAGTAAAAGAGGGGTCTATGTACTCACTTGAGACTGCTCAATAGACTTTAGATATCCACCAAGCAAAGCTAGAAGATTACGGATTCAAACGGCACAAAGGGTCCCCGCAAGATTTGATTCCAAGTAATCTCAGGTAGGAAGTGAATAATCACAACCAGTTAGAGAAAAACTTAGATCAAATGTGGGTTTGCAAGAAGTGGGGGTTGGGTATTTATAGTTTTCGGAGAGCCGTTAAGATCGTTTATCGTAAATCATGATTCAATCTCATCCATACATGTGTTTACAATACCATGTGCATCAAAATGGCCCCCTAGTATCAGGAAATGACATGTGTGAGAGAGAGATGAGTGTGTAACAGCTGTTAAAACAGGTTTTACTGGTTTGGGAGGGCCTCGCGGCCCATGTAAGGCATGGCCAAACCTTACGCGCCCCGCCTGGCTAGTCTGATCAGCAAACAACTTTGAAAAATGACAGTTTTGGTCCCTATTGGTGTTTAGAGCTATTTCCGACATGTTTAAGGCCCGTTAAGCCATCTTTAAGGCCCTAAAATGATGCCTAAACATTGTGGACATGAAACATGCTCAAAAATTTGCCGGATGTTGGTTCGTTTGGTCGTATGATCGCGATGTTCGCTTAATTACGACGGAATGCGCATAAGTGCGAAAAAACGATCCAAATTGCGCGACGAATGGATTTTTCTTATGCCAAACACTAAGATAAAATATTTTAGTGCTTACATAAATTTTTGGATGTCCGGATGTATTCATAACGTAAGTTATGCGCGAAAATGCAAACTTGTGCACTTTTTGACGCTTTTAGTCCCTGAATGACCCAAAAGTTTATTTTAGCACACCAAACTCCTCAAAGCCTATTTCTAAGCTATGTAAAGAATATTTATGGTATGTTTAACTTATGGTCATGTTCCAGAATGTCTGTTCCAGTACGAATTGTCATACTTTCGCAGTTTGTCGAATTTAGTCCTTGTAAGCGATTAAACTTGATTTTGCCATATCAAAGCCTTCAAAACTTATTTCTAAGTTATGTAGAGGTTATTTAAGGTATGTTAAGCATATTTCACTCTTCCGGAGTGTTCGTTGCATTAAAATGGTTATATTTACGCATCAGTGCGCGTATAACCTTCCAGAAAGCGATTTAAAGTTTGAAATCGAACAAGATTTGATATGTTCAAAAGATACACATATTTATACAAATCCCAAGTATGAAATACAATATTTCATTGGTTTGGTATTTGTTTGATGGTCACAGTGACACGGGTGTCACAAATGACAACTTGTATACATCAAATTAAATTAAATAAGACAAAATATACAGAAACAGAGGGAGTAAAAAACAAATGGTTATGGCGGGGGAGAACACCAATGCCACACTACTGCCAACGACGTATGTGTGTGATTTAGAGGTGGCAAGTTGGCTGGGCTAGTAACAGGTCAAGCATATCGAGCCATGTAAATTGACCCGCAAACGCTTTGTGGAACCTTTTTTTATCAATAATAAATACGTCATCTATGAATACAAGAACAGTTAAGTATTTAAATTTTTCCTTAAGATTACTCATATATTAAAATTACTCAATAGGGCACCCAAATTATACCAGTTTCAGCCAAAAACATATCTGAAGCTTAACTTGCCCTTAAAATATTTTATAAAAACAAATATCTTACATTGCGGGTCAACATACTATAGGTTTAAATTGTTGTCTTTTTGAATTTGAATACATGGGTAGCCTCCAAAAACATTTTCCTAAAACTTAGATTGACCCATATGAGGTAGAAACACAGCCTAAATTGATTAACTCATAAGTAAATGGCCCCAAAGTGAAGCATATTCATACCGTTTTTGCTAGTTTCTTATATCATTGTCACTCTTGCACATGAATCTAAAGAGGCTCTCTTGAACTTGAGCTAAAGAGACCGAGGCTAACGCCCTGTATATAAAAATAACAAAAATAAGCAATAGGTTACGCATAAATAAGCTCAAGATAGTTATTGATCAAAAAAGAAAATAAACCTAGAATCGGTTCTTGCCAAACTGAATCAGTTTTAAGTTGGTTTAACAAAGGGGTTCCCAGGTTGAAATTTATCTCATAAATTTTACCCAACATGTTTGTCATTTGGATGAATGAATCGGTTTAGTCTAAATGGTTCGGGTTAGTTTCGGTTTAAAGCGCAACCACCTTTAGTTAAACGGGTGTGTTCAGTCCACGGTTGCTCAGTTTACTTTTATAAATAAAAGGAAAATTGGTTTTTAATAAACCAACCTTTGTCCCGTTGGTAAATAATAATCTTACCTACGTAATTGGTATACAATAATCCTACCTATCAACATGTTGGTACTCAATGAACTTCCGTTAATTTTTTTTAACTGAAGTTAGTTTTTAAGTTTTATTTATTACACAAACAGTCCTTGTAGTTGTAATTTACTAGTTTTAACTATTTTATAAAACAAAAAACTAACTTCGTTACATGGCCCTTGACGTTTTTTTGTTTTACAAAATAGTTAAAACTAGTAAATTATAACTACAGAGACTGTTTGGGTAATAAATAAAACTTAAAAACTAACTTCAGTTAAAAATAATTAACGGAAGTTCATTAAGAACCAACATGTTGATAGGTAGGATTATTGTATACCAATTACGTAGGTCGGATTATTATTTACCAACGGGACAAGGGTTGGTTTATTAAAAACCAATTTTCCTAAATAAAAAAATAATATAGGTCATGACTTAAACCAATCGAGGATTTTACATCGACATCTAAAAGATTAAAAAATAGCATCAAATTATATAGATTAAACATAATTATTTTCCATACATTAACATGAAGTGTGTTTGGGTTCGACACGTCAACCCATGAACACACCCCATTTAACAGCTCTTGTTCTAGGCTTGAAACGGACAGGGCCGAAACCAAATCTTTTTATACCATGGACCACACCTGACCGGACCATACCGGACACATATCGTCATGGTCCGGTCTAGGTTAGTGTATTTGCGAACTAAGCGAACTCATCCTGGCCATACAACAGCAACAACAACCAACAAAACAACTGATGATTGAGAGAAGAAAACCTCAACTACACTAACCTCAATCCCCATCAATGGTGGCATTTCAACTTGAGTACAGGCAAAAAATGTGATCCCCTCACGTACAATTTGGAAAATATAATGTGTTGGTGAAGCAATCACTGGCAAACCTAATTTCAAAAACTGAAACATGATTAAACCCTAACGACAAACAATCAAATCCTAAAAGAATACCTTGAAGGAATCAGGTTGAGAGATAGATTACTCCCAAAACCAAGCACAGATTGATCGATCAACATAGTGTCCAGTCAACTGCTTCTCTAACATGACCTCTCTACAATTGCGATTTAAAATTTCAATTCTCAATCAACAAACACAAAGAAGAAATGTGTCATACCCGGAATCGGAGAGAAGAAATATGCACTGCAAGATGTTTGTCGCTTGGATGAATGAATTGAAGTTTCTAGGGCTTGAGCCGAAAAGATTGATCTCCCCAATTAACTCTAGGCAGAGAACAGAGCTATGCTATGGGTATAATGGTTGTTTGGGTAAATAATACCTGTAAAACTTTTTGGGTTGGGACTCAATTCTTACCACCAGAATTGCATACATGTGTGGACATGTGTATAAAGCACAACCACATATTTCAATTTTTTTTTGGAAAACACCCAAGGCTAACGGTACAAGTAACCCAAGCTCACAATTGTTGCTAATTTATAGGTTTTAATATATAGTAATATATAGTAATATATCTATTATATATAATAAATGAAAGTGATTTGGGCCACGTGTCAGTAGATGAGGGCATCGTTTTTCCCCTTTTCCCGCCCAACAGTACCACTGCCCACTTTTATTTATATCCTCCCTCATTTACTCATTTAGGGCTTCCCACTTTCTCTCTCCCTCTGCTCTACTCTATTCCGATCGATGTTCAGATCAATGCTCCGAATCAAGGTTAGATTATCAATAACTTCCGTTATATAAGTGTCAATCTTTCTTTTCATTGTTCACTCATTCGATCTTCATCCGTCTTTACTTATTATTGTGCTTTGGCTAGGGTTCCGGTGGTAACTTGATGACGGAGATGATCGGAGGTTGTCGGCTCTGCGTCCTGCAGTTCTCTTGGTTATGCTGTAATGGATTTGAGGTTTAGGGTTAGTTATAAATATATTTTTTCATTTTTCCATCTTGAGTTTTAGGTCAGGGTTTGTTTTATTTTTGGGCTTTTATATGATTTTCAGGTCGATTGTTTGGTGACTTGCTATTGTTGTTTCCTGTTGTTTGTTAATTAGGTTGCTGACATCACCGACCGACTCCAACGACTTCGAAGGTTGTAGTACTATGAGGACCAACTAAAAGATTTGGACGACAAATATCAGGTGTTTGGTTTCATTTTTTTTATGTTTTACTTATTTAAATATTATGAAATTTGTGAAATAAGTTAAAAATGGCTATTCTAATAGTTCATGATTTCATCCCTGTTGAAATAAGGTAAAAATGGCCATTCTAATACGGTAAGTATCTTATGGTTGGATGGTTGAATTAGTTTTATTTTGGGTATTTTTGGATGATTTCATCCATTTCTTTAAATAGTTCATGATTGAAGATGCAGTTGAACCTATCTTTTGAGTGAAATGAATGTTGATTTATCAGAAGATGCAGTTGAAGGTATCTTAAATAAGGTAATAATGCATTACATTCCTGTTGAAAAACATAGTCGATAAATTTATGGAAAATGAGGTTGAAAGATGATAAGCCAACAGTGGATGATATCATTCTACAGGTTCGATAAATTCAGGTGTATTCTTAAATAATGCTTCCTAGATGCTTCCAAACAAGCAGCACTTTGGACATTTGTTGGCCTTCAAACATCTATTATCTATTATCTAATATCTAATATCTATTATATATAATAAATGAAAGTTGATTGATCCACTTTGGGCCATGTGGAGCAATCAACTTTCATTTATTATATATAATAGATAATAGATAATAGATAATAGATTGTAGATAATAGATGTTTGAAGACCGACAAATGTCCAAAGTGCTGCTTCTTTTGAAGCATCTAGGAAGTATTATTTGAGAATACCCCTGAATTTATTGAAGCTATAGAATGAGATCGTCCACTATTGGCTTATCATCTTTCAACCTCATTTTCCCTAAATTTATCGACTCTGTTTTTCAACAGGGATGTACTACAATCATTCCTCTCAGTTAAATAGACCGACACTTGCTTCCTCTCAAAGGGTTATGGAGTGGTTATAACAGCTGATCATGCTAAGGACTGTTATAACTAACCACTGCTCCTTATAAAGACTGATGGACTTAAAGACTGATGAGGCCTATCCACTTTTGAAGACAAAGCCCTGTTAAAGACAAGCACTTATGTACCTAGAGCTTGATTAACCAAAGGAAAACCACTGTTCAGTAACAGCAGTGGTTCAACATCTACAGCGGATTCATCTTTAGTATTTATGTATCAGTGTTTCTTATGTAACAGTGTTTAGTATAGCAGTGGTTCGCTAGAATTTATCTCTCGAGACAAACCCTTTACAAACCCAATGACGAACAACTGCCCAACAACAATAGTGGTTCAGCATCAACAGCAGATATTCTACCTTTGTTTATGTTAACAGTGTTTATATGTAACAATATTTATCACATCAGTGTTTTATACTCTGTTAGATTGTTAGATGTCATATCACTGAGGTGTTTATATGTAACAGTATTTATCACATCACCTCATTGGTTTGATCTGTATTATAAATACAATAGTGGTTTGATCTTTATACTACTAAATAAAAATGAAGTACACTTGGATGATTATTAAGCTCCTCATTTTGATTGTTTGGATATAGTATTCTTGAAATTGGTCTTTTTTTGCAAACAGATGTTTATGGGCAAACTTCTTTTTAAGGTCAAACATTTGTTTAAGCGCAAACATCTGTTTATGTCCAAACATCTGTTTAAGGTCAAATATATGTTTAACTCCAAACAACTGATATAGAAGGTCAAATATCTGTTTAAGGTCAAACATCTTTAAAATAGTTAAAAATGATAGTTTTCATTAATCCTTAAAAGTCTATTACAACCACTGTTTTTGTTCAAACATCTGATTGTTAAATGTTATCCACTGCTGAAAGACAACCTCTGTTTCTTCATTCTTTATGTTGACCACTGACTGACCAAACATCAGTGTTTCAATCATTGTTGGCTATCCACTGATAGTTCAAAAATAGTCACTGCTCACATTTTTATTGTTGACATTCACTGATATTGACCATCATTGGTTTTCCTAAAAAATCCACTGCTCACATTTTTTATTGTTGATGTGGTTAATTAATTATAGAATGAAATTATCAAATGAAAACTAGAATTACAATGAAATTACCATTTAACCTAATCGTTACATTCCAATGAGATAAATGTTCCTCCAATATTGTTTTGGTGATAAAAATTAAAGTTAAAATAAAAAATAAAAATAATTGTTGATGACATTTTGTTGAATATCAAATCAGTAATTAATGTTAATTTCTTGAGCTTTGGACATTGAAAATATGCAAAATGGGAATTTCAAATTGACGGTTATTTTCTCTTATTTAAAGTTAAAATAAAAATTAGAAATGTAATGATGACAATTGCTTTCAAATCAAATCAGTAATTACTGACAATATCCATAACTTTTGAAATTCAAAATATGCAAAATGGTAATTTAAAATTGACATTCTCTCTTTTTTTTCCTGCAAACGCAATATAGATTCATAAGATTAAAATTTATTCATTTATTCATGACCTTAAAAGTCCAATTATTACATAAATAACATACTGAACAACTAAACTTTTAAATCTAACAATAACCGTAAGAATTAAGAAATGTCAGCTTCAACTCCATCGATTGCTGAACCTCTCGATGTATGTCCTTCAGCATCGCCATGAACTCCACGTCTCTATCACCGCACTCTATATTGCTGACAACACAAAGCTCACGAACTGAAGTTGAAGGCATTCGCATAAGATTTCTGGAAACCTGCTCTCTCGTGAACAGGCCAACTTGCAATCCATCAAAACATCTCTTCAGCTCTTGAAGAGTAGTCCAATCTTCATACACATGTTCCTCTATATGCTTGACAAAACGCTGCTTTAAATCATCTGATTTTACAGTAGTGAATGACGCCATATCAATAAACTATATTACTCGACTTTCCTGAAAGTATGATATATTCGTAGGAAATCGTGATGAAAAACAGGTGAAGTGGTCATGAGTTTATATACTTAATCAATCAAAACGTGTAGATTTAATATAAACATATTAATGTATATTTCAAAGCAGCAGTCTTTTAATGCAAAAACTTTTTCAAACCCCAACTTTTATGGGAAAACTTTAAAATTAAATACCAAGAAACCCAAGGGACAAATTTTCGAAGTTCAAAGAACAAAAGCAGATTATCATAATTACAATTAACCTCTTCATTTACCATGTAGACGCGTTTTTAAACTCTATAAAAGATCAATAATTACTTTTGATTCAAAATATCAACAAACTGTCCTACAAATCACTGTCTGTGAAAGATTGTTCCACATCAGAAAATTCAACAAAAATCTACATGGCTAACTTCAGCTTATACTATTGGTCAGACACCAGCGATGTTAAAACCCAATTCTCGATGTGGTCACTTAAAGAAAAAAGAACAGACGAAGAACTAAACAGGAAAGTCGACATAATCAATGAAACTAATTACAAGAAAACTTGGAACAACATAGCATTGCTTGATGAAGTCCTCCACTCTCCTCCATCAGATTTCCAGAAAAATGCAGAAGAGTTTCTCACACAACTTCTAAAGCAGGATCAGAAAATCTGCAACATGCTAACTGATCTGAAAAACAAAAGAGAGCATGAAATCACATGGAGAAAGGCCAGAGTTTACGAAATCCTAACAAGTGTTAACTCTAGCGTGTAATAGTTTATAAATATTTAATGAAATTTCTATTTTCCTATGTAATAGTTTATTTTAATAATCTCAATATCCATCTTAACATATTTTAAAATGTCAGTGTCAATAAAAACCCTCAACATCATCAACAGTTAATCAAAATAAGAAACAAGCCTAAAATGCAATGGTCTCCTCTCAACTGTTGTATCACATTTAACTTTTCACGATTTTCATTCAAAGTTTTATGATACTTCAGTGTTTATTCGTTCATACTGTTTAATTTAACATGGGTTTCCATCCAACTGTTGACCAAAAGTCAAACTGTAGGATCGTTTTCAGACCCGAACGAGTCGATCAGAAGAATAATTCACCAATTCAAGAGGCGGAAACTAATGAATATGTGTTATTTCAGCCGTAATCACTTTAAACTGTTGATTTTATTGATAAAGAATCCTTTTACAAGCACGACAACACTTCGGCAGCACTTCGTGGCAAACCGGAAGACCATCATCATGATTTCGCTCTAATGATCACCTATATATAGGGGTTCCTATTCCGCTTGAACAAGACATGATAGGTTCAAGCGGAATCTCATTGTAACATCTCAAGCGAAATCATGAACTAGACGACTCGAGCGGAATCAGTAAGTTAAGGGGTTTCGCTTGAAATGACATAAGGTCATTTCAAGCGGAATCACCTGCAAATACCAATTTCTTGGATTCCGTGCCCTATTCTATCTTACTCTAAACAAGACTCGATACAAGACGTAGGCAACAGACGGATGCACCAACAAACTCCCCCTCGGATGTTGACGGAGTCTTCAGTGTCGAGTCTTCGGTTGTCAAACCTTCAGTCTTTATCAGTCTTTGTGCTTCTCTCCGAAGTATTCTCCATTGTAAGCATCCTTATTTAAACTCTATCCTGATGTCTTCAGACTCCCCCTCTCAATGTGCTGGAATCATAGTCTGGAAATCACCATCTGCTCAGATATCGGAATCTTGGTTTGGTCAATATTCATATCTGTAATTCTCCACCACACACATAAGTTTCTCAAAGATTAAATCTTTAAAATTTAGAAACCATTTGCACGAAACATTCAAAAAATGATTTATCTTCTGAAAATCTCTTAAAAATACAATCATTTTCACACATTCTTTATCCAAACCTGTTCATCAAGTTTAGCACTTGGAATTTTGAACGTCAGCTTTTCAACATCAGTTGTCGAAAATCTTTTTGTATTTTTCAAAAATTTATACTAAAATACACTAAAATCTTTTTGGATTTTTAAATGAATATAAATACAGTAAAGAAAATATTTACAGACATTATTTTTGTGAGTTCGTGTAAGATGATCATATCAGTTTATGAGACAAATCATCAACACCGTTAAGCTTTAAACATTTTAAGCTCTAAACGATTCACATAGATTGACGATATTGTTGTCCACTTAAACTCAATCTACAAACTTTCGAAATGCTTACTGATACTTTAAGGTATATTAGATAGCACTGAATTCTTATGGACCCCACGATCTCAGCATATCCCCTCATCATGCAATACACTGACTCAAGTAATGCCTTTAAACTTTTATCAACTGTGATTTGTGCGAAAACAAAGCAGAATGTTTAAACATTAACAATCAGGTCGATACTTCCGTATGCGCAGAGAAAGTCCAATGTTTAAACAAAATAAGAAAATAAAAATAAGTTGAAGTTGTTTAGGCTTTAACCACCAGGTCGATACTTCCGTATGCGTAGAGGAGGTCCAAAGCTTAAACGAAACACCAAAGAAAATAAAGCAGAACGTTTAGGCATTAACAACCAGGTCGATACTCACGTATACGCAGAGGATGTCCAATGCTTAAACAAAATAAAGAAATAAAACAAGTTTAAATCTTTGCAAAATGAAATGCACAATCACAGTGACTTTTCAGGAAAGTTGTGAAAGTTCACAAACTTAACCAGTTTTATGTCTTTCGACAATCAGCGATTACTGAGTAGGCACACAATCAAGAAGGACAAAACTAAGTACTATGCTTTCGACCATGTTTCCCACTAGAACTAGGTTTTTTCATTTAAGTTTGTATCGGTATCGCAAATCTACTAATCTAGCTGAGCCTACCGTCACATCTTTAGTGAGACCGTTTATCACATTTTATCTTTCCAATTCTTTAGCATGCTGTGACAGTCCACTGATGTACTATCATTTCCACTTTTTTACAACAAAACTCATTTTTTATTTTATCATGTTTTTGGATTTTTCAAATTTTCAAATGTTTTTGGATTTTCTGAAATACTTACTCCCCCTAAAATTCAAACACATTTAACGGAAATTTTAGAACAAACTGTACAAGAAACATGACAACTGATATCGAATCACTTCAATTCGCCATCCACTTGGCATAAACAATCAGAACTCCCCCTTACAACAAACTATTTTCCCATTGATTTCAAAACACTTAAGTTTGTTTTAATCAAATGGTTTTTCCGGAAAATAAGTTTTGTTGATTGATTTTAACCATTTGTAGGTTAGGGGTGTGGTTCATCACATTTGTATTTCACCCACTTGTAGGAAAATTCAAGTACAATTTAATGTCCTTGATTTACCATTTGTAAGAATAGTCCAATCAAGTTCAACCTAATGACCTTGATTTTACCACATGTAGGTAAAAACCTTTTTCAACCAATTTTTCAACCACATGGCTTACCAACCAATACCACTTGTAAGTTACTATATGTAGATTGAATTCTCAAGATGCCGATTCCTACTCCTCACTTACCAACCTGGGAGTTCCGGCAATTCACACTTATACAAAAACAAATTTCATAAACAAATAATGATGCCGATTCATGCTCCACGATTACCAAATTGGGAGCTCCGGCAAGTCAGGTTTTTATTCTTTGAAAAAATATAGACACCCAGGCCTGACCATCCTTGGGTGTAACCACTTCTTCACTGTTACTTTCAACCGATCTGTGAACACTCCTTTTGGAAGCATAGAATTCTTTCACTCCTTTGACCTTACCATCGACCATTTTTCCAAAAATGTGTTTCACATTTCTGTTGAAAGATTTTTCAATATCAAACTTATTCTTTTCAGAATAAAATTGATTTGAAATTTCAACTTTCCCAACTTTCTTTTTAAAATTTTCAGCCCATAGAGGTGGAAAATTCACATCATCCACATTCGGAACTGATTTCTCAACCTTTTCTTTAACACGTGGCTCCTCTGATTTTGTGGAATCAGATTCATCACCAGAACTGTTTCCTGAACCCTTAACAACCCATTTTTGATTTTTCAGATTTTCTTTTCTTTTTACCACATACTTTGAATATTCACCAATCTCAAAGGTTGAATTTTCAAAGCCTGTAAATTTTCTGGTTGTAAGTTCAGTTTTCTCAACAACTTTTTCTTTCAATTTACCAGAGACTCCCTGTTTTGTCTGTATTGCCTTTGGAAAATTCCTGGCAATATGACCGACTGTTTTAAACTGAAAACAGGTTCTTGTCTCTGTAGTCTTCTGAGCACCATTTTTCTTCATGTTCTCTTGCTTCTTGGCAAGGAATTCTTGATTTATCTGTTTTCTGAATGCCTGCTCTTTCTCAGCCTCTGTCGTTTTTCCTAAAACAAACACAGTTTTTGGTTTATAAACTTTTTCATTTTTTATAATTTTTCGGTTGATTAAATCCAAGACCTTTCTTTTTGAAATTACGATTATGGTTTGGTTTCTTTTGAAAACGATAACCACAATTGTAACCCATTTTCTTGTTAATTCTTTGTTGATCTCTTGAAGTGTATTGTTTAGGTTTTCCAGTAAGATTTAAATCTTTTATTTCAGAAATATTAATTTCTGTGATTTTGAAAACCTTTTTAATCATTTCAATTTTAACACTTCTTATTGGAAAAATCTCATAAGAATATAATTTGTCAGAATCTTTCAAAGTATATGCTACTTTGACTGGTTCGTCATTCAAATTAGATTTTGATATAAAAAATTCCTTATCATAAACCCGTTTGTCCTTTTTGATTGTTGACTTTGACGTATCGGACCCAGACTTTGACTCGGATTTGGACTCCGGTTTTGACTCCTCTATGTCATCTTTGTTTAACACCTGATCGACCACACTTTTTATCAACTTGGACTCATGATCAGTATCGGACGATGTGAACGTGATATCAATATTTTCTGGTAAGTTATCTGACGACACAGACTCCCACTGTAAGTTAGTTGCCTTTTTGACACTTTCGAAATTTGGATTTCGAGGAGAATATCCATTTTCGACCGGGGGTGGACATTTATTGTAGACAACACTTGGTTTCTTACCAGAAATTTTCACTTCATCATCTTCTTTTGTCTCAGACTTCTTTTCTTCCGAAGTCTTCTCTTCCTCAAACGTCTTCATTCTTTCAACGATCGGGTAAATCCTTTCAACAACAAAAGTAGAACATGAGTAACTTTTCAATAAATTGTTGACTCTTTCAGTTTCAATCTTTTGTGTTGCCAACTTCAATTCAAGCTCAGCACACTTCTCTGTGTAGTAGTTGACGTTGTCAAGCTGTCTCATGTATGCTCCTTTGAGTGTATTCATTGCTACAACTTGTTCACTGTTCGACTCGGTGTACTTATTAATTTCTCTGTTTAAAGTATCATATGATTCTTTCAGCCTTTTTATGTTGTGGAGCAACTCGTTGTTTTGCTTGATCAAAGAATCACAATTCATGCACTTCTCAGAAAATTCGACTGCTTCAGTATCAGCTTTGAACTCAAATTCTTGAACTTCTTTGACTATTCTTACTGGAACTTTTTCTGCTCTTTTCTTCTTCTCAGCTTCAGCTTGTTTCCTTTCTTCTTCTTCTTCTTCAATTTTTCTCCATTTTTCCTCTTCAGCTTCCCTAATTTTTCTGTATTTTTCTGCCCAATACATATCAGAAGCATTAGCAACAAAAGATTTAGCAGTTAACATCTCTTTCTCCATAAATTCTTTGTCTGGGCAAAAATTGTCCCAACTGAAACCTTCTGGCAATTTTTCATCATCTTGATCTGCCAAACACACTTTACTGTCCGTTGGAATGTATTTATCCCAACTGAAACCACCATCCTTACCCTGGTTAACCAAACATGCTCTCTTTGAATCTTCAATTTCTTTTCTACCATGTGCAGTTTGAGCCTGTTGTTGTTGATATGGCTGTTGTGTAACTTGATGATAAATCGCCTTTTTGTAGTAGTCGTTGTTTCCGAAAGGATTTTGTGCTCCACTCGCTTCATGATTTGTGCACTCCCTTTTGAAATGCCCCTTTTCCCTGCAACGAAAACAAGTAACTTTAGACTTATCAAAACCTAAAGTTGAAACATGTGCCTCACGAAAATCATCTCTGCCAGTAATTTGTTTGAACTTTTCAGCCCGTCTCAACACACTAGCCATGCACCATTTAATATCCATCAATTCCATCTCTTCAGCATCAATTTAATCGTAATCCTCTTTCGTGAGCATTGGATTCCCAATCCTCCTTGCAACTAATCCTCCATAGGATTCAAGCACTGTCACCAACAAAGACATGTGGCTTTTAGCAACTTCCTTAGTATAATTCTGATCATTTTCAAGTTTTAAGGCAATGTTGCATTGAAGAACTTTGCCACTCTTTGTTGTAGAAAACTGTGGATCAAAAGTTGGAAATGAAGAAAATCTTGTTGTGCTGCTTGATCCCTGAGTTGAACTTTCAGAAGAACCTTTTGCGTTAAAAGCAGTTTCAACCTTTAGAGAAAAATTTGTCTTTTCACTAACACCACTTTTAAAATACAAGCCGATGTCTTGTTCTCCATCATAGTTCTTCATCCTGGCAATCTTCCTCTTCTCCATCTCTTGAGCTTCAAGATGTTTGATGAACTCACCCAATGTTAACTTTTTATACTCCTTTCTATTGTTTCTCAACATCATCAAATAAGTTCCCCAAGTATCATGTGGTAAAGCATCAGCTAATTTCTCAATCAGCTCATCTGTATCCTTTTTTATCCCTAATTTCGTCATATTTCTCACCAAGTTACAGGTAACTCTGGAAGATGAGATCCCAGAGCAACTACCAGTGACAACACAAAAGTTACCAATAACCACTGCTGCTACTTCCTCACAGCAGTTGGAAGAAAGATCTCAACCTGAGCCTCAAACTCCTCATGCTTCTTCTAAAAAAGAACAGGTTGTAAGAACAGGGACACCAAATTATGATGCTCTGGAATCTCTTGATTCCATCATCCACAGCCCACTGCCCGGGGCAAATTCGCTTTCTACACCTATCCTCACTTCTCAAATTCCCCCACAAACAAAACTTTTGTTGGATGCAGTTGATTTAGCCCAGACACAAACCAGTTGTTCTCAAACACCTGTTAATGAGAATATACCTCAACAAGTGACTGGATCTGATGTCTCAATCATTGCTAACCTACCAACAACTGAGGAGGTTACATTACAAGAAGTACAAGTACTTCCTGTCAGTAGTTCAAGCGGAGCACCAACTAAAGCTGTTGGATCCACTGATCTACACCTGGCCAGTTGTTTCATCAATAAGACTTCCTTGAAGGCAATTTCCTCTCCAGCAACTGTGATATCCGCTGGTGTCTTTGTTTCAACCACTGGTTCTATTAAAAGGATGTCAATTGCTGAGGAAAGAAGTTCCCAGTACCAAGAAAAAGTGGCATCTGTGAATGACTTTTGTGAAACTTTCCCTAAGTCAACTGCTGATACAACCGCTGCCAGTGGGAAATCAGATGATCCCATTAACTTGGGTGATGGTTTAATGTACAAGGAATTGACGGAGAGGGTTGACAAATTGGACACATCTATTGCAGATATTAAGTCAATGCTGCAACAGTTGTTACAAGCACAAAAGGCAACACCCCCTGTTGCACTAGATACAACATCTGCTCCATCATCTGCTCCCACTCCTACTGAGCTTTGGAGTTTATTTCAACCTCTACTTCACCAACAAAGGGCATATGCTGATCAGCAACAAGAAATACAGGTTCAAAAGATCAGAAATATGATGGAATTTAGGTTCATGGATACACAAGCAGACATAAAGGCAATCAAGGCCCACTTGCTGAAAACCACTGATTCTGCTCCTCCTACTATCATCTTTGTGGACAACCCACCACCAGCTGATGCCAAAAAGGGGGAGAAAATGAAGCAGCTAAAGAAAAAGGGATATGAAGATGGTTTGTACATTGCACCAGACAAATCCAGTATACTTGCAGACATCCCTAAACCAGATGGTTCTAAAAAGGTTGCTGTGACCTTAAATGCCATTGCTGATGAAAATGCAAAGGTGAAAAAGGATAGAGAGGCAAAGGGAAAATCAACGTTTGAACAGGAGAAGAAAGTTTATGTGGAAATGGAAGTGCAAGGTGTTTCTGAGCCCAAGGATGAAAAAAATCCTGAGCCTAAAAGAAAACAGCCCACTAGAAAAGTGAGGGAACCCAAATCCACACCTCCCAAAAGCTCCACACATCAAACCTCCAAACCAGCAGATGTTAAAACACCTGTTGTATCAACAGCTGTTGGTACTTCAGTAGTTTCAACATTTGTTACACCAACAATTGTCACCACTTCAACACACACTCAATCCACTGCCTTACCACAAATCACATCACCATAAAAAACATCCTCATTACCACCAACACCACCTGCCAAAAAATAGAAGACTTCAGGTGACACATCATCTGTTGTAATGGCAACAGTGGTTGAAACACCAGTTGTTTCAACAACTGTGTTTCAACCACTGTTAGTCAACCATCTACCACTCAAATCACCACCACTCAACCCACCAAAACACCACTAACCTCTTCAAAACCTAAAAGGAGAAGGATAATTCTGAATGATGACCCTTCACCACCATAAACATCCACACAACCACTGTCCCTTGATACCATTCCTAATCATGTCCCACTCTCTTCAGCACAAGTCTCAAATTCAAACACTGCCATTTTTCCTACAGGAGTCCAGTATCCATTAGATCTGGAAGCAGTTAGAGAGGAGATCAAATCATTCTACTCTGAAGATAACCCTGCTAAAAGGAACTTGCCATTTGTTCAAGGATATCCAAGGCCTAATAACATTGAAGAATACTTGAAGTTAAAGGCTCAACAAGCAGAGGATATCTCCAAAAGAAATACAGAAGGAAAATCTGACAGAGAGATTCAAACATACTACCAATATCTGCTAACCCAAGTCAAAACTTTGGAGTAGTTTTCAAAAGATCTCTGTCAAAATTTATCAGAAAGAGCTGATGAAACCTTGAGGAAAGATTATCTTGATAATATCATGGCTTACAAAACATACAAGGGAGAAAGGTACCACTACAAAGAATGGACCATCAGTGAGCTAGAAAGTGAAGAATTCAAGATATGATCAAAAACAAGGTGAAGCAGACTCCTCCTATCTGGGCAAAGTTTAAGAAAAATGTACCAGATAGGACTCTGCAGCTGAAGAGAATGAAAGAAGAGTTAATAACAGCTAATTTTGGGTCAAGGAACCAAGTGACAAGGTGGAAAGAGGATAAAGTGTTCGCCTCTTACAAAAAGCTGGAAGAATTAAGAAAGAAAAATCCCAATGTTCCACAAAAGCCTGTTTACCCTGAAGCAGTGGTTCCAGCTAAGCCACAAAAGCTACAAATCAGGAGATCCACTGCTCCACCTGCTACCATCCTTTACCAAACTAGGAAACAAAAGCAGATGGATGCAGAAACAACAACAGATAAAGCAGCAGGGGATTACCTTGTAAAAATAGGCCTTAAGCAGATGATAGGATAAAAACTTGAATTGACACAAACTACAAATACTGCTCAGCCAGTCATTACCAGGCCACCATCTCCAAACTCATCATCAATAAAACCTCTCCCAAGAAACCCACTGGATTCAAAAATACTAAAGTGGATATCTGACAAACAGACCCACGTATTGACTCTGATCAAATCCAGTGGTGAGGTGAAGAAAATATCAAGGGAACAAGCACTGGCCCTGTGTGTTGAAGATCTGGAAGATCTCCTTGATCTTACACTGTGCAGGGATGAGGATGACACAAATTCCTTGGACTTTGAATTACAATTCAAAGGGCAAGTCAGGGAATTATTGATGAGGCAATAAAGATTCACAATATAGACATCATTGATGGAAATGAGCCTGACTACTTTGGTGAAAGTTGAATAGGGATGTTTGTATTGGAAAGTTATTGTATAAGAATGTCTATTTTTATAATTTTCGTTGAATTGGTGTGAATTCTTTAATACTACAAGGGAAATGTGATATTTGGGTTTGTGTTTTACAGTTTATAGCAGAGTTAAGATTATTAGGTATGTTAATGTTTGCGGTTATATATGAAATTTTATGTATTTGTGAATTTGGTAAGTAACTGATTTGACTTTGAAAGTCAAAGGTGAAAGAAACATGGTTGACTTGACTGTTGGCATTGTTTGTTAATCCTGATTTGCAGTAAAATACACTTTGAGTTTTTTTTTGAGTCGTTTAATATGTTATCCTTTTAGTGAATTTTCTTTTCGAGTTGTCCCATCTAAGATAAAACACACGATTAAATCATATGGTTAAATTGTTAAGGGTCTTGATGATTTAAGATGCTAATTGTGTGCCGTCTATTAGCTAATTATTTGTAATTTATGTTAATAGTGTTTATATGTTAACAGATGTTGACCAAAAGACAAACAGATGTTGACCTTAAGTAGATGTTTGGTTTCAGGCCAAATATCTCTTTATGGGCAAACATCTGTTTAACTTCAAACATTTGTTTAAGGCGAAACATATCTTTATTGCCAAACATCTGTTTATGGCCAAACATCTGTTTAAGTCCAAACAACTGATATAGAACGCCAAACATTTGTTTAAGCCCCAACATCTGTTTAAGTCTAAACAGATGTTTAAACATATGTTCAAAACACTGTTCAATCTAACATAGGTTTCCATCCAACTGTTGACTAAAAGTCAAACAGATTTTCAAACCACTGATTGACTTATTCAAATTTCTGTTGAATACTAAATGAGATGTTGACCAAAACTCAAACAGTTGTTGACCAAAAGTCAAACAGATGTTGACGAAAAACTAAATGGGATGATCCGACCCGGTTACATGGGATATTTTTAAACTTCTAACTTTTTAAAGACCCTCACAAAATCTCGGTTCGTTTCTCTCTCCACGTTTCTTTCTACACTTTATCCAAGAAACTCTGTCATCTTCTTCGATTTCTTCCGATCTTCATCAATATCATCTTGTATAATAATAAAGGTATTGTTAAATAATCTGATTTGTTTTGTATTTTTTCATGTTTATTCTTTTAGTTTTGAATTCTATAGCCGATTATGGTTCTTGCTATTTTAATGAAGAAGTTGTAATCGATGGTGGTGTATTCATGTATCTCCCTGTTTTTTTTTTCCAATCCATTGTTGGGTATGATTGCGTTTATTGTTGCGACTTATACTGGAACAATTTCTGATAGTCCTAATTTTTTTGTATATCCGATTACTATGTAGTTATTATGCATGTTATGATAGACATATATGATTCTAAAAAAAGTGATCTGCATTTCGTGTATCTACCATTTGTCTTATCCATTGTTGATTTTATTGGATTTCACTTTGCTCATGTATTTATCTTATTCTGATTTATGATATAAAATTTCGATCTTTACTGTTGTATTCTCATTTGTATTTGTAAAGTTATTTATAAAGTTGTTGTTGTGATTCTGATGTATGATATAAAATTTCAATCATTACTAATGTATTGTCACGTTTATTTGTAAAGTTGTTTATAAAGTTGTTCATGTAACGTTGTTATTCTGAAGTATAATATAAATTTCTGATTTTAACTGATGTATTCTCATGTGTATTTGAAAAGTTGAACTTATTTTGATTAGTAGTTGGTATACTGTTTTTAAGTTTTTGTTTGGAATAGACACAAGTCACTATCCTGTTTTTCTATACAATTTATTCAGCTGATGATCCTCCATGTCTATTTGTGATACTTAATCGGAAAAGTAGGTTTTAAGTTTTAATTATATGATTTGATGTAAAAAATATATATATTTCGATATGATAAGAAATTACATGTATTCTCACCTTTTTGATGTTGTCTATTGTTATTTTGATATATATTAGTTGTATCATCTTTTATTTAGACGTATTGCATACCTTAATGGATTGTATTCATTTTTTCTTAATGTTATTGATTTTGATTCTATATGATTGATACTGTTACAGTTTTACGTGAGAATGATTTATGGATTTCCATGTTACCTTGAAAACAGTAAAAGGAAATGTTTGGTTAGTAATTTTATCCGATCTTAGTTTAACACTTAATTTTAATTTTTTGGTATGATATTTAGCAATAAAAGTGTTTCTTTTATTTATGCTTAGATTTTGCCAAAACAGTATCAAATTTGGATTCAACAGTTTAATTATCCAATTGGAAATACAAAGATCCAGACCACAACTGGAAATGTTTTTAAAGTCAAGATCTATCCTATAAGCAATGGCAGATATTATTTCTATAATGATTGGTGTCAGTTGGTAGACAGTTTGAAAATACATTCAGATTCATGGTTGATATTTCATTATGAAGAAGCATTAGAAAGTTTCAGAATATTGTATTTTTATCAAGACATTGCTCTTGCTCCTTGTGAAGAGTTTTACTACAAACCATCTGGTAACGAAGATTATGTGGTATGTAACTTCAAATATTATTCATCATGTAATTTTTTTTGGAGATACAGTTGTTTAATTGTTGTGTTTTATTTATTTACTATATATTTTTACTAATGTACTATATAATGTGTTTTATTCTGATTGTAGAGTATTAATCGTTCTTTTGTTCATCACAAGATGTTAAACACTATTCCTTCATATCCAGTTCTTATTAAAGGATCTGAAAACCAGAACTGGTCTGTAGGGATGGAAGATATCAACAATGAACTTTACATAATTACCGGATGGAAGGAGATAAAGAATGAGTTGTCATTAACTGCTGATCATCTCATTGTCTTTGAGATGATAGATATTCAGACTTTTCATATCATAGTTTTCAATTGTGCTACCTGTGATTTAGTGCTTCCACCGGAGGTTTGTGCTGTTGTTAAAGAAAAGGTAATAGAAGAGATTGTCTTGAGTTCAGATACTGAAGCTGTACAGGACATCGTTAATGTCAATGAAGGTGGTATGGTTGTTGGGAATGAAGATAATCAGATCGTACCTATTTCTTTCCGTGTGGACGGTCATTTTGTAAGTTTGTGATGATGAGTTTACTAATATATAATACTTTAGTCAGAGTTTAAAGATGTGTTAATTCTTTGTTTATTGAATTGTTCGTTATTTGTTACAGCGCCTTTCTAAAAAACAGGCTGAAGACCTTGGACTAAATCGTAAGATGGGTTTGAAGATTGTGGATGTGGCAGGTGATGTTTGGAATATTCAAGCTGCTATAGGTTCATCTCAAGGTCAACCAAGATATTATCTGCAAGGAATGAGAAAGTTTGTGAGAGATAAAGGCATGGATCCAGGTCAAGCAATTACACTTAACTTTGTGAAAGGTAAAAAGCTTTTTATGTTCGGATGAATGTTCGTGGGTTGAAGAAGGCAAATGCAGAAGGATACATTGAACCAAGTTTTTGGGTTGTAGTTGTTTGCTTTTCAAAACTGATACTAGACTTGTTTGTTTAGTTTTGAAATTGTGATTCCAAAACTATATATGTACATGTAAATTATTAGGTCCATGTCTAACGGAAACAATGTGGAGATGTGAACTAAAGACAGTATACTCCGTTTGACTTTTGGTCAACATCTCATTTAGTATTCAACAGACGTTTGAATAACTCAAACAGTGGTTTTAACATCTGTTTGACTTTAGGTCAACAGTTCATGGAAACCCATGTTAGGTTGAACAGTGTTTTGAAGAGGAAAACATTCCTAAAATATAAGAAGACAGTGGATCTGGTTGAACATCTGTTTTACTTTTGGTCAACAACTGTTTGACTTTTGGTCAACATCTGTTTGCACGATCACATTGGGTGTTAAAGTATACTTATTTAAGTCATTGTTTTGTTTTCTTGAATTCTATATAATTTTGTTAAGAAGTACAAGAACAAACATTTTTACAAAATCCCAAATCACCCGATCATGTAAGTGCATTGAAGTAAAATTGGAAATGATGTTATTCATGTGGTCCTGTTGTGCTTTTGTTTGACCTATAATATGGGTTTATGATCTAATCCGGTGATGTGAAGACATTGTTGTTGAATCCAATGAGATGCTTGATGTAATGAGGTTGTATTAATAACAAGTAATAATTGATATAACTAAGTTTCCCGAGCCTGGGAAGCAATCCCGGGAAAAAACCTAGTAGTAATATATAGTAATATATAGTAATGATGCATCCCTTTGGGAAAGATGTAACGGTTCATATATAATAATTTTTAAAGTGGTATTTTAAAGTAATTGAACCTCAAGTTAAAAACCGACGTGACTTTTAGTGAAAAGGTACGAACCTTAAGTTTCTTTTTGTAGTTGTATATAATTGAACACATTACGGCTACATTTCATAATTGCACTTGAACTACTTTGTTTACATCATTTATTAAATTTGTTGGATAGTTTCATTTGTTTTGATGTGGATATTTGTAACCATTGTTGCACTTGATTGTAAAGGGGGTAGGGGCGCTCCACTAGTGATGGAATTTCATCACTTACAACCTCCAATCAAGTTTCGCCATGTCATCGAGCTTAATTCCATTACTAGTGATGGATTTTACTAGGGGTGTCCATTACTAGTGATATTTTTAAAAATTTTAAAATATAAATTAACAATAAAACAATAAAATATAAATTTCATTTAAATAAAAAACAATATTTCTAGACATATTTTAGGTTACAACTTAAAAATAAACATATAAAACTAAAAAGATACATAAAAAAACCTACTCCTCGTTCGAATCCGGAAATTCCAAACCTAAAAAACCTACAAGTTCAATTAAACCACATCTCAACTGAAAGTGAATTTCTTCATTGCGCAAGTCTTGTTGGACATTTTCGGGAACGGGAACTTGTGTAGGAGGATCCGACACCCAATCTAGAGATATTGCACGTCCATCTTCTTTTATTTGCATATTGTGCAATACGATACATGCATATAATATGCTATTTATTGTTTTTTTATTCATCGCACAAACCGGTCGTGTTAGTATGCCCCATCTACTCTTTAAAACACCAAAAGTCATCTCAACATTTTTTCTTGCCGATTCTTGCAACCTCTTGAACGTATTTTCTTTAACCTCGACAAGAAATAAAGGAGCTTTCACAAAAACAGATCATGGTGGGTAGCTACCATCCACAAGAAGAAAGCCTCGTCTGTAATATCTTCCGTTAACAAAAAATGGACAGAAGGGTGCGGTGCCATCTGTTACGCTTTGAAACAACAGCGATGTGTACAAAACATTGATGTCGTTGTTTGAACCAGGAATACCAAAATATGAATGCCAAAACCATAAATCATTCAACGTCTCCGCTTCAAGTATGATGGTCGGTCTTTTGACGTCACCCCTAACATACGCCTCTCGCAACTCCATTGGACAATTTCTCCATTCGATATGTACATATCGATGCTACCGAGCATTCCTGGAAAATTGTTGATGTATATTTGTGGATGCGGCTCGTTTCGGTTTGGGTCGGTTACGAAGTGAAGACCGAAGTCAATATATCCTCCTATCTTGACTCGGTATGACGTTTAGATTGTATTTGATGTATTTCAGTTGCGCGTGTGCAGACTGTTTCATGTGAGTGTATTGTTTGCTGCTGTTTATTTGTGTTCTGCAAGTTCTGTATGATTGCAACCTTTCAACGAAAGACCATGGGCCATCATGGAAGTTCCCGAAGAACATCAGTCAACGAAGAATCTTCTTCATCCCATAACTGTCCACGAAAAATCCAAGTGTGCATGTAATTATGAAATGGTCGAAGAACCTCTTTTGTGGACATGGTTGTTCGCATGAAGACACTCACGAAGAACCCATATTCTTCGTGGGTTTACATCTTTCGTGGGTCTTGTTGGACGAAGGATCATATGTTGTTGGGCCTGAAGTCTTTCATGGTGGCAGTGGCCCATATACATCTTTCGTTGGATTTACTAAATATTTGGCTTATAAATAACACTTACAAAACACAGTTTAGGAGAACACACCAGAGAGTATTGAGAGTTTCTTATTTAAACATTGTACTGTTACTCTGCTGGATCAATACACTTGAGCTTTAAACTTTGAATCTTTTCTTGTGTTTGTGTGTTCTTTGCTTGGTTTGCGTATACACTTGGATTATGCACTCGTGTGTGTGTTACACAACAAGGGAGTAGGTTTATCTTGATCCTCCGAGTGGACCTACAAAAATGTCATCTAACCTTATGTGCGGCGTAAACACGTGCGATGTCGTGTCTCGTCGGTTTACGTAGAAACTCTTTAACATACAATTTAATGATCGTGTTACAAAAGAATTGCAAACATTCACGCGAAGTTCTGTCCGACATTGCTAAGTATTCATCAAATTTATTGGGAGGGTTACCTGTCGCTAGTTGGCGAATGATAACGGATGTGCATTTTTGTACTGGCATGAAACTTCATTTGCCCCTCCCGTCGTAACGTTCTTGAAACCATTCTTCGCTTGCTTCGATGCCTCCAACATGTGACAACCGGTGATTTACGGCTCCTAATTACGCGCAAAACGAACATTAGGAGAATAATCAATAGTGTTTAAGATGTAAATAAACTTAATTAGGCCCCTAGTAAGCCTAGGAATGCCTATTCGAATTTACAGTACACGTATGATGAATTGCGTGGAATCTGCGGAATATCAAACGACTATGAATTGAAACCGAACAAAATAGTGACAACGCCGACAGATATTAAATTTTTACGATATATTTTAGCTTCGTGATTAAAGTTTTATATCCGTAGTCGAAACTGGATCGAAAAACGGTTTAAAACAGCAACGATGCGAATTTACACGGTTATTATAGTAAACGGCAAGCGAACGCGCAAACAATGACAACCGACCGTATTTTTCGCATTTTAATACAGGAATTATATTTTACGACATCTCACGGGAGTTGGGTGCGTTAACGGGCTTCTGAAATTATACTGGGCCGAGCAACAACTAGACACACTTAATGGGCCTTGGCCCAACCCACTAACTAAAACCCTAGGTATATAAGTTAGTAAACCTATTCCTTCATCTTGAAACACGGATAACCAAACACGCCCCCACCAATTTTTCCCCTGCTCTTCTTCATACCTCTCCTTTGAAAACCCTAATCCTCCTATGTCACACAACCACACCCTCAATCTCCTCAAAGATGCACCAGACTTAAACAATCACCCTCCCATCTCTCTCATCCGTCCTACCCCCACCCCCCTCTCTGACGAAGATGAACGGCCGGTCCCCGACCAGTCACGGTGGGGCCGGCGATGGCGGAGAGTCCCTGCTGTGGTTCACTCGGTGAAACGACCACCCACGCATCTAGATCGAGAGAGATAGAGCAGAGAGAGAGAAAGAGAGGAATCGGAGATGGAGGAGCAGCGCCGCCGCTCACAGCGGCGGCGAAGGAGGCGACGGTGGTGGATTCCGGTAAAACCCTTGTTCCCATTCGCTTCGTTTTCTTTTTTTCTGAAGAGGATGTTGTGAGGTTGGTTACGATGTCGTTTGTTTCAGGTGGTATATGTGATGATGACAGTGATGATGGTGGGGGTTCGGGTGACGACGGCTGAGGTGGAGCCGGTCGGAGCCACGTCGGAGAACGGCGACGGCTGTGGTGGTTGTTATACAGTTTCAATGTCATCTCAGATCACGATTTAGTTTAGATTTGTTTCAGGTTCACGTCGGTTCAGTTTAGGCACGGCTTGGTTCGAGATGCAGGTTCGAGTCAAACCAGTCAACGGTAAATCACGGTCAGAATTTCGGCTCGGGGGTGGTCAACAGCGGTCAATTTCGGGTTTAGTCAACACGGGTCAGATTGTAGTTCAATCAACACGGCTCAACCCAGTCAACTCGGGTCAACAGCAGTCAAACCCGGTCAACACAGTCAACATGGTCAACACGGGTCAACCGAACAGATTTCGGTTCGAGTTAAACGCAAACGCAGCCGGCGCGAGTGTTGGTAAATTATTAACGATGCAAACGCTATTATATTTTCTTATAAAAATCATTTAAACGTGAAGCCGAGCTCGACCCGACCAACTACATTTATATATAGTCAATTTTAAGGATGACTACATTTATTATTTCATATATCGACCGATACTTTTAGTGTTTATTTATGGGCTGTTTGGTAGCCTCTGAAAGGTCATTAAGAGGCTACCTCTTAATGGAACCATTAAGAATTTTACCAATGAGAAGGTAGAAGAATGTGGCATGTGATGATTTACCATTCAGAGGTTACCTCTTAACCATTCAGACTTGAGGTTGCCTCTTATTCATTCAGAGGTTTTAAACCATTAAGAGGTAACATCTGAATGGTCATTAAGAGGCTACCAAACAGCCCCTTACTGTTTATTTTGTCGCAAATTTATTATATATTATTTGAATCGATTGAATCATTGTTGATTTTTGACAGAATACGACAACTTGAGTTGTCGGGATCGTCCAAAAACCGAGGAAACTATATCCGTTTTTCGTTAAAAACCCGAATTATAAAACGTATTTAAATTTTGACGACACTTATTGGATTTCGAATTCTTCTTATAAAATAAATATAAATATATATTTATTTCGGCGGTGTTTACAAATTACAAACGAAGTTATAACATTCGACGAATACTGCTTACCTTTATTTCAAACCACTGACACTCGACCCTTATTATAGTATTTCAAAACGCGTTTAAAACTCGACTACTTATACAAAATAAATATGATTATTTATATTTATTTCAAAACACCGATAATTCGAAATACTAGAACATTTTCATAAAATAAAAATGAAGTCTCTATTTATTTTAAACGTCGACTTTTCGAAATACTTGAACACATTTATAAAATAAATAAAAGGTTTATATTTATTTTAAAAGTTGATTTTCAAACGTCATGACTTAAAATATATGTATATATATATATACACTTTTATTTCCATCTTACGATGACACGAACCGCTATCCACCTACGTATTTCTATTCACGACAAATAGCACGACGCCGTAAGTATATTTATATTTAAATATATATATATATATATATATATATATATATATATATATATATATATATATATATATATATATATACACATAGGGAGGGGCTCATGCGAGAACCACCCTTATTGTGAGAACCTTGAGAACCAATGTGAACACAACCTAAAATAGCTAAAAAAACCTAACCCCCCCACCCAAAAACCTAAACCCCCCACCCCCCCCCCCCCCAAAAAAAAACCTAACCCCCCCCCCCCCCCCCCAAGCTAAAAAAAACCTAACCCCCCCCTCCCCCAAAAAAAAACCTAAACCCCCCGCCCCCCAAAAACCTAAACCCCCCCCCCCCCCCCAAGCTAAAATGCTAAAAACTAAACCCCCCAAAAACCTAAAAAAATCTTAAAAAAATCTAAAAAAATAAAAAAAAAAATCCAAAATTTTTTTTTTGTTTTTTTTAATATTTTTAGGTTAAAATCGCTACTTTTAGAAGCCAAAAAAAAAATTTTTTTTTAAAAAAAAAAAAAAATTAAAAAAAAAATTTGTTTTTTTTTGGTGCGAAAAGTAGCGATTTTAACCTAAAAAATATTAAAAAAATCAAAAAAAAATTTTTTGTGTGATTTTTAGCTATTTTTAGGCATTTTTGGTGTGTTCACATTGGTTCTCGCGGTTCTCGCAATAAGAGGTGGTTCTCGCTTGATCTTCTCCCTATATATATATATATATATATTTTAAACCATTCGAAAGCTAAGTCGTTTTCGAGACTTAGTTTTATCCCGGTCATAAACGGGATCAACTAACAATAGTTTGGTTATTTCAAACCAAAATATTATCACCTTCCTTCGTAGAGTCGTTTTGTTAACAACTCGGTAGAGCTCGGACACGTAGTTTAGCTACGTTTAAATTAGAAACTGATACGTTATTCCCTGTTAGGAATACTATAGATGCCCGCTAGCTAATTCACGTTCTTGGAACGGCTCTACGGAATCACACTAAGCTAGTTTTGCACAGGAATATCCAGGTGAGTTCGTAACCCCACCTTTTCACGGTTTTACAATTTATAAACGTTTTCGGGGTGGAAAGACATGCAAGTTTCGCAAAAATAAATAATTTATCGATAAACGAAAGCTCATATTTCTAAACCAGGTTACGAATGGATTACAAAGAACTCAAACGGTTTACGAACGATTTATACTAAATATACCGGTTTTACAAAACACACGCGTATTTACGAAACGTGCATGATTTTCATGACTAGAGACGGGAATGTCCTAGTTACAATAACGGGACTGGGTTGGTCTGCGTACGCAAAACGAGACAACCCAGTGAGTTCATGTCCCCCTTTTCTTTTTAACGTTTCGGTTTTACAACTCTCGGGGGGAATACATGTTACTTTGGTATGGTTAAGCTACAGAATGAATTAGTAGATCACGTGCGAATAGGCTGATACTTAAAGCACCATTAATCTTGTTTAAGACCACGGAACAAAGGGGGTAGATCTATCGGGTACAGGGCGAGCCCCACTCACGAGTCCTTGTGTGACCACATGGAGTTTCCTTTGTTACCGTCGCCGGGTGGACCGGTACTAAATCGCTTACGGGTTGGTGACTTCCTATGTCGACACACATATTAATGTCCTAGCTACACATTAATGATCAGCATGTTTATTGACGCTTTACATATCGGATTTCGACACCTAAACTTTCAAATGTCTTTAAGATTCATTTGACACAAACTCACAAATACATGGATTTTACAAACATTGGTAACGTTTTCAACTTATGTACAAGTAAGAGGACAAGTTGGTCCTGCTTACAAAGACTCTTGTGGGCTAGACTCACAACTTTCATATATCATGCTGAGAAAATGATTTTACTATATTTTCTCAACAACTTTTAAACCGGTTATCAAAAAGATTTGTTTTAAATCTTTTTCAAAACAAACTATGAACTTGCTCAACTTTATGTTGATTTTTCGCATGTTCTTTCCCAGGTTGCATTTTTCGTAACTATGGAACGGTTGGAATAGGAGAACCCATTATTAACAACTGAAAATAAATATCACAACATATACATTACCTTCTTATCACCACCTCCACCGCACTATAGATGACTCCAAACATTTCATAGTGAAAATGGTTCATCTTCTTCACTTTCTAAATCTTTGGAGGAGCCACTTGCAATACCTTGTAGTTAGATGATCACCACAAACGATTCCAATCACTACCCCACTTACAAAACCAATAAGTATAACAACCCAATCAATTCCATTTGGGAAGTCGGAATTGGTATCTTCTTCTAATGAAACTTTTGGAGGCTTTGATTCTTCTGAATCCCCACATTTCACGGATAAGGGGAATCCACACAATACCTGATTTCCAATGTAAGAACTGTTCGAAAATGTATTGAACTGTTTACCTTGTGGTATGGGTCCAGTGAGACTATTGTTGGATACATTTAAGGATTGAAGGAAATTCAGTTGTACCAAGTCTTGAGGTATCATTCCAGAAAGCTTGTTACTTGAAAGATCCAATGATTCAAGATGTACGAGATTCCCCATAGATGGTAGGATGACGCCAGAAAGTTCATTATTCGAGAGGTTGAGCAACTTAAGACCACTGAGGGTTTTAATAGACTCTGGAATCTTTCCTCTAAACATGTTACATGAGAGATCAACTGCAGAAAAGGTGTTCATAATTTTCTCATAGTCCCTCTTTACGCCTTTGTTAGTCATCTGAACCGAGAACCAATAATCTATATAACTATTGTATTCCTCCCTGAATTCCTCAATAGATGTTTGCATTTATGGTGTGTTTGCCATGGTCTCCTTCATTGCTGACCACTCTTGGAGATACTGATGTGGCAGATCATCGGAAAATAAATTGTTCGAGAGGTCAATAATGTGCAATTTTGGAAAGTTAACTTTGATATTACTTGGTATTCTAATAATGCCATGTTGTTAAACCTGAGAATGAGAACCTGTAGCTCTGAAAGTGCTCCCAACCAGAAGGGGAATGTGCCTTCTAGAAAGTTGTATCCAAGATCTAGCAATTGGAGTGACTCACAGTTCTCCAATGATCTAGGAACATGACCCTCCAATTTATTTTCACTTAAACCAATCATCTCAAGCTTACTTTCAGTAGTGAATATATTGGGAATTGTTCCTTGCAAAGTGTTGCTTCTGAGATTCAACACTGTCAAACTAGTATTGCTTAATTTCTCCAAGCACGGAGGAATCGAGCCAGTAATGTTGTTGAATGACAAATCAAGCAACTGGAGAGACGACATCGATTGTGAAATTTCTCCGGTCAGGTTATTGTCCGAGACTTAAATATGAAAAGTTATATAATTAAGTCCACCCTTTATTATATTTAACCATGTATCAAAACACTCCCCTAAAAACCAAAAACCCTTGAACTGACCTCCATTCATGTCGGGGACTATCCAACTAACAAGTTGTCAAACGACAGGGAGCATACATGTAATTTTGAAAATATGGGGACTAAAGGTGAAATTTTACCAAACCACAGAGACTATCCGTACATTTTACTCTACTTTTTTATAAACTGTTTTAGTATTTCTTGAATCATTTGTTTCATGCATGACTCAAAACGTGAATCACTGTATATTTCTTGTCACTTCCCATCAACATCAAATATTTGTTGAATTTTCAATTTTTTTCGGCTGTAGTACAACATATGTTTAAAACGTTTTTTGTGTTATTTTTTTCAACTTTTTGACCGGAATCATGTTTTTGTTTTGCTTTATTTTTTTTCCTAATCATAGAAGTTGCTTATATAATGAACATATATTCTTCATCTACATACATTTAACTTCATTTTTAAACATCATGGCAAAAACTATTCAAGTGTTTATTCTGATACTGGTACTTCATGTTATTGAATCAGCCTTGGCCAATAAGTTTTCTTCATTGAGCCTTGCTGATGAGTGCTCTCTGTTATTCCAATTCAAAGAGAGCGTGTCTATTAACAAGTCTACATCCATCTATGATTCTCGTGCTTATCCAAAGGTTGCTTCATGGAACCTCAATGGATCAGATGGTGCGGGAAATTGCTGCTTATGGGATGGGGTTAAGTGTCGGTTAGGTCATGTGATCGGGTTCGACTTGAGCAATAGCTTTCTCTCTGGCCCCATCTCCTCCAATAATAGTCTGTTCAACCTCATTCACCTTCGCACACTAAACCTTGCAAATAACGATTTTCGTTCCTCTCAAATTCCTTCTGGAATAGGACAAACTTTCGCAGTTAATAAATCTGAATCTGCCATATTCTTTTTTCAGTGGAGAGGTCCCAAAACAAATCTCGCATCTCAGGAATTTGGTTTCCTTGGATCTAACAGAAAACTACAAGTTAACGCTGCAAGGTTCTGACTTCCAAAATCTAGTTCAAAATACAAGTGAGACTCTAAGAGAACTCTTTCTCTCATCGGTCAACATTGATTTTGTACCAGATAGCTTGGTAAATTGATCTTCGTTAACATCACTTGTTATGAGATATTGTGGGCTTAGTGGGGATTTCCCAACAGGTATACTTTACTTGCAAAAACTGCAAGTTCTTGATTTGCAAGTTAACCGCAACCTTACTGGTTATATCCCTGAGTTTCACGGTAATAGTGAACTGAAACAACTGATTACTGGTTATACAAATTTTCAAGGATCCATACCAGCTTCAATCGGGAATCTCACACACTTGAATGTCCTCGATTTAAGGAGCAATGCTTTCACTGGGACTCTACCTGCATCAGTAAGCAACCTGTCACAGCTTACACATCTGGATCTTTCTTTTAATAAGCTCACAGGTAATCTTCCCTCTTTACAAAGCCTTTCAAACCTCACATATTTGTCCCTTAGGGGAAATAATTTTGATAGATGGAAGCTGCCTGATTGGTTTGGTAAGCTAAACAAGATCACTCATTTGTATCTCACTGATGTCAACCTGTATGGTGAAATTCCATCATCTTTTTTCAATCTGGCCCAACTTGAAAAGTTATACCTTCCTAGAAATCAGTTAAAAGGCGAACTTCCAATTTCATTGTTGAATCTCCAAAATCTAGTAGGTTGTGATTTGGATGGTAACATCACAGTGGACTTTTATCTTTTTCTTTCTCTTAAGAAACTTGAAAATCTGAATTTAAATGGAAACAATATCTCACTTTCAGTCATAGATAGCCATACAAATGAAACCCAACCGAAGTTCAAATATATATCGTTGGCATCCTGTAATTTGAAAGTCTTTCCTGAATTTCTGCGGTTTCAACATCAACTAGAGTATTTGAACCTTGATAACAATAATATTGAGGGCCTCATACCCGAATGGATGTGGAACATTAGCAAGGAAACACTGATTGAACTTTCGCTTGCTCATAATCTCCTAATGGGTTTTGAGCAACATTCACCAGTTGCTTCTTGGGTCAGTTTACAGAATCTGGACCCGAGTCACAACATGCTGCATGGATCGATCCCGGTCCCACCGCCAAGCACCATCATGTATTATGTCTCAAACAATAACCTGACCGGAGAAATTTCACAATCGATATGTGACTTGCCGTCTCTCCAGTTGCTTGATTTGTCATTCAACAACATTACTGGCTCGATTCCTCCGTGCTTGGAGAAATTAAGCAATACTAGTTTGACAGTGTTAAATCTCAGAAGCAACACTTTGCAAGGAACAATTCCCAATATATTCACTACTGAAAGTAAGCTTGAGATGATTGGTTTAAGTGAAAATAAATTGGAGGGTCATGTTCCTAGATAATTGGAGAACTGTGAGTCACTCCAATTGCTAGATCCTGGATGCAACTTTCTAGAAGGCACATTCCCCTTCTGGTTGGGAGCACTTTCAGAGCTACAGGTTCTCATTCTCAAGTTTAACAAATTTCATGGCATTATTAGAATACTAAGTAATATCAAAGTTAACTTTCCCAAATTGCACATTATTGACCTCTCAAACAATTTATTTTCCGGTGATCTGCCACATCAGTATTTCCAAGAGTGGTCAGCAATGAAGGAGACCATGGCAAACACACCATATATGCAAACATCTATTGAGGAATACATGGAGGAATACAATAGTTATATAGATTATTGGTTCTCGGTTCAGATGACTAACAAAGGTGTAAAGAGGGACTATGATAAAATTATGAACACCTTTTCTGCAGTTGATCTCTCATGTAACATGTTTAGAGGAAAGATTCCAGAGTCTATTAAAACCCTCGGTGGTCTTAAGTTGCTCAACCTCTCGAATAATGAACTTTCTGGCGTCATCCCACCATCTATGGGGAATCTCATACATCTTGAATCATTGGATCTTTCAAGTAACAAGCTTTCTGGAATGATACCTCAAGACTTGGTACAACTGAATTTCCTTCAGTCCTTAAATGTATCCAACAATAGCCTCACTGGACCCATACCACAAGGTAAACAGTTCAATACCTTTTCGAACAGTTCTTACATTGGAAATCAGGTATTGTGTGGATTCCCCTTATCCGTGAAATGTGGGGATTCAGAAGAATCAAAGCCTCCAAAAGTTTCATTAGAAGAAGATACCAATTCCGACTTCCCAAATGGAATTGATTGGGTTGTTATACTTATTGGTTTTGTAAGTGGGCTAGTGATTGGAATCGTTTGTGGGGATCATCTAACTACAAGGTATTGCAAGTTGGCTCTTCCAAAGATTTAGAAAGTGAAGAAGATGAACCATTTTCACTATGAAATGTTTGGAGTCATCTATAGTGCGGTGGAGGTGGTGATAAGAAGGTAATGTATATGTCGTGATATTTATTTTCAGTTGTTAATAATGGGTTCATTACTCGTTAGTAGGAGTTAGTGGGTATTTTTCATTTATTTTTCTTTGGATTGTAAGCCTCTGTAAGGCCATTTTATTTTTATGAATGAATATCACAGAATTGATCCAAGAATCTTTATATCTTTCTTCCTTCTTTTATCCAATCTTGTTTGTATCCATATCAACGGGTATTAGAGTCGGATATCAATGGAGACTTAAAAAAATCCCACATCGAAGATGCGTAGGAGACGAATTAGACACACGCCCGACATGGGGCTTAACACGATCAAAAGAGGAATTGGAAAAATAGTACTTACACGATTTTAAATTGAACAATAAACGGTTTATAAAAAAATGGTTTATTTCAAATATCTTTAATGTACTTATTTTTAGGGGTGTATGTTGGGTTGAAACCAAATCAAACACAAACCCAATTTTTTTTGAAAATCATCACCAAAGGCTGGAACGACGTAAGGTGGGTCGGTCTCCGTTTTTTCGGGTTGGTTTGATATCGGATTGGGCCAGGACCTTATATGATTTTTATACTAAGATGTATAATATTTCAATTTTTCGGGGACCAAACCGAACCCGAATTCACCTCAAATAAAACCGAGGACCAAACCAAATATTCTTTGCTTAACCGGTCCAGTCCAACCCAAAGTTTGGTCATGCCCTACTCAAGGTTTAAAAAAACGGAAACGAGTTTCGAGGCGTTTTCCCATCGCCTCACGAGGCGTAAGCCTCGAGGCGAACCGAGGCGTAAGCCCGAGGCGGAGTTAAAAAATAAATAGAAATATTATATATCTTATAAAAATAGTAATAGTAACTAAATTCATCATCAAATTCATCAAAATAATCAAAAACACATATAAAAAAGACATAAATTGCTTGAAATTGACACAAAAACTCAAAAACATCAAAAACAAATATCAAAAACCCCTGAGGCGCACCTGCGGCGCAACCTTTTTAGCGCCTCAGCCCCTCTGAGGCGCACATACAATATAAACCCCCCTGAGGCGCGCCTCAGAATCGTTTTTTGGCCGTTTTGCCTTGAGGCGCGCCTCGAGGCGCACGCCTCAACGTTTTTTTAAAACCATGGCCCTACTTTCTTTCTTGTACTTAATTGCAATAGGTCTAGTAACCACCAAAACCCAACCAGGATGCACTGCAAGTGCAACAGGGTCCATTGATGACTCGATCAATAACGGATATCTATGGAACCAAGGTCAACCCTTAGAAGATCAAAGTCTTGATTCTTATGAGCTATCATCAGAAGTTGACATTTAAGAATGCTCAAAGGTCAAGATATTATGCAAATTTATAAAAAGAAGATTTCGAAGAACGCGAGCTGGTTGCATAGTGGCAGTGACACGATTGATGATCATTTAGCTACAATTTCATTAGATGGCTTTGATTTCTATTGTTTTAGTCATTTAAAGTCATAAGGGTGAAGGGAGTGGTTACCTATTCCAAATAGGTAAACTCCTAATTCAACCAATCACACATTGCCATGTCAATTCACCTAAATAAGTTACCGAATGCTCAAAAACGTTGGCGGTGGTTTACCTAATGGGGTTTAGGTAAACTATCTTAAAAAAAGGAAAAAATGTGTGATTGGTTGAGAAGAAATGGACCCCACCACGCACCCATCTCTCCGACCTTCCCTCCCTCTCACCGAATCGGTGAAGGTTCACCGCCCCACTTCATTACCGATCGGTAAACACGGACAGTGGCGGTGTTACCGATCAGTAAACCGCGATACCGACGTGTTTACCGACCCACTCCACTCACCTAAATGCCTCAATAGGTATCTAGATGTTTGACCAATTTAATGCTTGTTCGGTTCTATAGGCTGGTTTTGGGTTTTGTAATGATGCTCACGTAGGGTCCCATGGGCATGCAATGTAATCATACACCACAATCATTTTTTTTACTATTTTCACAATAACGGATTAGTGACACCATCTTCTCCAATAGCTTCTGTGATTTCTTCTTTATTTTCTCCATTGTTCTGATTCAATTCGTTCTTTATACCCCGATCCATTGTTTTCTCTGCAGAAGATTCTTTTGCAATCGTTCTTCTGGGTCTTCATAGAATCGATTTTGATATGGCTCCGTTAATCAGCGTTCTTCTGTGGCGATTGTGGAGTGGATGAATAGAACGCCCGCCAGGTGTTTGATGAAAGTCCAAGGTGAACCTGTTTCACTATGAAAGGTTTGGAGTCAATAAGTGCACCGGTGGAGGTGATAAGAAGGTTATATAAGTTGTGATATTTATTTTCAGTTGTTTGTAATGGATCAACGAACGATTACATTTAACATCAAGTTTCTCAGACTTAATGCAAATGTCTTCCACTTTCTATGTGTAGGCATTATTAGGGGAGTGTGGGTGGTCACTAGTGATAGAATTCCATCACTCACAAGCACCCAATCAAGTTCCGCCATGTCATCAACCATTTTCCATCACTCACAACCTTTTTTGGTGGCAATGGTCATCACTCACAACACCCAACAATAAACCCCCACACCCCTCACATCCATTTATCACGCTAACCCCATAACGCGTTGATTTTATCACGGAAATGGTCCTATCACTCGTGAATGTTTTGGTGGCGGTGGAAGTTTTCTTTTTTCCACGCGTTATTTTCCCTATCACGGTGGAATAACGGTTCCACCCCCACCGCCCTTACAGATGTTCACTATTAACTTATGAGCTGACCGACTGACTTTCTTTTCATATCATTGTAATTTTATTTATTTATTTATTTATTTTGCAAATAATCAAATAGTCATTCAGCCAAAAAAAAGGATTACATGTAGTCAAACCTGTTTCTGACTTTAGCTCTGTATTTCACATATTGTGAAAACAAAGTAATCTTCATGATTTATTCAGCTTGATTCTGTAAACTTGTTGACTTTAGCTTGATTTCTGACGACAATGGCGGACCGAACCTGGTTCATGGAATATTAAAAGGTAGGCTTCTAATTCTTTCTTTCGATTGCTGTTGTTGCTTCTTGGTTGTATTGTTTCACGTTATTCGATCTTATTACCCTGTTTTCTTGATTCAGTTTTTCTATTTGTGTAGTAATTGAACACATGAGGGTTACATTTCATAATTGTACTTGACACTACTTTGTTTACATCGTTCAGTTGTTTTGATGCGGATATTTGTAATCATTGTTGCACTTGATTGTAACCATAAGAAGAGAAAACCATTGTAATTGAATACCTTAGAATGAATAAATTCATTCAAATGAAATACGTGAAGTCCTTTTTTACTATGATACAGTTAATAGAGGTTACTTTATTCCATATTCAATTTATTGTAAGACTTCCATATAAAACATCTAATGATAAGTTGGGAACAATATAAATATAATGAAACTCGGCAGTTTAATAAGAGTGTTTTAATTAGTTTATAACTAAATATTAAATGAATTTTTTTTTATAAATTGTTTTAGTGATTTATTGAATTGATGGTCATTACTTGGATGATGTTTGACTATAATCCGTTGATAGAAGACAAACATGGTTCATCAAAGAGTCATCATGACAATAGTCATAATATGGTCGGTTAAGATATGTATGAACTATTATTTGTCCTATAAGATACAACATGCCTCGCTATAACCCAGTGTCACCCTTTAAGCTATAATGTGGCTTCATAAAGTCTACAGTGGTCCACTAAGTGCCACTATGATTATCAAGACTCAATATGGTCTATTGTAGCTCATTATAATATAGTATCACTCATTGTAACCTGATCAAAATCTTAAAGACTCATATTACCTAATAAAACACAAATTTTTCTTCATCAATTAAGAATCTGATGAAACTATTTTTTTTAATAATGTTCAAGTATTAATGATATGTTAGAGAAGCATAGAATCACATTGTCTACTGCTACCATTGCATCCGTAGCATGTATTAGAATGCTATTAGTATAAAAACTTTTGATCGTTTAAAAAAATGCAAGACAACTCACGTGTTTAACCCTTTTTGCAGGGACGGACCTACCCATAGTCGTGAGTGGGCGGCTGCACCCCTTGATAAAAAAAATTAGTGTATATTTTTGGTAAAAAAACCCGACCGCACCTCTTGAAAATATGTTTGAATGCCTCAGCCGCACCTCCACCAAATAATTCCTGGGTACGTTACTGCCTTTTTGCATGTTTATTTCTATGATTGCCTATAAAACTGTAGGTAAACAGTATAAGTATTGTAACCTCTTTTAACAATCCATTAATTATTACCCATATTTTAAGGCCTTTGATTTTGAAATTCGAAAGGAATTTCAATTATATTATATTATATATATATGGTTGACGAGGGTGAGAGTTGGCTACAAAGTCTACTTTTTCTAAAAAGTGTAGAAAGTGTTCTAAGAGTGACATGTGACATCTAGGGTTTTTGTAATAAAGGGCATAAAGGTAATTCAATAATTAATTTTATTTTTGGAAGATATATCTATTTAACAATTAAACACATTTTATCTGTTTATGGTTTCTTCATATTGTGTTATATAGTTTTCACAATTAAACACATACTCTCACATATTTCATAACATTAAACACATTCATTATATCTTAACGTTGTGTTTTATTAGTTTATGGTTTCTTCACATTGTGTTTTTATCATTTTTCACAATTAAACACACCCCTCACACATAAAACACGCCAATGTCTGAAATACATAATATAAAACACGCTAGGGTCTGATTTCACGATGAACTTGAATGAAGAAATGAATCATGAATCTTGTTTTTTAGTATAGAAGAGAGAGAGAGAGAGAGAGGAAGTTTCCAAAATTTAAAGAGTGGTTTTATGGAATGACACGTACTTGCCTTTTTTAAAATAGGTCAAATGACTTTTTTGCCCACAATCAATTAAATCAATCCTTATTTAAAACAATAATATTACTAAAATGCCACCAAGATGATCTCAACCATTAAAAACACCGATCAAGTGGTCCAAAACACTTCCTACACTTTGTAGAGTAATCTCACCCTGGTTGACGAATAACGATGAATTTTATTTTTATAATAATATATATTTTTTATTATTATTTTTTATTTAATATATTATAATACTTTATTATAATATTTACTTTTAATAACATATTTTTATTTTTTTTTCTTTTTTAAAACCATATATTTCCTTTACTATTTTTTGAATAATTATTTTTTCTTTTTTTAGAACATATATTAATTTATCAATTAATTTGATACTTCTTTAATAATTTATGTTTATAACTTTTTTCTAAAAACTTAAATATAGAGTTGTGCTTGATTTTATCTCTCGACATTCCGTTATATATGTTGATCGAGTAAGACATACTAGAGTACAGGGATGAGCTCGTACCGACCGTTACCAAAAATTCCCAAAAGTAGGTACCGGTATCGGGTACCATTTGCTCATCCCTACTAGAGTAAAAGATTAAAAGGTTGTTGGCGATATAATATTAGTGCCATTATGCATTAAATTCTTGGTTTTATACAAATTGGATTTAAATAATCACAACTATTATCTATTGGCCGGCAACAGTCTCAACTACCGAAATGTTTTGTGGCAGTTCAAACTTATAACTTATTTTCATTCAACAAACTTTTTCTAACTGAGATCTAACTTTGTTAAGAACTATTGGCAGACAAAATAGTGTACTTGGAAGTCGGCAATAGAAAGTGAAGGGAAGACGTAACGAAAATGGCCAACATGAAAAACGACATAACACGATGTGTACTATTGGGGTCAAGACAAACAAGCCTATGATTTAATACCGGATCAAGACCGGCACATGGGTGAAGCGAGGAGAAAGTCTACGAGGAGCGCCGGAAAAGACATTTAGAAAGCAAAGACAACCAAACACTCTAAGATGAAAATAAGGTGAAAACTTATTATGGTAGTACGAATACGATTTATTATGTGGACCCCCTAATTTAAGATCTTTTTTACCCAACAACAATAGTTCATTATGCTAATACACTCTTATAAATTAGAGTAAGCTGTTATTAGTGCATCTATGAGGGTCTTTGTTAGAAAAAAAGACGAGTTGGTAGACAAAACCATGTGATCCCAACTCGTAAAAGTAATAAAGAGTAGGGTATTTGTTAATCAATTGGCAGCTGTGTAATAAATGTAAGTTGTTGATGCATAATTGATAAAATACATGTCTCAAAAATATGTGGTCATACTACTTTTTACGTTTCATTTTGCACAAGATATATGTCTTATTTGGAAGTCGTCAGTTTCTTGGGTTAGGTTTACAAGAGAGCCGAGTGTCACCGAGTTAATTACTGATCTTATGTACATCTTTTTACTTGATTTTGACAATGATCCGACTACAATTGCGGAAGGCAAGATAGCGTAACCAAAAGAGAACTTACAAACAGATATTTGCAATATGAATATTCGTGTGATTTTTGGGTGCCGGATGGGTCGAATGTTGTGCTACCACTTGTTATGGAGCCGATAGTGAGGCCCTGTGTGTGGCGTCCTCAGAAACTTGAGGAGCCTTCCGTCCCACTTATGACCATGGGTCATTAGTTTTATCTTGTCATGAACTCATAAGAGAGTGGTTGTAACTCCCAACCAGTGGGGCTCAAGATGTGCAAGCACTTTTAGGGGGACACTCTTAATTAATCGAAAGAAACATTGATTTGCGTGAGTAGCCAGAAACCCACATGATTAAGCAAAACCTTAATGAAATGCGACATTTGGTAAAAATAACAAAATCTTAAAGTTTGATAAGTTTATATGTTTATTTTGTATTGATTAGTTTATATGAGAACTAGGTTAGAACCCCGTGTATTACACGGGTTGAGTAAATGTAATTTTATATATTAAATAATAAAAAAGATATATATTTGTGAACCCCATATATTGTACGGATTAAATAAATGTAATTTTATATATGAAATAATAAAAAAAGTTATATCTTTAAAAACCATGTGTATAACACAGATTAAATAAATGTAATTTTGTATACTAAATACTAAAAACATCGTATCTTTAAAAAAACCCTTGTATAATCGGGTTAAATAAATCTATCAAATAATAAGAAATTACATCCTTAAAAACTCGTATATTACACGTGTTGAATAGATCTAAAAAAGAGTTATATCTTTAAAAACCATGTGTATTACACAGATTAAATAAATGTAATTTTGTATATTAAATACTAAAAACGTTGTATCTTTAAAAAACCCATGTATAGTCGGGTTGAAAAATCTACCAAATAATAAAAAAATTATATCCTTAGAAACCCCGTATATTACACGTGTTGAATAAATCTAATTTTACATAGCAAATGATAAAAAGTTATATCTTTAAAAACATCGTGTATTACACGGGTTATATAACTGTAACTTTGTATAGTAAATAATAAAAAAAACTGTATTTTTAAAAACCCCGTGTTTTACACGAGTTGAATAAATAAAATTTGTATACCAAATAATAAAAAAAAAGTTATATCTTTCTATACTAATAAACAAAAATCATTTTTGAACACGTGTCATTCTCTGGTAATTTCTCACCCTTATTTTTTTATTTATCTCTTTTATTAAATAATAATAATAAACATCAATTTAACTAAATCTATTTATATATTTTGTTTAATTGATTTCTTTTTTAACTCTAAAGTTTCAATCTTTGACAATTTAAGTCTAAAGTTTCAATATTAGATATTTTAACCCCTTTGATTAATTTGATTTTTCACTTCTAATTCAAAAGTTTTCATCTTTTGCAGTTTAACTAGGGGTGCAAACGAGCCGAGCTACTCGCGAGCTACTCGATCTCGGCTCGAAAAAAAGCTCGAACGAGCCGAGCTTAAACGAGCTCGAGCTCGAGCCCGAGCCTAAAATCAAGCTCGTTTACTAAATGAGCCCGAGCCCGAGCTTCGCTTATCGAGCTCGAGCCGGATCGCGAGCCTAATCGAGCTTTCTGTTTATATATTTTTTTATTAATATATTAAACATATATTTATATAATAATAATTACCATTTATATAAATATAAAAGAATAACAAAATTAAATGTATAATAATAATTATATTTAATATAAATTAATTAATAAATACTAAACGATTCGAGCCCGAGCCGAGCTCGAGCTTGAAAAATTACCTTCGAGCCGAGCTCGAGCTTCAGAAAGAAAGCTCGAATCGAGCCGAGCTCGAGCTCGAGCTTTCATATGTTAAACGAGCTTGAGCTCGAGCCTGGTCGAGCTCGGGCTCGGCTCGCTTGCACCCCTAAATTTAACCCCTCTAATTTTTTTTATTTTCAACTCAAAGCTTTTCATCTTTTACAATTTAATCTCAACACTTTTTTACTTTCAACTTTAGTCTCTTATATACTTTTCATCTTTCATAAGTTCTCCGTTTAACGTGTCGTTCTAAATTTCTGACTTAACACGCCGCAACGTGCGTGTGGGGTTCAATGTTTTTTTATCTATTTTTTTCCTGTTTGACATGTCCGTCGCAGCGCGTCTATTTTTCCCCGTTTGATAGGTTTGTCGCAACGTGCGAGTCAGAGATCGACTTAGTTATTTTTTTCTCAGTTTTACACACAGGTTCGTGGTTATGTGAGAAACATTTGCCTTTCATCTAACATGATATATAACTAATGAATCCCCGCCGCATTGCGGCGGGTGGTAATTCTAGTTTGTAATAAATTAGGATAACATTTAATATTAATTTATTATTTATATATTTAATATAAGTTAAGTAGGAAAAAGAGGTATTTATTTTAAAAATATATTAAATTAATAATTTAGATTTGAGGATAATATTTTATTAAAGTATGATATAATTTAATATTAATTAATTATTTATTTAGTTAATATAAGATAAGTATAGATTTGAGGATACCTTCAATGAATGACACGTGATATTTTTAATATAAGATAAGTAGGAAAAAGAGGTATTTATTTTAAAAAATATATTAAATTAACAATTTAGATTTGAGAATAATATTTTATTAAAGTATGATATAATTTAATATTAATTTATTATTTATTTAGTTAATATAAGATAAGTATAGATTTGAGGATACCTTCAATAATGACACGTGTCCAAAAGTTGGTTTCTTTTATTATATTAGATAGATAGATTAATTTGTTGCCCTTTGCCCGTTTGGGTCGGGGGTGTTTGTGTTTGTTTGGCCTTTTGCCCGTTTGGGTCGAGGGTGTGTTTTAATAAAGTATATTTTTCAAAAAAAAAAAAAAAAGATAGATTGGTAACTGATCCCAACATATTTGATTATTTTATCTTATTGTTGGATTCATTGAGCAAAGAATAACATCTTTGGACTCGAACTTAAACAAAAATAATAGTGGATTGGAGTATTGGACTAATATAATGGACCAAGCTTAAGTACTTTATGTTGGCTATCAGCCCAGTTCATTTAGAGGTCACTGGTTTGAACTTTGAGTGGTCCATATTGGAACATAAAGAAAGGCTCAACATTTTCACCCGGTCCAAATTGGAACATGGTTGAACGGGCCATATATTTTATGAACTGGAACTTTATAACCAAAGCTGCTATATGGGCTAATGTAGTAACATTTATTGCCTTATTGGCTATCAGCCCAGTTCATCCTTTTCTTTCTATTTTATTGGGAAAAAGTACATTCAAAAGTTGTTGCATTATAAAATTTTAAATTATACATCTGAACAATTTTATACTTATATAAACATTTTGTCAAAATTTGATTTAGCATGTATTGGACAAGTTCAAAGTCAAAGTTACTAAAAGGTCACAACTCACCAACCCCCATGTTGCTTTCATGGATGCTTCATTTCGCAATTTCACTCCATCTTCATGGTGTTTGGTAAGATTTTCATGTTTATGGTTTACTTAAGTCCTTGGTAGAAGGAATATTTGAATGGTCATGGTTTGATCTTGTATAAGGGGTCAATAACTTATGTAATAAAAATATGTTACCAGTTGAGTTAAAAAAAGACATGTTTCAAGTTAGATTTTGACAATTCAAGCTATATTATCCATTGGTCGATGATAATCTACACCAATAACTTTTGTAATGACACTTGTAACTTTTCGTTTTGTTAAAGGTAATCTAATTTCTAATGGATATGAAACATCGTATGCCCCTAATGATGTGGCATATGACGTGTAAGTCAAAATGTACGTAATTTATTGCTATCTCGATCCTCAAAAACATCCCGAGGTATACAGACTTATTTTCATGTTAAAATATAATGCCTTTGTTGTAGAAAGTGAAAGCTGAGATTGTATTGATTATATTGCTAGTATGAATCATTATTGACCAGTAAATTATAGTTTGGATTGTTATTATTCAATTTTCCTTTTTTGTTGTTTTACTATAATAAATAGTTATGTAATATAAAAGATTACAAGTTATAATTTTAAAATATTTTTAATAGAACATATTACGCTTTGATTTATTTAAGAAAAATAAAGTTAAGGTTGTATTAATGGAAATTGACATCCAGTCTACTTAATTAATTGTAGAAAATGAGATATTTAAAAGTAGAATATTTAAGTATGACTGTTTAAGAGATGATATATACTACCAACCAATACACCATGTCAAATGCTTAATGTCAACATACTATGACTACAAATGTAGACTCACGATTATGGTAGTTGGGACCGAGCAAAAAAAAAGTTGGTGAGACAGTTGAATTAAGCTCTATTCAACATTTACTTTCCAAATTTCCATTTATTATAATTGTTATCCAGTTTACATTAATCCAGAAGTGTATTATAACACTATATATAACACTATATAACACCATATAAACACCGTATAACACCATATAACACCATATAACATTATGAAACACTTTATAACATTATATAACAAATATAACACTATATTTTGTCTGATAGCATGTCTATGATAGATGTATAGTGTTATATTTGTTATATAATGTTACATAGTGTTATATGGTGTTACATAGTGTTATAGGGTGTTTATATGATGTTATATAGTGTTATAATACACTTCTCACACTTCTGTATTAATGTATACTATCCCTACCCTCCAGTTTAGAGTATACAGAGTGAGGAGGCATGAAAAAGTGACGTTATGTGACATGTGGACGACACGTCAGCACCTGTCAGAAAAATGATGGGGTGCAGAAAAGGGCAGAGTGAGACGAGGCGTGAAAGAGTGACGTTGTGTGACACGTGGCATACACTTTTTATATTTATTTTATATTTAAAAAAATAAAAACCCACCACCCATTCAAAACAACCCAACACATCACCATCTTCTTCACCAGTGGCGGATCCAGGATTTTTTTCCACTGGGTTCACTTTTTAGGTGCTCGAGTTTTCATCAAATAGACGTTAGAATTTCCGGTCGGGTCGGGTCAGGCTTTACCACCAGTGGAAGATCCAGTTTGGCGTTGTTTTCATGTAGAGGTATTGTTGGTATATGTCTTGAATAAGTTCCGTTGTTTTCATGTAGTTTAGTCTTATATTTTTGGTGTTTGATGTTGTTGTACGCCTTGGTTTTTTTTTTCTTTTTTCTGGTTGTTCCTGCCTTAGTTCCTTGCTAAGAAGGGATCATTTGTTGATTGAAATCTCGAGTTTGGCGTTCAAAGTAAACTGATAAAAAGTTGACGATTCCTATTCAATCCAATAGCGCTTTTTGAGAAGTCAGGTTAAGAAGACATCTAATTGTTATTTTAGTTTAGGTTTCGCAAAATCTAAGAACAAAACATTGTTATGAACTAGTCACAAGATCCATAATAAGTCGTTCATGTAACAACTCTCATTTAAAGTCATATTTATTAAAATAATTTGACCAATAGGAAACCCTAATTAAGACACCCAAGTGATTCTGCGCAAACCCTAAAATTTTCAGAACAATCAGAATCAGGATCAGGGCCCCTAAAACTCAGGGGGGGTATTTCCTAGTTAACGATTATCCACATAAAATGCTGTCAAATTTGAAATTTACGAAACTACTGACTCAGCAGGCCTAGTCCCACACGTGGCCACCCTATAATGAAAATGTGACCCTTGCGCACCGTAAGGGTCTTAGGCTTACGGTGCGCAAGCAATGTGAAATTTTGGGTATAAATAGCAGAGTCTGGGACTGGATTCTGGGCGCTTGAACGACGAACAAAGTCGAAATATACACTGAGTTAGGCTCTGTTTATCACAATTAACACACACGGATCACTAATCGACGCCGCAATCAGGGTATTAACTCGATCGCTATTACGATTCATTTTCCGATCGATCAATAATCCAATGGATGTTTAAGTGCTGCCCACATTAGGGTTTATGCTTTGTCATTCGTCGTTAATTCGATGGATGTTTAAGTATCGAACTTTGTCATTCGTTGTAAGGGTTTGATCTCGTGAGTTATCGTAAATGCTGTATTAAGTTACTGACTGAATTGTGTGCCTGTTATAAATTTAGGTTAAAAAGGCTAATCAGTAGGCTAAACTCTGCTCAAATTAAATCTGCAAAGTGAGTCATTCTCTTTTTATCAATTATTTTACAATACCTCAAATTATTTTCAAAGGTTATAATTACAGGGACTAAGTCGTGGATATCTTGAATTACTGGTTAGTGGGGTATTGTGCACATTACTAATTTTTTCCCAGTTAGGTTCATTGACCTACTCGGGATAATCACTGTTACGTTCATTGACCTACAGGGATAATCATCACTATTTAGGTTCATTGATCTAATAGTGGTATGACCATCGTCACCATTGTGACATGTCACCATTGTGACAGGATGCCAGATAAAAATAAGATAGAAGCCATTGTAATCGCTCTTATGCTGTAATTAATAACTATGCATCATTATGCAAAATAGAATGATTCACTCAGTATTTCCCGCTGACAAAACCTTTTTCAAACATGTTTCAGGTAATCCATTATGATCCAGGAAAAGTGTCATATAGCACTACAAGCTCAAAGAAGTGGCTCAGTATAAAATAAAGAAACATGTTTTGTAAAATAAAAGATTTCTTCATGAAATCTCAAGATTGTAAATTACCGGGTTTTATCCCGCGTTGTGAAATAAAATAATCGGGAAATATTTCAGTCTTAAAAAGATCCTGATGTTAAACTTCCGCTGTTAAACTCAATTAATTAAATACCACGGGATTTCTGTCCCGCGGCTCCTGAAACGGGTCAAACCGGGTCGGGGGCCGTGACAGAAAAAGGTGGTATCATAGCCACTGATTTAAGCCAATTAAGTATTTAGAAAATACTTAATTTTTATTAATTGCTATTTTGTGATTATGTGTTTTATTATCTGACTAATTGTATACAGTATGGGCAGATCTTTATACGCTAGCTAATATAGCAATTAATACAAATCCTTAAATAATTTGACCCAAGTTTAGCACCTTTATTATCTACAGTCTAGAAACCTTATTTAGTAAATAAATAAATTTACAAATAAAACCTAGTATGTTTTCATATTCGGTTGTTTCATAGTTACCCAATATGAAATAATATTTAAAGGTTTTCTATGAAATTTGATATAATTTTTAACTTAGTATTTGTGTGTACTTTGCATAACAGCATGAGTGACTTGTCGGAAGCCCTTCAGAATTTAAATCTCTATCCAGTAAGAATAGAAGTTTCCAGAGATTTCAATAGGTATATACCAGACATAGAAGAACCTATAGAATTCAACGCTTCACCTCTCGAGAAACCCAAGCCTAAGAAAATGGAAATTGGGGAAAGCTCTAGGCAAATTGAGGGGTTACTATCTCAAGAAGAACTAGGTTTTATAATGGCAAACGATGATACTATTGAGCCTATTAATGAAAATGATTTTATTCATTCTCTTGAAACACAACTACCAATAAACTTAGAACCAGCTATTCCAAACCCTTCAATCCACTCGCAAATAGACGAATGGTTGAATAATGAAATACTGTTACAAAACCATCCCTATAAGCTTTTTCCTAAGTTCAATCCAGAACCTTTACCAAATCCACCAATAAGTAACGAGAATATGACTGAACTCCGTTATTTTAACAAAGAACTAATGGATGCTGGGAATAGAATCCAAGAGATTTTGGGACAGATCTCCTGGAAATACGATGAGAAGGAACGCCGTTACTAGAATATCACCTGATAAAGGATAGGGGATTATGAAACTGTGGTTGTGTAATAGTAATAGTAAAATCAGTATGTGTAAAATAAATAATAAAACGGTTGTATATAGAAGCATGATATAATCTATAAAACAAATGAAAATTTACAATTTTGTTGTATATTCGTTTACGTGATTATGTGCAATTAATTGTGACCTTAGATTATTTCTTTTATACTAATTATTTATCTATAAATTAGTTATCAGATGGAAAACGTTAATAATGAACCAGTTAATGAGGTTAATCAATCTGAGCAACAACCGGGGGATCAATTTATGACTAGGCAGGATATAGAAAATATCGTTGCTCAAGGGATAGCCAACGCTATTCCAGAAATAGTTGCTCAAGGGATAGCCAATGTTATTCCATCAATCGTTGCTGCTATTAAATATCCAATCGAACCGCAACAAATCGTTCCTAGCAAACGTATTTCTGAAGATAACTTCAGTAATAGTATAAACGGAGGCAGTAATCTTGTTAATCATGATAATGAACCACGGCAAGCTCCGCTCCCTAAGAAAAGGAAAACTGCAACGCCTGGTTGCACTTACAAAGAATTTCTTGCTTGTAAACCCACTAAGTTTGCAGGCAATGAAGGAGCGACTGCGGCACTGCATTGGTTAGAGAAAACCGAGGCAGTAATTGCCATAAGTAAATGTGCTCAGGATGATCAGGTCATGTACGCGTCAAATCTTTTCAAAGAAGTGGCGCTAGAATGGTGGAATACGGTGTTACAAGCAAAAGGAAGAAGGATGGCATATGCTATGAACTGGGAAGAATTTAAGAGCTTTGTAGAAAGAAAATTCTGTCCCGAGTATGAAAAGGAACAAATGACAAATAAGTTTCTAACCCATCGGATGGTGGATGTAGATTGTCGAGGGTATACTACGACATTCTTCGAATATGCTCGAGTGGTACCAACCCTGGCTTCGCCAGAGCCGGTACTTATTTCTCGTTATATTTGGGGATTGATTTCCGAAATCCGTAATATTGTCAAGGCTGCGAAACCTCGCACGATTGATGATGCAGTGGATTTAGCCAATACTCTAACTGATGAACTAGTACGGACAAGAGAAGAAAATAGAAGGAAGGAAGTAGCCCAAAAGATTACCCAAGAATTCCATCCGGGTACCCATAACAATTTCAAGAGAAAAGGAAATGGGCAATCTACCACTAGTCCATTTTGCAATTTTTGCAAAAGGAAGCATTTTGGAATATGCAAAGGATATTGCAATTTTTGCAAAATTCCGGGGCATCAAGAAGAAGACTGCAGGAGGAAGAAATTTTCAGTCTGCTACAACTGTGGAGAAGCTGGACATCTTAGGCCAGATTGTCCAAAACTGAACAAACCATCTGACAATAAAGCTAAACCTGCAGAAGGAGTAAAAAGGAATGTAAGAGCCTTCCAAATAACTGCTAAGGAAGCAGAACTCATTCCAGATGTGATAGCCGGTACGTTCTTAGTTCACAAAAGTATTATTTGACTCTGGTGCAAACCAAAGTTTTATAAATACTTCATTTTGCCAAACTTTTAACTTACCTTTAACCAGCATTAGGCAAATTTCTACAATAGAAACGGCAGATGGGAATTCAGTTAAAATAAATAAGGTTCTGCAAAATGTAGAAATAGAACTTTTAAGTCATAAATTTTCTGCAACCCTATTATCTATGAAATTAGTTGAAATCAAGGTTGTGCTAAGAATGGATTGATTAGTAAAACAATTATGCTCGAATTATCTATGATAAGAATTCCATAGAAATTTGTGCACCACTGGAGAAGTAATAATGATTACAGGAGATAAGTCATGTAAACCCATAAAGTTCATATCAATAATGAAAATTGCTAATTATGAACGAAAGCAAGGAATAGTATATATGATTTCAGTAATCATCAATACTAAAGATAAAGAATTTAAGGAAATTTCTGTAGTTTCAGAATACCCAGATGTATTTCCAGAAGATTTACCTGGATTACCACCAGATAGGGAGATAGAATTTAGGATTCATCTAATTCCAGGAATTTTACCGATAAGCCAAGGAACCTTATCGGTTAGCACCTACAGAAATATAAAAACTGAAAAAGCAATTAGATGAATTATTAAGTAAAGGTTTCATACAACCTAATTTATCCCCGTGTGGGGGGCATTAGTATTGTTTATTAAGAAAAAGATGGTTCGATGAGAATGTGTATTGATTATAGGGAATTGAATAAGGTTACAATTAAGAATCAATACCCATTACCTAGAATTGAAGATCTATTCGATCAATTCCAGGGAGATAGATATTTTTATAAGATAGATTTATACTCTGGACATCATCAATTGAAAATACAAGAGGAAGACATACCTAAAATTGCTTTCAGAACCAGGTATGGTCATTACGAGTTTACAGTCATGCCATTTGGATTAACGAATGCACCTATAGCATTCATGGACATGATAAATAGGATCTGTAAACTATATTTGGATAAATTTGTAATTGTCTTCATAGACGATATACTCATTTATTCCAAAAGTCAGGAAGGACATTGTCAGTACCTGCATGCACTCTTAGCATTTTTAAGAAAAGAGAAGCTTTACGCCAAATTTTTTTTTGAAGTATGAATTTTGGTTGCTAGAAGTGCAATTTCTAGGCCATATGGTGAATCATGAAGGTACTCACGTAGATCCTGATAAGATAGCAACAATTACCAAATGGAAGGATCCGCAATCCATAATGGAAATTAGGAGTTTTATAGGTTTAGCTGAATATTATAGCCGGTTTATTAAGGATTTTTCCAAAATAGCTATACCGTTAACTAAGCTAACCTATAAAACAGTTAAAGGATCTAAACAAGAAGAAGCCTTTAGGATATTAAAACATAAATTAACAAAATCCTAGCCTTACCAGAAGGAACTGAAGATTTTGAAGTATATTATGATGCTTCAAAACTAGGATTAGGATGTGTGCTTATGCAACGCAAGAAGGTAATTGCGTATGCTTCAAGACAGTTGAAAAAGCATGAAGAGAACTATACAACACATGAATTAGAATTAGGAGCCATAAATTTTGCCCTTAAGATTTGGAGACATTATCTGTATTGAAGTAAGTTTACTATCTATACGGATCATAAGAATTTAATATATATATTTGGGCAAAAAGAATTAAAAATGAGGCAAAGGAGATGGATGAAAATTCTAAGAAACTACGACTGTGATATTCAGTATCACGAAGGAAAAGCTGAAGACGGCTAGAGATCGCCAGAAGAGTTATACAAATAATAGACGAAAGCCGTTGGAATTTCAAGATTTGAAGACAAAATGCTATTGAAAGTATCTCCTTGAAAAGGAGTAGTTAGATTTGGTAAGAAAGGAAAGTTAAATCCAAGATATGTAGGACCATTTTCAGTGATCCAACGTATAAGACCAGTTGCTTATCATTTACAACTACCAGGAGAGTTAGCTGGAGTACATGATGTATTTCATGTATCCAATCTCAAGAAATGTCTATCAGACGAATCTTTGGTAGTACCTCTCCAAGATATAAAGGTAAACGAAAATTTGTAGAGAAACCTCTTCAGATAGAAGATAGAAAGATCAAATTTCTCAAAACACAAACGATTAGTGTTAGTTCAAGTAAAGTAGAATTCAAAGATAGGACCCTAATACACTCCGGAACTGGAATTAAGCAAAAGTATCCTCAATTATTCCAGTAAATCTCGAGGATGAGATTTTTATTAAGGTGGGGAGAATGTAACAACTCTCATTTAAAGTCATATTTATTAAAATAATTTGACCAATAGGAAACCCTAATTAAGACACCCAAGTGATTCTGCGCAAACCCTAAAATTTTCAGAACAATCAGAATCAGGATCAGGGCCCCTAAAACTCAGGGGGGGTATTTCCTAGTTAACGATTATCCACATAAAATGCTGTCAAATTTGAAATTTACGAAACTACTGACTCAGCAGGCCTAGTCCCACACGTGGCCACCCTATAATGAAATGTGACCCTTGCGCACCGTAAGGGTCTTAGGCTTACGGTGCGCAAGCAATGTGAAATTTTGGGTATAAATAGCAGAGTCTGGGACTGGATTCTGGGCGCTTGAACGACGAACAAAGTCGAAATATACACTGAGTTACGCTCTGTTTATCACAATTAACACACACGGATCACTAATCGACGCCGCAATCAGGGTATTAACTCGATCGCTATTACGATTCATTTTCCGATCGATCAATAATCCAATGGATGTTTAAGTGCTGCCCACATTAGGGTTTATGCTTTGTCATTCGTCGTTAATTCGATGGATGTTTAAGTATCGCACTTTGTCATTCGTTGTGAGGGTTTGATCTCGTGAGTTATCGTAAATGCTGTATTAAGTTACTGACTGAATTGTGTGCCTGTTATAAATTTAGGTTAAAAAGGCTAATCAGTAGGCTAAACTCTGCTCAAATTAAATCTGCAAAGTGAGTCATTCTCTTTTTATCAATTATTTTACAATACCTCAAATTATTTTCAAAGGTTATAATTACAGGGACTAAGTCGTGGATATCTTGAATTACTGGTTAGTGGGGTATTGTGCACATTACTAATTTTTTCCCAGTTAGGTTCATTGACCTACTCGGGATAATCACTGTTAGGTTCATGTAACACCCTAAATATTTTGTTGTAATTTAAATAGTAATTACGTGGACTTTATAGAAAAATCAGAGTTTACAAAAAGATTTCATATTTGAACCATTCACACTTGAGATAGTGCTAAATACATCCAAAGATAATCCATAACAAGTTTAAAAGTTAACCCTTGTTAACAAACTAACCACTAGTTCAAGGGGTTTTAAAACATGATTAACAAAAGAGTTTACAACATGATTATGTTTAGACAGGATTAAGGTTATTGCGGAAGCTTCAAAATGCGTGTTCGGTTCTTGACGTTGTACTTGATCACCATCCGGGAGGGCTTCATGCATACCTAGGGTCAAACACTAAGATATTAGTTTTGACATTAATACATTACGTATAAACGAATTTAAACGATGCAAAGAAGCGAACAAAATATAAATTTCCTGGGTTCCACCGTAATTTACGGTGTCACCGTAAATTACGGTGAACCTGGAATGATTCTGGTGCTGCCGTAAACCAGGAGCTTTTCACCGTAAAGTTTTGAACTCCACCGTAAATTACGGTGGAACCGTAATTTACGGTGGACTCTGCAATATTACCCTTTGACTATTTTCCAACTTGCAAAGATCATAACTTTTCACTCGCTTATCCGTTTTAGCCGATTCTTTTTCCTATGAGTCCGTAATAAGATTACGGATCCAACATTGTACATTTTACATCATGGAAACCGAGATACCGACAATCGGTTCATGATTTCCTTATTTCCATTATCCAACCCTTTTATGTAAGTGCATAGCACCTCTTCTCCATTCTTAAAGCTTTTTAGACATAATTACCCAAATTTCCGGGTTCATATATTTGGTGTATTCACGCCAGTTCCATGGCTTTACAATTCATCAAGGGCTAATACTTGTTTCCACGGAATTCAAGCTTTCCGTTTCAACGACCCTTTTTCATTTAACATTTATTGTTTGACCCATATTCCGGGTTCTTATACTTAGATCAATATCTTAACCAGTTTAATGATGTATTACCATCTATCACCTAGCATGATATGAAAACTTTTAAGTCTTCACTCATGTGATTCGTTTTCAAGCAATATATTGACCCGTTTGGCTATCTGATGAAAACCATCACTTTATTAACATACCAAACCAGATTCTAATGTTTCTTTTGACCCGTTTGGTGATCTAGTGAACTTCGCCACTCTAACGATACATCAAACGCATCAATTACAATCGACCTCGTTTGTACTTTAAAATTAAACATTATTACATAATACAACGAGACTAAAGTCACGTACCTTCAAAGCACACCTTTTCCGCGGGTATCACTTCCGGCGTGTCCACTTGACGTTCCGGATTCCTTGCCTAAAGAGTTCAATTTATAATAAGATTAGAACTCTCTTTCATAAGCTTTAACGCATTCATTCATAACTTATGCAAATCTGCGTTTTTAGCAATCTTTAACATTTTAACCCTCATTTAGGCGTTTTATCAAACACCTTGCGGGTCAAATTTCTACATGATCTAAACCAAGTTCATAACTTGAATTTATCACTCAAATTAGCTTCAATTAGACAACATACACATATTTTAACATCAATAATTTCAGAGATTATCCCAAAATTTTCAGTTTTCACTAGAACAAAAGTCTTAACCCTAGTGTTTATCAAGTTCTACTAACTTACAAATCACCCACTATGGTGATTTTGATCCTTACAACTAACATGCAAGATTTTGTCAGGAAATCATCTAGGGTTTGTCCCTAAACCTTACATTACTTCCAATTTCATGTTTACAACACATAATCAAGCTCTACATTTGATTTTGATCACATGCATGAAGTTTGTATCAAATGAAAATGACCTAATTCAGCATACCTTATGACCCCCTTGACGAGGTGATCACGATTCCATGTTTAGATTTCGATTTCTACTGGATTTTGGCCTTCAATTTGAGAGTTTAGTAGATTTTTAGGTTTTGGAATTGTGGGTGTTGCCCCCTGCCCTCTGTTGATCGACCAGAACCTCAGTTTGAGGTGTTTGGTTTGTTTTATTAAACAAAATAATAACAATAGTTTCAAGATTATCAACATTGGTCCCTCCACTTTGTTTAATATTTAGTTTTGGTTAATCTAACCTTATTTCTAGTTATTCATAGACTCATAGTTAACTAGGTTATAATTTCCTAGTTAGATAAATTCTTGTTTATTTAAAACTTCATAATTTTTAAATATAAAGTTTTGTATTTTCGGGATGTTACAAGTCCACCCCCCTTAAGAAGGGTTTCGTCCCCGAAACCGCAGTACGTACCAAATAGATTAGGGTAGAGTCGTTGCATCTCTTCTTCGGATTCCCACGTGGTATCCGCACCCTTCCTGTGCTCCCACTTAACCTTCACTTGGTTGATTACTTTGTTCCTCAGATTCTTCTCTTTTCGATCTAAAATTGCAATTGGCCTCACTACATAATTGAGGCTATTATCCACCTCGATGTCATCATAGCGGATGCGATCGGTTTCATCTGCTAAGCATTTTCGGAGATGTGACACGTGGAATGTGCTATGAATTCCACTCAACTCCTCGGGTAATTCAAGGCGATATGCTACCTGACCAACCCGTTCAGTGATTCTAAATGGCCCAATGAACCTCGGACTCAACTTTCCTCTTTTTCTGAACCGTATAATTCCTTTCCATGGCGATACTTTTAGCATTACTTTATCGCCCACTTGAAACTCAATAGGCCTATTTCGCTTATCCGCATACGACTTCTGTCTATCCTGAGCTGCTTTTAGGTGAGCTCGGACCTTATCGATTTTCTCATTCGTATTTCGGATTATATCCGTATGTGCTAATCCTCGTGGTCCCACTTCTCCCCAACACACCGGGGTTCGACACTTTCTACCATATAACATTTCATACGGGGCCATTTTAATGCTCGATTGATAGCTATTGTTATATGAAAATTCGACCAAGGGTAGATGGATATCCCAACTGCCCCCGAAGTCGATGATGCAAGCCCGCAACATATCTTCCAACGTTTGTATCGTTCTCTCACTTTGCCCATCCGTTTGCGGATGATACGCAGTGCTAATGTACAGTTTAGTTCCCATTTGCTCTTGAAATTCGCGCCAGAATTTAGAGGTAAACCGAGTATCTCTGTCTGACACAATGGATAGAAGCCATTGTAATCGCTCTTATGCTGTAATTAATAACTATGCATCATTATGCAAAATAGAATGATTCACTCAGTATTTCCCGCTGACAAAACATTTTTCAAACATGTTTCAGGTAATCCGTTATGATCCAGGAAAAGTGCCATATAGCACTACAAGCTCAAAGAAGTGGCTCAGTATAAAATAAAGAAACATGTTTTGTAAAATAAAAGATTTCTTCGTGAAATCTCAAGATTGTAAATTACCGGGTTTTATCCCGCGTTGTGAAATAAAATAATCGGGAAATATTTCAGTCTTAAAAAGATCCTGATGTTAAACTTCCGCTTATAAACTCAATTAATTAAATACCACGGGATTTCTGTCCCGCGGCTCCTGAAACGGGTCAAACCGGGTCGGGGGCCGTGACAGTTCACTCTTCCACCAATATACAAATTCATGACAAAGCTTTTGATCAGAAACCAGATAAAATAAAAAAAACCTAATATAATATTCCAAGCACATAACAAAAATCTTAGTTATGATCCACTGAAATAAAGACTTCCAACATTCAAAATAGTTTTGCTAGTAAATACAAAAATCAACTACAAAGTAAGACTAAATTTCAGGTTTATAATACCTAAATAATACTAAATACCATATCTCGTAGTCATATAGCAACTTTCAAAAATTTACAAACAATAATCAACAAAATCAAGCAACAATTCTAGCAAATTGAGAGAAATCGTTATAGAAAAACACCTGAGAGTGATATATTCTAGCAAATTGAGAGTAATCAAGTAATCAACAGATTATAAATTGTAATCAGTGAGATGTAATCAAAAGCTGTAATCATCGATGTAAAACAAACAGATGTATAACAAACTGTAATCACTGAGATGATGATAATCAATTAATTCGTATAAAACAAACAGATATAAAACTAACTGTAATCACGGAGGCGGAGGCGGAGCAGCCGGAGGCGGACTGGCGGAGCTGCTGCCTGCGCTGATGTTGTTTGAACTCTGTGTTTGTTCGCTGCTTGTTTGTGTTTGTGTGCGGCGTATGTTTTCTTTTTTAGGGTTTTAATGTTTTATTACTTTAAAGAAAAAAAATTAAAAGAGAAATTAAAAAAAAACGGAAAAAAAATGCAGTGACGGGATTCGAACCCGGGTGGATTAGGAAGAAAAGCGCGATTTTAACCAGTGGAACCAAGGCCTTTTATGTTTATGGGTTCCTTTTATAATATACTTATGGGTTCCTTTTCAGCTTCTTATATATATTTACACTAAAAATTAAAAAAAGACTGGGTTCCCGGGAACCCGTAGTTTGTACATAAGTCCGCCCCTGTTCTTCACCACGCCGATGAAAGAACCGGTTCCTTCCACGAAATCAAAAGTGTCCACGCCGCCCTCCACCCCATCGACGGGCTGGTGTGCACGGCGTGAGAAGGCAAACAAGCCGGATTTCCACACTCAAAGTCATGTATGGCGTTGGCTTAAGACCATATTATTACATTCAGACTACAACAAATAAATTCATTTTCTTGCATAGGAAATCATGTCAAGTTTACACCCTAGTGAGTTAAAATTGATAGAATTCAAAACACAACTCATATATATATTTATTAATATAAAAACTATTAACTCTAAATAAACACAACAAAAGAATGTAATCAGTGTTGTAGAGATCGCTAGGCGTCAGTCGGGCAGTGGAGTACTGACTGGGGATTAATCAGATCGGAATTTATATATATAATTTTTAAATTTATATATATATATATACACATACATTAATATCAATATAATACTTAAAAATAGTTCAAAATTCAAACAACTAAGTTTAAAACATAGCAAATCAAGTATTCAAACATTCAATACACACGTTAATATCAATATAATACTTAAAAATAGTTCAAAATTTAAACAATAAAGTTTAAAACATAGCAATTTAAGTATTTAAACATTCAAACATTAACATATCAGTCATCGCCACATGGAATATGTTTTAATGGGTTAAAAACATGTTTTTTTGGCCATGTTGGAACTAAACAACTTGGGCCATGTATTTAATGGTTAAAAACATTTCTTTGGGTCTGATTTAAACTAAAAAAGAGTGGGCCGACTAGAAACGATTTGGCCGACTTGGGCCGATTTGGGCCGCCTTGCACCGACTAGGACCGACTTGGACCGACTACCGACTAATGGTCCGACTAGCTCAAAATTAATCAGTCAACGCTCGACTAGCGCCTAGGCGCCGATTAATTCCGATTTTTACAACACTGAATGTAATCGATGATTGAACAACAAAAAAATATTACCGATGATTGGAGGATGCAAAGATTGAGCGTTACACCAGCGAAAACAAAAGTTAAAGATGCAAGTCGTGCCACATTTTCTTTCAACGAATTATGCGGTAAAGAGTACACCATTTAATTCATAACTCGTTGTAAGATACAAAAGAAACAATAGAACTCATTTGATGAGACGGTAAATCGTAAGCTCATTCAATCAACATGGTGAAAAAGTCGTCAAACCAATTGCTTGTCGCTTAGTTACAAGCATCACCCATATGCTCATGCCAAATGACTCAACCACCCTGATTAAGGTAACACTTAGATACTCCCATTATTAAAATCCCATCCGAGTGAAGAATTAAACCTTACAAAAATCATGTGATGGATCACACCATACATGAAGCGGAATTTGAAATATTATATCACTTAAGAATATTATTGGTTAGCCACTAATCACACGTAAGATAATGGAATATAAGTTGAAACTTTATGATATAATGAATATATATGCCAACTTAAAAGAAAAAAATGAAGCTTATATAATAGATTAAGGCCTCAATTAACATTTGGCATAAGCCTAAAACAATTTTAGGTGTTACATGTTAAATATTTATACCAATGGAATGGTGGTTCATTAGCCAAGGGAGTTAATATCCCGATATATCAGTGTTACATTGGTTACCGATTATCTGGTGAGATATCGTGCCAAATATCGGTACGGATAATATCGGCGATATTGACAGATATTTGACCGATGTTGGACCCATATTTAACCGATATATCATCGATTTTCCCGATATAAGTACATTTCTTCTTAGTTCTATCTATTAGATGATATATATTTAGAATATATTGATTTGTTTATTTTAAGAGATAATCATGTATTTATTGTATCATTTATCTGTTTCCATATTCATGTAATTTCTCTCCCTATTTAAAGGGGATTGTTCAATGGAAGGGATCATGAACATTATTCAATAACCATAAACATCTTTATGGTATCAGAGCTTTTTGCTCTTTAAACCCTAGCCGCCCCATCATACCCGATCCTGTTTCGACCGCAACAATGGGCGACAAATCTCCAACCTCCTCATCCAATCCCAAGCCAGACTCCAAATCATCTCTTCACCCCGCTTACACTGTTACGAACATTCAAAATAAAGTAAGAACCCTTGATGTACAAAAGTAACGTATTCATCATGGGTAAAATTATTCAAACTTCATGCAAAAGCATACAAAGTGTTAGCCCATATTGATGGTACAGAACCCCCGTCAGAAACCGATGATGATTATGAAGCTTGGTCCGAAATTGATTCTCTTAAAATCCAATGGATTTATGCAACCCTTTCAGATGATCTCTTGGTCCGCGTACTGGAAACCGATGCCACGGCTCGGTCCGCATGGGTTAAACTCGAGGGCCTGTTCTTGAACAATAAAGGGTCTCGAGCGACTACTCTCGAGCATGAGTTTACGAATCTCACGCTTGGCGCATGTTCATCCCTTGATGACTACTGTCAGAAGTTGAAAGAGGTTGCAGATCAACTTGGTGACGTTGGATTCCCGGTAAGTGAAGCACGACTTGTAATGCAACTAGTTCGCGGACTCCCTACGGAGTATGATGTCACAGCCGCGATTATTAACCACAACAGCCCTTCATGGAACGAGGCCCGTACCACGTTACAAAAGGAACAGCAAAGGCAAGCGGCCCGACAATCCCAAAACCAATCGGTTTTGGTATCCACCCAATCTAAAAACCAAGATAACAACACCCCTTCCCAACCCAACTCTACCACCGCTCCATCAGACCAACCTCCTTACCCTGCCTATAATCAATCCACCTTAGACCCAAACCGCTCTCGCGGTCGTGGACGCGGCTATCGTGGTCGCGGTCGTGGCCACGGGCGCTCACAACCCACCCAAAACCCCACCTGGTACACTAGCTCTCCAGCCCCATATAACCCACAACCACAACCAGCCAAATATGGCACATGGCATGTCCCACCAAGTTCGTATCCCGCACAGGCTTGGGCTCCGAATCAGCCTCCTATTCCTTTCCAGCCGCAGTTTAATAAGCCCATATGGCCTATCAGACCGCTTCTCAGCAGCCGGCCCAACCGCAGTTCTACCAGCCCCAAAACCCGAACCAACAGGCCCAGTTTCCTGATCCTAACGCGATCAATGCTCTCAGCCCAACTGACTTGGGGACAGCCCTCTCACTGATGCAGGTTAATTATCCGGACCCCTCTTGGAATATGGATACCGGGGCATCCTCTCACATCACCTCTGACTCAGGTAAAATTACTTCTCCTATGTCTATTTCCTCTAGTACTATACTTGTTGGCAATGGCCAAAAATTGCCGATTACAGGGATCGGTAAAAGCCTTTACACCGTCAACAATAAAACATACCATTTAAACAATGTCCTACACTCACCCACTGTCATAAAAGACCTCCTTTCTGTCCGAAAATTTACTCGTGATAATCAAGTTAGTGTCGAATTTGATCCCTTTGGTTTTTCTTTGAAGTATCTCAAGACAGGTGCTTTTCTCTCCCGCCACAATAGCTCGGGCGACCTCTACCCATTTACACCGCCATCTTATGCTTTTGTCTCCACTGCTCAGCCGCCTCCATGGCACAACCGTCTTGGTCACCCTGGAGCAACTATCTTAATTTTTTTGTCTCGTAATCATTTTATTCAATGTAATAAGACTAGTCATTCCTTTGTTTGCTCGTCTTGTCAACTTGCTAATAGTATTCGTTTGTCGTTTCATGATTCCAATTCTGTCACTTTTGCGCCTTTTGATTTAATACATTGTGACTTATGGACATCTCCCGTCTTAAGCAAAACCGGCTACAAATACTATATGGTTTTAATAGACAATTTTACCCAACACGTGTGGGTTTACCCCTTAAAATTCAAATCTGAGACCTTCGTCAATTTTGTTAAATTTCACAAACTTATTCACACCCAATTTAATTATCTCATAAAAACATTTCAGTGCGATTTAGTAGGTGAGTTTGACAACCACAATTTCAAAAATTTTGCCTCACAACACGGTATGGTCTTTCGTTTTTCATGTCCCCAAACCTCTTCCCAAAATGATAAGGCGGAACGAATGATACGCCGGCTTAACAACATCATCCGTGCTCTTCTTGTCCATGCTCACCTCCCACCCGTGTTTTGGGTTGAAGCCTTACACACGGCTGCCTACCTACATAATATTTTACCCATAACCAAGCTTAATCATCGCACACCGGCCTTTGCTTTGTATCAACGCCACCCCACTTATGATCACCTTCGGGTTTTCGGGTGTGCTTGTTATCCAAATGCATCTGCTAACCAACCAAATAAGCTTTACCAAGATCAACCCGTTGCATCTTTCTTGGATACCTGACAAATTTTCGCGGGTACCGATGCCTTGATCCTACATCAGGACGCGTTCACATTTCTCGTCATGTAATTTTTGACGAATCTGACTTTCCCTTTCAATACCCATTCGCAGCCGATACCTACACCTTCCTTGAGGATGTTCCTTCTCCTCTCTTGTCCCTTTTGCAGCCCCAAGCCAATACACTCCCACCGGCCCACTTCCTGCGCAGCCCACTTCCTCACCAGCCCACTTTCCCACCGGCCCACCTCCTGTCCAGCCCGCTACTTCCCAATCACCACCACAGTCCCCTCTCGCTACCTCCCCGACCCACTCTCACTCACCTACTGACCCTACACCCGCTCCTCTAACCCAAAACCAACATCCCATGATGACCCGGTCCAAAGCCGGGGTCACGAAGCCCAATCCTAAATTCGGTCTTACTACTTCATCTCCTGTCACCACTATTTCCCCTCTTCCTAAATCCTACCAAAAGGCTTTTACCGACCCTAATTGGCACCAGGCTATGCACAACGAATATAGTGCTTTACAGGAAAATCAGACATGGGAGTTGGTTCCCAAAAGGCTTACCCATTATACGGTGCATGTGGTTATTTCGTCATAAATTTAAGGCTGATGGTTCTCTCGAGAGGTATAAGGCACGCTTAGTGGTAAATGGCAAATCTCAAACAGTAGGCATCGACTGTCATGACACTTTCAGTCCAGTGGTAAAACCAGCGTCCATTCGTATAGTTTTAAGCCTGGCAGTATCCCGAAATTGGCCTATACACCAGTTGGATGTTAAGAATGCATTCCTTCATGGAAATTTGGAAGAAACTGTGTTTATGCATCAACCTCCGGGCTTTACTAATAAAGATTTCCCTAACCATGTTTGTCGGTTGAAAAGGTCACTTTACGGCCTCAAACAGGCCCCGCGGGCTTGGTACACGCGCTTCTCCACATACCTACTCTCTCATGGTTTTCGTAGCAGCGTCTGTGATTCATCTCTCTTTATATTTCGCCAGGGTACTAGCATGGCTTACTTGCTTCTGTATGTAGATGATATAATCCTCACAGCATCTGACTCGGCTCTCCTACGGTCCATCATCTCTATGTTATCCCGTGTAATTATCATGACGGATCTGGGTCATCTTCATCATTTTTGGGAATCACAGTCACACGGGACTCTAAGGGATTTTTCACACCCCGATTTCCACGTGTCACCGGTGGGCCCGGTGGGGAGTATCGTGGCGTGGTTGGCAACATAATAGTCAAACAACACAATATTTAATATGCACGGCGGAAGCAAATGAAAGATATAATTCAACCGAATATAAGATTTGTAATATCAAATATCACAACTGTCGATTGTTTATCCACAGACGGATCGAAAATAAAATGGAAACAATGGTTCAACAGACTTTAGGCATCTTAAGCTTGCGAGACTTCTATTGATGCTAAGGAGAAATCCCAGCCAATTACGCTTAGTACCTGCATTTAATCTTTTTGGGAAAATACGTCAGTTTACACTGGTAAATACAATCAACTGACTCATTTTAAAAATGGTTAAAAATTGATTTGGATGCACGTGGCATAAACATTTTATAACTTGGGAGAATTATTTAAATGTATAATCTTGTGAACGAATTACATGTTCCTTATGCGTTCAGTAGCCCGGACGTACCGGGTTAAAGATCAATAGACACACCACATCAACTATTTATGCACTGACGAGTGTACGCCTACACTCCGCGCTTAGGTCGTGGCCATTGCGTAAAATGATGCCAAGGATATCCGGGACATGGTCATTAACCCCCCAAAGGCTTTTAAGTAAACAAAACTGTTTAAACGGGCCGATCAAATTATTCAATTAACCACCAAACGATGGAAGATTTAATGCCCGACCAAGCGGTATTTTATATACCGTAACCCAAGCCCGTATAGGGAAAATAGTTAAAAGTATTTACCTGAGCAAAGTAATAATCACAATAAGCAAATGCAAGTAGCTTTTACTGGTCCTCCTAATCTGGAACGAAGGTTTATAATAACCTATTAGAATCCTAACGGGTCTTTAGTTAAGCTTAAGCTTAGACAGGTTAGTTTCAAAGATACGGTTCGTACGCACGATTTAGCGAAGACCGGATAGAATGTGATTTAGACCCGACAAGTTCAGAGACTTGCTTAATATGGGTATTTCATAGACATTCTGGATTTTGAGATAAAACCGATAAGGTTTGACCCGTTTCGGCTAATTTATGTAAACTAGTTACATAAACTGAACCGAGCGCGTAATAAGCGTAACGGGTAATTATTAGAGCCATATACAGGTTTCCTAAGTTAATATGCTTCAAATATGTTGTGACATCAGTAAGATGTCTTTTATTATACCCGAAACGAATTTAAACACAAACTATGCCCCGTAGGGGTAGTTTGGTCATTTAAAAGGTTAAAAAAGAGTTTAAGTATTCACCTGAGTTACAGGTCTGATATAATCAGCAAAAATACTTAGTTTACTAAGTTATAACAGTAGGGTAAAGTATATATGTGAAATTTATCAATTATAACCAAACTATGCACTGTAGGGGCATTTTGGTAATTTCACATAAGCCGTAAAGCTCAAAACTGAAGTCTGAGTTAAACAACTTTTGCTTACTGTTAAAATATTATAATTTACCCAAAATATCAGTAGGTATCAACTTTGTATGTTTAAAATAGTTCTAGTACATACTATGCGTTAAAAACGCTTAAAAAGGCGATTAGAAGCCATTTCCGGGTTCTATACATAAAGCTGATATTTTTATTATTCCAGAAGGCTTAAAATAATTTATTTATCATATCTAATCAGTATCAAAAGGTTTGGAGTCGATTAGATATGTAAAACTCATTTTATAGCCCGTAAGGGCAAAACCGACAATTACCGGATTAAGCCTACGACTATAAGTTATGCTCAGCCTAAAATTAATTAAAAATCTTCAAAAATACCAAAATAATATATTACATCAGTGGGTAATAAGTTTGATATCAAAAAGTAGGCTTAACTAGGCTATACGCTAATTACGTCGTTTAATTAACATAAAGCTTCTTAATTACGCTGATGAGCATAACTCTCAATCTACACCTCAAACTGATGTCAAACTTTTCATACAAGTTTATATATCAGTAACTAAGGTTTCTACACTTTTACATTTTCAAAAATCACGTTTTAAGGTGAAAAGGGCATAATGGTCAACATATGAGCAATTAACGGAATCATGCGTATTAATTGGTTAACTAATGAACCATGGTGTATAATCACAGAGGGTTATACTAGCATGTAACCTGGTCCAAATGAAGCTCTAAGGTATTTCTAAAACATACCAAAACGGGTCAGAACTGAAGTCAAAGCAAAAGTCAAAGCTTTGCGACTTTCGGTTCCGAACCGGGTCTAAACAGTAAATTGTCGGGTTGAACATGTTTAGACATGTTCTTACACTAATTACCAAGTTATATTAATGATCAAACAGGTTGTATGTGTTCTACATTGCTAATCATGCATAAATTAGAAATTAAATATCCTGTTTAACTTTTTATTAACAAGCTTGACCCGACATTTGACCTAGTTAGAGTGGGAATCAGGGGGAACCCTTTTAAGGGTTTATTACCCACATAATTACCAACTTATAACTACTTTCAATTCGACTAATCACTGAACCATTAGTGATTAATCGTTAAGTCAACCGTTAATTACGACAGTTTGACTTTTAAGCTAAAACTAAGTAAAAACTTAACTAAGAAAGGTTAAGCAAACTTACAAGAGTCCTATGAACGACCAGAGATCACTTGAGAGAAGTCTTGAGCTCCAGAAATGATCAGGAATGCAAGAATGAAGGTGTGAAGAATGTTTGCAACTTAGGAGCTTTATATAGTGATTAAATCACCATAGATTGTTGACATCTAAGTCTACAACTGACCACAATTCATCCACAAGTGTCCCTAGTGCTCTAGGAACTGTTTAGGGGTCGCCCACAATGTGAAATTATCTGTTTTGGGTCGATTAAGCGCGAATACAGGCTGTTGTCTACGTGTTCTGCATCTGATGGTCTGACGCGGCCCGCGTAAGACCTTAAGGTCTCTTACGCGGCCCGCCTGAGTCTTGTAATCAGATTTCACATTTTCTAGTTTCCGTATCTTTGTCCCTTGGCTCTTCGAAAGGTCAACTAGCTTATATTTTTGCACTTTGACCCCTTCTTATTTATCTACAAGGGTTTTAAGACTTGTACCCACTTTACCAAGTCCTTGGTCACCTTGTTATTACCCGAAAAGTCATAACTTTCAACGTAGACGCTTTTAACCCTTCGCATACGAATTTGATCATAACTTTCTCATACGATAACGAAACTTTATGAAATTTATATCGTGCATTCTAGTGAGCATAATTAACCGTTACAAAGCTTCGGGTTTGTCAAAAGGTCACTCAGAGGTATAACTTAAACATGTTGACACATTTAGCCCCTGTAGTTTGTAATCTCTCACTTTCTTTCATAATTGGCTTCGTATGATCCATGATTTATTCGTTTGAAGGTATGAGCATCATGTAGGGTTAATGTACAATATATTTATTCACTGTTGACACTTAGAACTCGTATATTCACATACTTTTCATGATTGTCAACTTTAATCCTTCCATAACATTCTTTCACACGTTCAAACATATGACACGTGTCAACATATTATAGGACGTGAATTTTTCGAGGTGTTACAGGATTGTTCTTATCTCAATCGCAGTATACCCGAGATATTCTGCATCGTGCAAACATGACCGATTGTAAACCTTGTGCTACTCCATGTGACACTACCACTAAACTCAGCGCATCTGATGGTGAATTAATATCCGATAGCACCCTCTACCGTAGTCTCGCAGGAGCTCTTCAGTATCTCACTTTCACCAGACCGGATATTACGTATGCCGTTCAGCAGGTTTGTTTGTTTATGCATGCCCCACGGGAACCACACTTTGCCTTTCTCAAACGTATTCTGCGTTATCTTCAGGGCACCATCGACCTTGGCCTACGTTTATCTGCATCTTCGCCTATAACACTCACAACTTATTCCGATGCTGATTGGGGTGGGTGTCCTGACTCTCGCCGGTCCACGTCAGGCTACTGTGTTTTCTTGGGAAATAATTTGGTCTCCTGCTCCTCTAAACGTCAGCCTACTATTTCTCGCTCAAGCGCAGAGGCTGAATACCGTGGGGTTGCAAACGTGGTCGCCGAAGCTGCTTGGCTTCGCAATTTACTTCTGGAGCTTCAGGTTCCAATCCTCAAAGCCACTATTGTCTATTGTGATAATATATCTGCGGTCTATTTATCGGAGAATCCTGTTCAACATCAGCGCACAAAGCATGTGGAATTAGACATCCATTTCGTTCGTGAAAAGGTTCAGCTCGGTCACGTCAAAGTACTTCATGTCCCTTCCTCATCTCAGTATGCAGACATTTTCACAAAAGGTTTACCTCGGGCATTGTTTGAAGAGTTTCGATCTAGTTTGAGTGTTTATTCCTATCACGCTCCAACTACGGGGGGCTATTAGATGATATATATTTAGAATATATTGATTTGTTTATTTTAAGAGATAATCATGTATTTATTGTATCATTTATCTGTTTCCATATTCATGTAATTTCTCTCCCTATTTAAAGGGGATTGTTCAATGGAAGGGATCATGAACATTATTCAATAACCATAAACATCTTTACTATCATTTGTCTTTCTTCTTATTGTTGTTATTACTGTTTTAAGTCTTAATTATTGAGTGTTAGTGTTAAATGTTAGTATTTTAAGTGTTAATCAGTTCATACTTGCTACAATTGTTAGTGTTTGCAAGTTACAAAACGTTAATTTGTTAGTGATAGTAGAATATACTGAATTGTTAGTGTTAAATTGCTATATATATAAATTTAGCATGATATTAAAATTACTGATATCCCACCGCGACAACCGATATCTCAAATATCGGTCCTTGATCGACATCCAATATTTTACCGCATTAACTACTTACGCAAAGGGAAAGGCAAAGCTTTTAAACACTTAGACCATTGGGTGTGGTTTGGTTAGTCCCTAAAGACACTATCCGCCACGCAGGCGCCACCTCACCAAGGGTGGAGGACCATTGATATTCACTAATTTATACATATTTTAGTCCCCCATTTTATCCCCATTTTATGCGTTTTCGGCAGTAAAACCGTCATTCGGATACTTAATCAAGTATACTTTTGTTTACAGGCCTAAAACAGCATACCAGACAAGATGATAGTGAAAACGAGGATTTTCCGGGCGAAACGGCTGAACTGCGAACATTCTGTGGAAAATTCTGACCTGGGCAAGTCGCACCCCCGTTCTACTGGTGGCACCCCCGTGCGGATGCGACAACAAAGCTCATCTCGGTGATGAACCCCCGTGCGACTTGTGGCACCCCCGTGCGGATGCGACAACAAAGCTCATCTCGGTGATGAACCCCCGTGCGACTTGTGGCACCCCCGTGCGGATGCGACAACAAAGCTCATCTCGGTGATGCACCCCCGTGCGAATGGTCGCACCCCCGTGCGGATGCGACAACAAGGCCCATCTCGGTGATGCACCCCCGTGCTAATGGTCGCACCCCCGTGCGGATGCGACAACAAGGCCCATCTCGGTGATGCACCCCCGTGCTAATGGTCGCACCCCCGTGCGGATGCGACAACAAGGCCCATCTCGGTGATGTACGCCCGTGCACCGCATGGCACGCCCGTGCGAGATCGAATCTGGTCAAGATCTGATGACGTCATGCGGTATGGCGCACCATACCTCCAATAATGCAAAAAGTGCATGGTCGTGCAACAGGACGCACGACCGTGCGAAATCAAAATTATATAAAAAAACCTGCAGAAACATTCTGCTCGTAATTCTGGAATTTTGGGAGCTTCACAGGCGATTTTACAGGCTCCGGAGGCTATGCTTTTGACCCGGATTCAAGCCACATCGTGTCGTTTAGCTCCATTACTATCCGGATTCGTAGTCTAGTGCTTGTTTATGGTGTGGTTTTCTAATCTTTCCATGTTTTTGTTAATCTTTCAAGCATTTAGATTAATGTTTATGTATTATTGTAGCCTTTGGGCAAAAACACAACAATCCCTTGCTTGATTATAGCCATTAGTGTGTTAATCTTTGTTTGTAATGACACTTTGAAGTATTTTCTATGTTTATCTTTGATGATTAGTTTGCAACCTTGTTATTGATATTGATTTCTTGATTATAAGTAATTATGTTGGATGATTGATGCTTGGTTAGTTAAGATAGTTGAGAAATGAAGCTTAATTAATCTTGTATTAGTAAACTTTGAACCTGGTTAACTAGTTTAGCTTGGTTTAAATGTATGCATCATGATACTAGAAATGGTTAGTGATTTAATAAAATGTAATTATTGTTAATCAAGAGAGCTTGCCGTCACGTAAGGACCTTAACGGATTAGATGGTGTCGTTATAAATTCTTGCCATGATTTGTTAGCTTAGTTAGTAGTTTAGGCCAAAATTGCTATCTTGGTGAATTATTGTGCAAGATTTGTAAAATGAACTCGGTTGTGATTTAATCTAGTTTATGCTTGTCTCGGTGGTTGCATTGTGTTTATCGGTGTCTCTTTCCTTGATTAAGTGCGGTTAGAAAACTCCTAACGGATGACTAACTTATTTTTAAGAGATTTTCATAGACATTTATCAATTGCACGTTAAAGAACAATTTTAGGTGGTTAAAGTGTGTTTATCGTTTTAACTTTCCGAATGATTGTCATGTTAGGATTCCCGAAAGGGATACTAATTGTCTTAAATTGGAATATTGACCGAATGCTTCTAGTGCCAAAACCGACTTAGTTGACATGCTGTGGTTGTGTATTAAGCAAGGCTTTTTATCTATTATCTATTATGTTTTTATTATGTATTTGTTTACGCTTACGTTAGTTTAATTAAAATCAAACAAAACTTATGTTTTTACCGGTAGTTTAGTGACAAATGTCTAGTATTATTTCTCCGCCCATTTCCTTGGATCGATACTTGGTTCTTACCGATACTTTACTACATATACGACGGGGTACACTTGCCTCTTTCGTGTGTGTTTTGATGTTAAAGTAATAATCACTTTTATAAATTTAAAACCAAATCGTGTGTAATTTCATTGCAAAATTATGTATATATACGCACACGTCAAGTTTTTGGCGCCGTTGCCGGGGAAATGGCGAGCTTTAGGAACGACCCGAGTCATTATGTTATCGGTGTATATACTTGTTAATATTTGTGTATAATTTTTTGATTATTTATTTGTTTATTTATTTGTTAATATTTCTTGCTTTTATTTCATTTATTCGTTTTCCAAGTCATTTTTGTACATTTGTAAATTTTTATTCCATTTATTTATTCGATCCGGATTTCTTTATTCATTTATTCATTGGGTTTTCGGCACCTTTAAATCATTTTTGTATTAGCCGATTCGATTATTTTTATTGTGTTAATTTTTTATAAAATTTCGGGCCCATTTTTGGATTTTTATAAAAAAATTTCAGCCCATTTTAAATAATATTCTGTGTCTTTTCAAAAAAACAAAAATGGTTGCTCCTATTTCCAGGAAAACTTCATTCACATTGGACAGGACCATACACAGTAAAAGAGGTATTTTCTTATGGGACTGTTGCAATAGAGAACGCGGACGGCGTTATTTTCAAAGTGAATGGGCACCCCTTGAAGCTTTACGTTACCGGGCCGATCGAGTCGGCGGTGGAGGTTATCGAACTCCACGCCCTGCACACATCATAAGTGTGGGGACATGAGTCTTGCTATCGACTCGCCGACAAAAATTTAGCATGAGTCTTGCTATCGACTCGCCGACAAAAATTTAGCATGAGTCTTGCTATCGACTCGCCGAAAAAAATTTAGCATGAGTCTACGCTACTGACTCGGTGATTAAAAATGTAGCAGGAGCGTCTTTGGCGCTATAAGGGCTTTGGGTATCAAATCTTGGACCGGAGCACGTGGCAGATACAGCTTCGGAAGTCTCGTTGCATCAACATCATCTTGAGGGGAGTACTATTATCATTTTCTCTATATTTCGGGTCTCGCATTGGGGACAATGCGAAGTTCAGGTGTGGGGAGGGGGTTAACTTTGTTAACTTTGTTTGTCCTCATTAAAAAAAAATAAAAAATTAGAAAATAAAAAAAAATCATTCAAAAATACCTGTATTTTGTATATATTTTAGTAAATAAACCGGTTGGTTGTGTTTTAGAAAGCTTCAGACTTGATAAAAACTCGACAAGCAAAATATTTTTGAAAAAGGAAACCGGAAAGCGTGACAAACAAAGAAAGACTTGCATGATAGTTTTCACACTTTTACCCATTCCTTCCGTTACGTGAGCATATTTGAGCCTTGATATTGTTATATATTTGTTCATTTCGGATATAGGAGTGAGCCGGATGTTATGTGTAATTTAGAACTTGTCACTAGTATGCTTGTTAAGATCATGAACTTGCGGAATTGTGTAGAAGTGATAGAGGCACTTAGATTACCCCTTTGTTGTAAACCTTGTTCTTTGTGTTGTGCTTCCCACCTTACATTACCCTTTAGGATTAACCATGTCGAGCCTTCCCGTTTACCTTTGTTTACCCTACATTATCGCCCACTTAGCCAAATTTAGCCTTTTTATATTTTTAACCCTTTTTAGTGTTGAAACTCGGTCAAAATAATCGTTTAACTAGCGTTTGTTATAATTTATTGTATATATAGTTTGCAAAAAAAAAAAAAAAAAAAACAGAAAATAAAACACCCTAAAATAGGGTGAAGTTGACAAAAATCGAGCAATTTTGAATGTTTAAATGTTAAAATTTCGTTGATGAGCTCGATTGCGCAATAGTCGCCTTTTTAAGGCATTTGTTTGTATAGTTGTATTGTTTGTTGCTAGTTAAACGCTACTACCGAGTTTTAACCGTTTTCGCCACTTTAAATATCCATTTCCATACCCTTCGCCCAAGCCTAACGTTACAACCCGTAAAGACCTCTTGATTTACACGTTTTCGCATGTTAGTTGGTGGAGACGAGATCTTATGACAAGCTTATGATATTACACATTTCATTGACGAGGCATTGAGTGTTTGCACATACACATTTTATGTATGTTTCACAAATAAAACCGAGTGTGTGTGAACATTGTGAGTTGTGTGAAGATTAGCATGTTAAGTCAATTGAAAGTGAGTCACGGCTTTTTGGTTATCGATATATATTTGCATATGCTTGTTTGGTTTGATTCATTTGATGTTGTCTTTCGAAAAACCGGCTAACTGTTTGTAGTTGTTTCAATAAATAGTTTGTAAATTATTGTTCTTGTCAGTTTCTATCTTTTATTGCATTTTATTTTAGCTTGCTTGAGGACAAGCAAGGTTCAAGTGCGGGGAGATTTGATATTCACTAATTTATACATATTTTAGTCCCCCGTTTTATCCCCATTTTATGCGTTTTCGGCAGTAAAACCGTCATTCGGATACTTAATCAAGTATACTTTTGTTTACAGGCCTAAAACAGCATACCAGACAAGATGATAGTGAAAACGAGGATTTTCCGGGCGAAACGGCTGAACTGCGAACATTCTGTGGAAAATTCTGACCTGGGCAAGTCGCACCCCCACTGGTGGCACCCCCGTTCTACTGGTGGCACCCCCGTGCGGATGCGACAACAAAGCTCATCTCGGTGATGAACCCCCGTGCGACTTGTGGCACCCCCGTGCGGATGCGACAACAAAGCTCATCTCGGTGATGCACCCCCGTGCGAATGGTCGCACCCCCGTGCGAATGGTCGCACCCCCGTGCGGATGCGACAACAAGGCCCATCTCGGTGATGCACCCCCGTGCTAATGGTCGCACCCCCGTGCGGATGCGACAACAAGGCCCATCTCGGTGATGCACGCCCGTGCACCGCATGGCACGCCCGTGCGAGATCGAATATGGTCAAGATCTGATGACGTCATGCGGTATGGTGCACCATACCTCCAATAATGCAAAAAGTGCATGGTCGTGCAACAGGACGCACGACCGTGCGAAATTAAAATTATATAAAAAAACCTGCAGAAACATTCTGCTCGTAATTCTGGAATTTTGGGAGCTTCACAGGCGATTTTACAGGCTCCGGAGGCTATGCTTTTGACCCGGATTCAAGCCACATCGTGTCGTTTAGCTCCATTACTATCCAGATTCGTAGTCTAGTGCTTGTTTATGGTGTGGTTTTCTAATCTTTCCATGTTTTTGTTAATCTTTCAAGCATTTAGATTAATGTTTATGTATTATTGTAGCCTTTGGGCAAAAACACAACAATCCCTTGCTTGATTATAGCCATTAGTGTGTTAATCTTTGTTTGTAATGACACTTTGAAGTATTTTCTATGTTTATCTTTGATGATTAGTTTGCAACCTTGTTATTGATATTGATTTCTTGATTATAAGTAATTATGTTGGATGATTGATGCTTGGTTAGTTAAGATAGTTGAGAAATGAAGCTTAATTAATCTTGTATTAGTAAACTTTGAACCTGGTTAACTAGTTTAGCTTGGTTTAAATGTATGCATCATGATACTAGAAATGGTTAGTGATTTAATAAAATGTAATTATTGTTAATCAAGAGAGCTTGCCGTCACGTAAGGACCTTAACGGGTTAGATGGTGTCGTTATAAATTCTTGCCATGATTTGTTAGCTTAGTTAGTAGTTTAGGCCAAAATTGCTATCTTGGTGAATTATTGTGCAAGATTTGTAAAATGAACTCGGTTGTGATTTAATCTAGTTTATGCTTGTCTCGGTGGTTGCATTGTGTTTATCGGTGTCTCTTTCCTTGATTAAGTGCGGTTAGAAAACTCCTAACGGATGACTAACTTATTTTTAAGAGATTTTCATAGACATTTATCAATTGCACGTTAAAGAACAATTTTAGGTGGTTAAAGTGTGTTTATCGTTTTAACTTTCCGAATGATTGTCATGTTAGGATTTCCGAAAGGGATACTAATTGTCTTAAATTGGAATATTGACCGAATGCTTCTAGTGCCAAAACCGACTTAGTTGACATGCTGTGGTTGTGTATTAAGCAAGGCTTTTTATCTATTATCTATTATGTTTTTATTATGTATTTGTTTACGCTTACTTTAGTTTAATTAAAATCAAACAAAACTTATGTTTTTACCGGTAGTTTAGTGACAATTGTCTAGTATTATTTCTCCGCCCATTTCCTTGGATCGATACTTGGTTCTTACCGATACTTTACTACATATATGACGGGGTACACTTGCCTCTTTCGTGTGTGTTTTGATGTTAAAGTAATAATCACTTTTATAAATTTAAAACCAAATCGTGTGTAATTTCATTGCAAAATTATGTATATATACGCACACGTCAACCATCCCCTTGGGGACTACCCAAGGGTGTGGAGGACTACCCAACCTAATAAAAAACCAATATATTAATAAAGGAGAGAGAGAGAGGGGCCCACCAAATGAAAACTCAGCCAACCACCATGCTCGTCCCTTCCGTCTTCCTGCGGCTGTGGGCGACGTGACGAGACCCAAGGGGCGGTGTGCGACGTGAGGGACTAACCGAGACGGGGAAGGGACGACCCCCATACCCCATGGTCTTAGGATTGAAGAGGGTGAATATGGGTTAAGTCCACGACAAGAATTAAAAGAAATTCTCCATTAAAAAATAACATGTTAAATCTTTATAAAAAAAGGTAAAATAAATATTCAGTCTTTAACAAATACGTTTGTTTGTTTGAATGTTTGAAGCCGGCTCGTAGTCGTAACTTTGAAAAAAACAGGAAATGTAAGTATAGAATATAAAAACAGGGCAAAGTGGAAGTCAAGTAAGAATCTACCTAAAATACGCGTCTTCATACATACAGCCGGTGCGGCGGTGCCACCTCCGCTATCAACGCCTTTAAATACACCTCATTCATTCCTTTAAGGAATGACACCCTGTTTCTTGCTTCTATAACACACCACATTCCTATTCCTACCCCTAAATCCTATATATAATCAACCACTTACACCATTTCAACTCGAACTCATAAACTTTCACAACAATGGGTGTCTTGTTTGAGCCTACAAACAATGACAACAACCCCGGTTTGTTGGAAGATTTCATAGAAAAAGCCGGTGGCTGTGCTGTAATTGACGGCGGCTTTGCCACACAGCTTGAGCTCCACGGCGCGTCCATTAAGGACCCGCTGTGGAGCGCGCTTTGCTTGATTAATAACCCACACCTTATCTCTAAGGTAAAGTACATTTGTGCGTTACATTTATTTATTTATTTATTCATTCGTGTAATTGATATTAATTTGAATGTATGGATTTGAAAATGTAGGTTCATTTGGAGTATTTGGAAGCTGGTGCTGATATAATTGTCACTTCTTCTTATCAGGTGTGTGTGCATTTTCACATCAATTTAATTTCTGAATATTTTGTTTGGTTAAAAAAATTTATGTATTCAAATGAAATCGAATTTGTAATATAATATATTAGTTACGATTTATTGTAATTATCTCCTGTGTATATTACATACAATATATTAATTATCCTATGTCAATTCCAGGCTACTCTTCCTGGTTTCATATCCAGAGGACTGTCCCTTGAACAAGCGGAAAAACTACTAGAAAAGAGTGTGAAACTAGCGACGGATGCTCGCGATGTTTTCTGGGAAAGCGTGAACAAAATCGATGATCATACGTACAATCGGGCTCTAGTTGCAGCCTCTATCGGAAGCTATGGTGCATATCTTGCTGATGGCTCAGAATACAGGTAAACAAGATAATAATCAAAGTCTCATACTCATTTATATTTTAAAAATATTTCTAATATGTTTTTTTGTTTCAGTGGGAATTATGGAGAAAATGTGGATATGAACAAACTCAAAGACTTTCATAGACGAAGACTGCAAGTTCTTGTTGCGGCCGGTCCTGATCTGCTTGCTTTCGAAACCATTCCAAATAAGCTTGAGACACAAGTAATCATTTGTCTCATTTCCCTTGCAATTTCTTGAAATATTTGTGAAAATTCATGATCCTAAAGTTGATAATCTAACAGGCTATAGTGGAATTACTCGAAGAAGAAAACGTTCAAATCCCATCGTGGATTTGTTACAGTTCGGTAGACGGTGTAAATGCTCCTTCTGGAGAGAGTTTCGCGGATTGCCTTGAAGTTATTAACACCAGCCGCAGAATCGCAGCTGTCGGGATAAACTGTGCACCGCCGCAGTTTGTTCATAGCCTTGTTCAGAAGTTTAAGGAGTTAACCGAAAAAGTGATTGTTGTTTATCCGAATAGCGGTGAAATTTGGGATGGTATTGCGAAAAAATGGATGGTGAGTTATTTTTATTAAAATTGAGAAGTTTGAAGCTATTTATGTTTGTTTTTTTTTTTGTCTTTTTGATGATGTTTTGTTGTGTTATGTAGCCATCCAAGTGTTTTAACGACGACAAGTTTAAGGTGTTAGCGACAAGATGGCGCGATTCAGGAGCTAAACTTATCGGTGGGTGTTGTCGGACTACGCCTTCAACCGTCCGAGGCCTTTCAAAGGTTTTGAAGAAGACTTCTTTGGCTACTAATTGAACACAAGATATGGTTTAGGATAATATTTATATAATTTATAAATATAATCATGTAGCCATTAAAGAAATGGGCCTATTTATTTATTTTATTTAACTTTTAGTTTTTCTATTACAATTAATGAAAAGATTATTAATGTTCTGGGCTAAAAGAAATTTAAATGCACATGGTTTAAACCTTTAGCATATGGTTTGTTGTTGGTTTGAAGTTTGAACTTTGGTCACATGGTTTGTAGACTTGTAGTTGGCTGGAACTTTGACCACATGGTTTGTTATTGGTTGGAACTTTGACCACATGGTTTGTAGTTTTCTTAGCCTTCTTGGGCCCAATTTGGTTGGCTATTTGCAATACCTTCTGTAAGAGTTTAAGGTGTCAATGCATTCCCATTTGTCTTTAAGTGGACTTTCTCAAGTCAATATCATATGTCCTCATGGACTCTTATCAGTCAAAACCTCATTGAGCGATTAGGGCATCAAGTTGAGATCGATGCTACAATCGTATGCAAACACGACAAGGTTTTGGCTAGTGAAAAATTCTATTACTAGGGTCGTAAATATTGAACACCCTCTAACGTTAAGTTTAGGCTTAATGTTGCTTTGAAGCAATTTGGAAAAAAAATGTTGTAAATGTAGCCTTGAACGGAAAGGTTTAGGTTTTAGGGTTATAAAAAGTCTTGAATAAAAAGGAATTATTGATTATTAATAAGATATAAAATAAAAGGACATTGAAAAGCTTAAAAAGATAGAACGTTTTTAAAAATAAATTTATGCATCTTAAATTGAACATCTATGTTTTAGGTGAGACTTAGCCTCATAGAAAACGAATGCCTTAAATGAAACATTAATTCGTGACAAGATGGAGTTAGGTATGTAGTTACTTGATTTTTCATGTAATATATTATACTAAAAATGAGTGACATGGTACGTTTTCAAAAACGACCCTTACCTAAACTTGGATGACTAAAGTAAAAGATAATATATGGTTAGAGTGTTCAATAGCATTTAGTTTGAATGCGATTGAATCAATATAACTTTTTTTTTTTTCAGATTTTTTTAATATTCAGGCCCATTTTCTATGGCTTTTTTTTTCTTGGTCAAGCCGCTTCAAAATCAACCCAACTTATCTTGAGACTTTGATTAAGAAACAGAATATTGGCTTTGTATATATCATTTTCATGTTGATTCAAAATTTAATCTTATATTGCTACATATGCCCATATAAATAAGAGCATATTTCGTCTTATATTGTTACATATGCCCATATAAATAAGAGCATATTTCGATAATGGCTAATCGCCGTGTTCAGATTTTCAAGGGGTTAAATAGGTAAACGATCAGTGGCGGACTTACATTGTTATTAGGGGTAGCACGGGCTACCCCTCAACCCCGTCTCCGTAGTGTAAAAATACCTCTTAACTCTGTTTCCGTAGTGTAAAAATACCCCGCAACTTCGTCTCCGTTATACAAAGGATACCCCTGGTCTAAAAAATAAAAAATTGGGATACCCCTAAATTTTTGGGCTAGTTCCGCCGCTGTAAACGATTGTTATTTGATCATACAAGTGAAAGATTTGAAGCTGGGTTATGGTTGTTTTTATTGATGTTTTGTTGTCTTATGTAGCCATCCAAGTGTTTTAATGATGACATGTTTAAGGTTTTAGCGACAAGATGGCTCGATTCCGAAGCCATACTTATTGGTGGTTGTTATTGGACTATACCTTCCATAGTTTGTGGCGAATCAAAGGTTTTGACCTTGAAGAAGACTTCTTTGGCTAGTAATTGAACAAAAAATGGTTTAGGATAATATTTATACAACATAAATATGATCATGCAGCCAATTAGTCACTAATGAAATATCAAACATGGCCTTATTTATATATTGTTTTTTTACTATTAAAGAAAGGATTATTATTGTTCTGGCCTCTGGTTAAAAGAAATTCAAATGTACTTGGTTTAAACCTAGAGCATATGGTTTGTTGGTGGTTAAACTTTGACCACATGGTTTGTTGTTGGTGGAACTTTGACCACAAGATTTTGTTGCTTCTTAGGAAATGGTTTTGTTGTTTTGTAGCTTCTTGGGCCCAATCTGGTTGGTTATTTGAAGTGCTTTCTTTTATGTATCATTCCATATATCCATTCCCATTTGTCTTTTTTGGGCTTTCTTGATTGAGTGTCATACACATGTCAAGTGTCCTCATTGAGTCACTCACTGGGCTCCAAATTGGTCAAAAACCTCATTCAACGGTTCGAGAATCTTGTTTTGTAGCTTCTTGGCCCAAATTTTGTTGTATATGTAGCCACTAAGGGAAAGATTTAAGTCATCGGGTTGTGATTAGCTAGGAGGTGTTTGTTTTTTCTTCAAACATTTTCAAGGGAGCTGATGTCTGCAGGCGTACCGACGTTACCCTTGAAGACTGTTTGTTTTTCTTTTACAGATCTGAACTTAGTTTTTTTAATCTTAAAAAAAAGTTATGGACCCCGTTCTTAAAACATCTTCACAAAAACCCTAATATACTCCTCCCTCATATACGCTTAAAACATCAGCCCCTCCCAGACGCCGCCGCTCCTCCTCCTCCGACCAGTTTTCTGGCGACCTCCCTCTTCTCCTCCGACCAGGTACTTCTTTTTTTGCTTCTTGATTAGCTTCTTAGACCTAATTTTTGCTTCTTGATTTAGCTTCTTTTTTGCTTCTCGTTTGTTAGCCCTTTTAGACCTAATTTTGCTTCTTGATACATACAAAATATTGGTGTTAAAGTTCTTGAATGTTTACATATTTTCAGTTTATGCAGACAGTATCAACTTATAAAAATAAACAGTCTACATTTTCAGCTTGAAGAGCTTCAGACCACATCTTCAGTTGCAGACATAATGATTGACATATTCAAGCTATTAACAACCCATGTCGGACATATATTAATGAGGCACCACCTGATGTTTGGATATTGGGACCAAATTCAAATGAAAGATATACAAACAAAACAAATAAAAAACTGAAAATTTGTTCTTTTCTTTCATGTTACATGAACGCTTTCTGACAATAAAGTTTGTCATCCTAAATACAATGACTTCTATTTATGTGCTCAGGATGGGCTAATTGTGAATATTGTATATCAAATCAATAAATTTATAGACGATAAAAAGTATGATGACTAAATTATATATTGATTTTTTTCAGGGAACCACCTGACCCATCCATTTGCTATCCTTGTGTAAGTCGTCTAACTAATTAATAAATGGAAATGAACTTTAAATTCAAGAATTATATCGTTTCATCGGAATATGCAGGTATCGAAGGAGCACAACTACCACATATGTCATGCCTGACCCCTCCATTTGCTATCCTATGTGTAAGTCGTCTAACTAATTAATCAAGACAAATGAGCTTTAAATTCAAGAATTGTATCGTTTCATTGGAATATGCAGGTATCGAAGGAGCACAGCTGCCACATATGTGGGTAAATATTCCGAACGTTTTGCAAAGCTTGCATATTTGTTGATTCTATATATCAAAATGCTTATTTTTATTATAAAAGTAACCCACAAAGTGACTATGGATTGTAATCACTTGCGTAAGTTTGTAAGTTTCCAGTCACTTCATAAGTTTTTTCGGGTGACCATATTGGTTAAGTTTGAATTTCATCGTAACATGTCAATGTCAATGTAAATGTAAATAAAAACTTGTCATTACGATACTAAAAAACCCTTCACCAGACGGGTATACTGCTCGTTTTATTGGGTAGTGAATAGTAAAATCATAAGTAACGTTGTGAGGTGTTACTTTATGCCGTGAGAGTATGTAAAGTGAAAAATATAAAACCATAATGAATGGTCTTTATGTGTGTAACTTACTCACATTACCCTATATCTTAAAATAAATGGTCGGTGCTCAATGCATGAGCCCGACTTTGATCCTTTAACTTTTTCGTTTTAACATATTTGGTCCTTTCTTCACGTGTCTCTACAACTGTCTCTTTTTTTACTGTTTTGTTTTGCTACAAATGTACCTGGACATTCTCTCTCTTTCAACACAAACACAAACAGATGCTCATTACTCTCTCTCTCTCTATAACAACCCTCGGTAAAACCGACACCCTCATAATATGTCTGACACTCTAGTATATTTTAGAATGTCCCAATATGTCTTATATTACACCCCGTACGTGAAAATCAAGCCCGAAATATGTTATAATATATAAAATAAATTAAAAACAAGAAATATTGAGTTGAGGCGGGCCGCGTAGACCCACCCCAACCATTTACGCGGGCGGTATCAAGGTGGATACCGGATTCCTTTGAGTTTCTTTAGTTCAAACGGGCCGCGTAAGACCCCGTTTAAGTTAATGGGGGCCGCGAGAGATCAACAATCGCGGAGACACCCTGAGCTGACACGTGTCGACATCGTGGCGGGTCTAGATCATGACCGGGATAAGCTAGTCAGTAGACCAGGGTTGACGCGGGCCGCGTAACCCTTGTCTGTTCTTTACGCGGGCCGCGTGGAGACCAGTTTCAACAACTATATAAGTAGGCCATCGGGTTTCAATTTCCGTCGCTCATTTCTTTCTTTCTAAACGAATTTCTGAAGTTATAAGCATAATAGTCGGGTATTATACCCCTAATTAGCTAGGTTCTACTCCGTTGTAAGTATTATAACCCTAGTTTCGTAACAGTTACGCTGCCCGATTGATTTAGGGTTCCGTAACAACTGTCGTGGTTCTGCCCGACGTAGTTGTTGGAATGCCGTCCCGGGGAGGGTATCATTAATATTTTCAAAGGGTTATGATACTAACCAATGTACATTTGTATAAATTATAGATTATATCCAGGAAACCCTTACGCGAAGTCTAAGATAGCAATGTGAGTTTATCCTCTTTTTGTTAACCTTTTTGGAATGTTTTACAAAACCTTAATTGTTTTACAATGCGATTAAGCGGTGATTGAGTCTTTGTAGTTCTTCAATTACTGCCGGTATGTTGGGGTTTTGTATACAAAATTTATTACTTGTGAGTAATAAGTCGGAATGACAGTACGTTACCATTGGACAACGAGTTAGCCAATGTGTAATATGACCCGCCAGTCAAGGATTGACAGTACTGAATGAGTAATTGTGTAGAAATAAACAATGTGATCGCTCTCAATATTGTGTTAATTGATAAAATGTTTCTTGATTAAACTGAGATTCACTCACCAGTATTTTCCGCTGACAAAATATTTTTAAAACATGTTTCAGGTAACACAATGTGAAAGCCAACTGGGAAAAAGCCAGCTCGAGAGCACTGACGGCTTGGAAAATAAGTGCCTATAAAAGTCATCTAATAAACGATGTTTTAAATTCAATAAAATAGGGTTTGTCCCTATAAATGTACTGTAATACAAAAATTGGGTTTTTACCCATGTGTTTATTAATATTAATTATGGTGGTTTTACTCTGATAAACATTTCCTAACTACAGTCCTGATGTAAATTCCGCTGCCAAATTAACGAAACCTGATACCACCACCACTGAGCTCGCGTCCGCCCGTTCCCGGGACAGATAAGGGATCGGGGGTTGCGACAGAAGGTGGTATCAGAGCCTAGCCACTGGTCTGAGCCAAAGAAGTGTTCTGCTGACACTTAAATTCTATATTTTGTTAGGAAATAAATTTTGGAAATACGTGCATAACTGTATTTTTTTTTGTTATGTGTTATTTGACTATTTGTTTGTTTACAGTATGAGTGATCAAGGACCCTCAGACATGAGTCGTCAGTTGTCTGATTCACCTAAGAGTGAAGGTACTTCTTCACAGCCTGCCCTTTCTGGGTATTTTGCTGATCAGGAAGAAGGAGTGTCTGCTTTTAAAGCTCAGTCAGAAGAGCCATTCCCTCATAAGAAACGAGGATGGTTCAGTAAGGAAGCCTTTGCTCGTAGGAAGAGAATGAGAAAGTTGCAACAGCAAAGAGTTTTAGCAGTTGCTAAGCGAAAAACAGATGCCCATACACAGGATATGCTTAATAGAAGCCTAGCTAATTTCCATATCCTAGCTACAACTGCTGCTGACCCAAGTCTGGAACAACTAGTAGCCCCACAACCACAAAACCCAGAACAACCCATGGAGATAGAAAACCCTGAAAACCAGGTGGAGATGCATGACTTTAACCCAGAAGAAATCCCTATGGTACCTGCTCCAAACCCCCTAGACCCAAATTACGACCCCTGGTGGGACGATAATAGGGACTTTGTGCAACGTTACCCTATCCATAAAGACACACCCATACAGAACATAGGAGCCTACCCAGGTATGGACCCTTTAGATCCCTATTACCATGATGATTACATTAGGGAGATCTTAGAAGATCTTTACCGATTTCAGGCACTTTCACCCCCATATCAGGAACCCGCACCCCAGATTCCAAACCCAGTCCTAGAACCTGCACCCCAAATGAGTGAAGAAAACGTCCAAGAACTTAGGACTTTCGGGGAGGAAATTTTAGAAAGCAGTGAGAGAATGCGTCAGGTGGGAGAGCGTCTCGTATGGAAATACGATGAGCGCAATATGGATTTTTGGATAAATCCATATCCGTGAATGTGAGGATGGAGGAGATGGTAGTAGTAATAGTAAAATATAATAAAATAAAAATAAAATAAAATATGTGTGTACGGATGCATATTACTATTAGTGTGATTCTATTTCTGTTAGTATTGTAATTTTTATTTCAGTAGTAGTGTGTAATAGACGCATAGTATATGAAAAGAGTATAGTCGCAATGATCGACGCTTTTGGCAAAAATACGTGTCATGTGGTTAACTATATTAAGATATTATTTGTGACATTAATATGGGGTAATTGTTTAAAATTCAGATGGCCGACGAAGGAAATCAAGGAAATCTGAATAACGATAACCAGAGTAACATTAACGTGGTTAATGAGAATCCAAGCATCAATAACAATAACAATCAAGTGGATAATAGTGCTATCCAACACATAGTAGCACAAGGAATTATAGATGCAATGCCATTTATTCTTCAAACTGTTAAGGATGTTGATAATAAAAGTAAGCATAGCAGTAAGCGACCAGTTGAACCAGAAAACAGCGTGAACAATGGACCTGTACTTCAAATGCCTATTCCCAAAAGAAGAAGAACCGTGTCTTATGGTTGTTCATATAAAGAATTCTGGTCTTGTAAACCAATGGAATTCTCGGGCAACGAAGGGGCCATTGCAACCTTACGCTGGATAGAAAAGACTGAGGCAGTCTTAAGGATAAGTAAGTGTGCTGAAGAAGATAAGATATTGTTTGCTTCTAATCTGTTTAAGAATGCAGCACTAGAATGGTGGAACACTATCCTCCAAACAAGAGGAAGTGATAGAACCTACAATATAGAATGGGAAGAATTTAAGGACAAGGTAGAAAGGAAATTCTGCCCACCCAATGAGAAGGAACAGATAGCAAACAAATTTCTAAACCTTAGGATGACTGGTGTGGATAGTAAGGGATATACTAAAATATTCTTTGAATATGCTAGAATAGTGCCAACCCTTGCTTCACCAAAACCAGTGTTAATCTCCCGTTATATTTGGGGATTAATTGGAGAGATAAGACACGTAGTCAAGGCAGCTAGACCTCAAACTATAGAAGAAGCTGTAGAACTAGAAAATACCTTGACAGATGAATTAGTCCGTACCCGAGAGGAGGATCAAAGAAGGAACCTAACCCAAAAGCTCACACAAGAATTTCGTTCTGGAAATTTTAATTGTGGGAAAAATATAGGTTCTACCTCTACACCTTACTGTAGAAATTGCAAAAGAAAGCATTCAGGAAGATGCTCCATATACTGTAACTTTTGCAAAATATCGGGACACAAGGAAGAAGACTGCAGGAAGAAATACAGCAGGATATGCTACAACTGCGGAGAACAAGTTCACATCAAGCCAAACTGTCCAAAATTAGCTCCAGCTACGAACAACAAGAACACTAAAAATGCTAGAGCATTTGTTCTGACTGCAGATGAAGCCAAGATGATTCCAGATGTCATAGTTGGTACGTTTTTAGTTAATGATATCTTTGCTAAAGTATTATTTGACTCTGGTGCAAACCAAAGTTTTATTAATACATCATTTTGAAAAATTTTAAATCAGTCATTAACTAAACTACCACAAGAATGCTTAGTAGAGACAGCCAATGGAGAAACCGTTAGGATTTCTGAAATCTTGCAGGGAGCAAGAATAGAAATTTTAAACCAAAAGTTTATTGCAAATCTTTATCCCATGAATCTGGCAGGATTTGATGTTGTTTTAGGAATGGATTGGTTAATAGCCAATAAAGCCAGTATTTTATGTGATCAAAAGTTAATTCAAGTAAATTCACCAAAAGGTAAAGCGATCACAATTAAAGGAGATAAACCTTCTAGGTCCACTAAATTTGTCTCTGTGATGAAAACTGCAAGTTACATAAGAAAAGGTTCTATAATGTATTTGATTTCTATAATCACTAACACTAAAGGAAAGGATTTAAAAGATAAACCAGTAGTATCTCAGTTTTCAGATGTATTTCCAGAAGAATTGCCAGGGCAACCTCCAGATAGAGAAGTTGAATTCAGAATCCATTTAATACCAGGAACAGCACCGATTGCCAAAGCACCTTACCGTTTGGCACCCGCAGAAATGCAAGAATTAAAGAAACAATTAGATGAATTGTTGGAGAAAGGATTCATACAGCCAAGTTCGTCGCCATGGGGAGCGCCGATATTGTTTGTTAAAAAGAAGGACGGATCAATGCGTATGTGCATTGACTATCATGAATTAAACAAGGTCACGATTAAGAATCGGTATCCATTACCAAGAATCGATGATCTGTTTGATCAACTGCAAGGAGCTCGATTTTTCTCTAAAATTGATTTAAGGTCCGGATATCATCAATTAAAGGTACAGGAAGAGGACATTCCTAAGACCGCTTTTAGAACAAGGTATGGCCATTATGAATTTACTGTCATGCCATTTGGTTTAACCAATGCCCCAGCTACATTTATGGACACGATGAACCGAATATGTAAGCCATATTTGGATAAATTCATAATTGTCTTTATAGATGATATTCTAATTTATTCTAAGAATAAAGAAGATCATGCAAAACATTTGCACGCACTTTTAAATTTATTAAGAAAGGAAAAGCTTTATGCTAAACTCTCTAAGTGCGAATTTTGGTTAGAACAGGTACAATTCCTTGGACATTTAGTTAATCATGAAGGAATTCATGTGGATACAACAAAAATCGAGGCGATTACTAAATGGAAAACCCCTGAATCACCAACCGAGGTTAGAAGTTTCTTAGGATTGGCCGGTTATTATAGAAGATTTATTCGAGATTTCTCTAGAATAGCCATTCCCTTAATTAAGTTAACCTGTAAATCTATTAAGTTTGAATGCGGATTAAAACAAGAAGAAGCCTTTAGAATTCTTAAGCAAAAATTAACCCATACACCCATACTAGCATTACCAGAAGAAACTGAAGACTTTGTAGTCTATTGTGATGCTTCTAAATTAGGTTATGGATGTGTGTTGATGCAACGTCAAAAGGTTATAGCTTATGCATCTAGACAACTTAAGAATCATGAAGAGAATTATTCAACCCATGATTTAGAATTAGGAGCTATAATTTTTGCTCTTAAGATTTGGAGGCATTACCTTTATGGTAATAAATTTACCATATTCACTGATCATAAGAGTTTAAGATATATTTTCAAACAAAAGGAATTGAATATGAGACAAAGACGCTGGATGGAGATGCTTAGTGATTATGATTGCGATATCCAGTATCATGAAGGAAAAGCCAATGTAGTGGCAGATGCTTTAACCCGAAAGTATCATGAAAAGCCAAAAAGGGTACGTTCTCTTAAATTAAATCTGCAAGTAGATTTAAATGATCAGATAAGAGAAGCACAAGAATCAGTAATCAAGGATGATTCTGAAAAATTAAAAGGTATGCTAAAAGAATTGGAACAAGGAATAGATGGAATTTGGAGATTCCATGAAAAGAGAATGTGGATACCTAAATTAGGAAATCTACGTCATCATATATTAGAAGAATCCCATAAGTCTAAGTATACGATGCATCCAGGAAGTGATAAAATGTACCAGGATTTAAGGAAAAATTTTTGGTGGATATGAATGAAAAAGGACATAGCATCTTATGTTTCTAAATGTTTAACTTGTTCACAAATTAAAGCTGAACATCAGAAACCCTCAGGATTTCTACAACAATTAGAAATGCCAGTGTGGAAATGGGAATTGATAACAATGGATTTTGTTACTAAATTACCCAAAACAAAGAAAGGAAATGATACAATCTGGGTGATTGTAGATAGGCTAACTAAGTCAGCTCATTTCCTACCAATGAAGGAAACTTTCAGTATGGAACAGTTAGCTAAACTATATGTAAATGAAATTGTTTCTTTAAATGGTATTCCTTTATCAATTGTTTCTGATAGAGATAGCCGATTTACCTCTCATTTTTGGTTAAGTTTCCAAAAGGCAATGGGAACCAAGTTAAAGCTAAGTACGGCTTATCATCCACAAACGGATGGACAAAGTGAAAGGACAATTCAGACAATGGAAGACATGCTTAGAGCTTGTGTAATCGATTTCGGAGGTAATTGGGACGATCACTTACCTTTAATAGAATTTTCTTATAATAATAGTTATCACACAAGTATCAATGTTGCACCATTCGAAGCACTTTATGGACGAAAGTGCAGAACCCCAGTCTGTTGGGCAGAAATTGGGGAAAAGCAACTATCTGGACCTGAGATAGTACAAGAAACAACTGATAAGATCATTCAAGTCAAAGAATGACTGAAAACAGCACGTAATCGACAGAAGAGCTATGCCGATAACCGACGCAAACCCTTGGAGTTTCAAGTAGGAGATAAGGTATTATTAAAAGTCTCTCCTTGGAAAGGAATAGTAAGATTCATCAAACGGGGAAAGCTAAGTCCCAGGTATGTTGGACCTTTTGAAATTATTAGAAGAATAGGACCTGTAGCTTATCAGCTACAACTGCCAGAGGAAATGGCAGGAATACATGATGTGTTTCATGTATATAATCTCAAAAAGTGTTTAGCTGATGAATCACTGATAGTTCCTCTTAAGGATATAGAGGTAAATGAACAACTCAAGTTTGTAGAAAGACCTCTACAGATTGAAGACAGGAAAATCAAGAATCTCAAACATAAAAGACTAGTTCTAGTCAAAGTGAAGTGGGACTCCAAAAGAGGACCTGAGTACACATGGGAGCTTGAATCTGAAATGAAAAGGAAATATCTGCTCTTATTCCAGTAGATCTCGAGGACGAGCTCTAAAACAAGGTGGGGAGAATGTAACAACCCTCGGTAAAACCGACACCCTCATAATATGTCTGACACTCTAGTATATTTTAGAATGTCCCAATATGTCTTATATTACACCCCGTACGTGAAAACCAAGCCCGAAATATGTTATAATATATAAAATAAATTAAAAACAAGAAATATTGAGTTGAGGCGGGCCGCGTAGACCCACCCCCACCATTTACGCGGGCGGTATCAAGGTGGATACCGGATTCCTTTGAGTTTCTTTAGTTCAAACGGGCCGCGTAAGACCCCGTTTAAGTTAACGCGGGCCGCGAGAGATCAACAACGCTGAGACACCCTGAGCTGACACGTGTCGACATCGTGGCGGGTCTAGATCATGACCGGGACAAGCTAGTCAGTTGACCAGGGTTGACGCGGGCCGCGTAACCCTTGTCTGTTCTTTACACGGGCCGCGTGGAGACCAGTTTCAACAACTATATAAGCAGGCCATCGGGTTTCAATTTCCGTCGCTCATTTCTTTCTTTCTAAACGAATTTATGAAGTTATAAGCATAATAGTCGGGTATTATACCCCTAACTAGCGAGGTTCTGCTCCGTTGTAAGTATTATAACCCTAGTTTTGTAACAATTACGCTGCCCGATTGATTTAGGGTTCCGTAACAACTGTCGTGGTTCTGCCCGATGTAGTTGTTGGAATGTCGTCTCGGGGAGGGTATCATTAATATTTTCAAAGGGTTATGATACTAACCAATGTATATTTGTATAAATTATAAATTATATCCAGGAAACCCTTACGCGAAGTCTAAGATAGCAATGTGAGTTTATCCTCTTTTTGTTAACCTTTTTGGAATGTTTTACAAAACCTTAATTGTTTTACAATGCGATTAAGCGGTGATTGAGTCTTTGTAGTTCTTCAATTACTGCCGGTATGTTGGGGTTTTGTATACAAAATTTATTACTTGTGAGTAATAAGTCGGAATGACAGTACGTTACCATTGGACAACGAGTTAGCCAATGTGTAATATGACACGCCAGTCAAGGATTGACAATACTGAATGAGTAATTGTGTAGAAATAAACAATGTGATCGCTCTCAATACTGTGTTAATTGATAAAATGTTTCTTGATTAAACTGGGATTCACTCACCAGTATTTTCCGCTGACAAAATATTTTTAAAACATGTTTCAGGTAACACAATGTGAAAGCCAACTGGGAAAAAGCCAGCTCGAGAGCACTGCCGGCTTGGAAAATAAGTGGCTATAAAAGTTATCTAATAAACGATGTTTTAAATTCAATAAAATAGGGTTTGTCCCTATAAATGTACTGTAATACAAAAATTGGGTTTTTACCCATGTGTTTATTAATATTAATTATGGTGGTTTTACTCTGATAAACATTTCCTAACTACAGTCCTGATGTAAATTCCGCTGCCAAATTAACGAAACCTGATACCACCACCACTGAGCTCGCGTCCGCCCGTTCCCGGGACAGATAAGGGATCGGGGGTTGTGACACACTCTCTCTCTACAAACCCAAAATCACTCCTCCTGTATCTCTCATCTCTCTTTCTATGCAAACCCAAAATCAGAACTAAGCGAATTGTTTCTGTTGTTATCATTTAAAGATTCATCATCTTCAAGGAGAGGACAACGTACCAATGGTGATTTCATTGTGATTGTGCTGGTGAGTCGTCGGTGATGATGAGACGGAGGGGGAAGAGGATGTCATCGGAGAACAATTCGTAGTCAGAGTCGAGGGTGGTTTGTTGAATTGTTGGGAAGATGTGTTTCTGAACTAGAATGTGGAGGAGTGGTAAGACGTGGTTTCTCGAATTTTTTTGTAAAAATAGGTGTTTTGAGATGGAAAAGAGTGCCATTAGGTGGTCAACCTTTTTGTTTTCATATTTAGGTAAGTTGTGCTTCCATACAACGACCTTCATTAAGCAATTCTGCCAAAAATCAGAATTTCTGCAAAAGCTGCCATACATTGTGAAAGTCGCTGTTTGATACAACAACCTTGCTGAAAGTCGCTTTTTGATTTAACAATCTTCTGAAAGTCGCCGATTCATAAAACCACCCTTCTGAAAGTCGCCATATCATATAACCACTTTGATCAAAGTCGCCGATTCATAAAACAACCCTTCTCAAAGTCGCCGATTTATATCACCACCTTTCCGAAAGTCGCAGATTCATCTTGCAAACTTATAAAAGGTCGCTGAATTATACAACAATGTTAATGAAGGTTGCTGATGTTGGATTCAGGCCCCAAACACACACTCAACACACTCACTGTATGTGAAATATGTATGAAGATAAGGAATGAAAACTTGCTGTATTCGATATATCACAGAAAAGGGTTCATGTTTATTAAACAAGTGAGGCTATTTATAGCCATACAATTACAACGTGGGGAATAATAAATAAAGAATATTCTACTTATTCTACTAAATATTCGGTCAAAAGCATGACCTCTTCTTCTCCTTGTGAATCGGTCGCATGCAACGTGATTATATGAAACTAAGTTTATAATTTCATACTACAATTCACTGCATGTGACCCGTGACTCGTGTAACCCACGAACAATCTCGAGTAAACACGTAACCCGTTCGACCCGTTGAACCATGACCGGATAACGTGCCGACCTGTGACCCGTAAACGAACCCGGTTAACCCAACAGCTGAATCATCCTACAATGTTAATGAAGGTTGTTGTTTCATCCTTGTCGTTTTGGAGGGAGTGGTTTTAATAATTGTTCTGAATTGTTCTGAGCTAAAATTGTAGTTTGCAGGAGTCACATGGCTAAAATTTAAATTTGTGGCCATTAAAGCTTTTATCAAGAAAGCTACGTGAAACAGCGACTTTTATGAACATGGTAACATGAAACAGCGACTTCTATGAAGATGGGGATATGATTCATCGACTTTTTTGAAGATGGTATCATCAAACAGCGACTTTAAACAAGGATGTAATATCAAACAACGACTTTCAGATGGTTGTGCATTCAAACAACGACTTTCCTTTATCTTGTGCAGCTTTTTCAGAGTTTCTGATTTTTGGCAGAATTGCTTAATGAAGGTCGCTGTATGGAAGCACAACTTACCTAAATATGAAAACAAAAAGGTTGACCACCTAATGGCACTCTTTTCCATCTCAAAACACCTATTTCTGCAAAAAATTCTGGTTTCTCTGGTAAAGAAAAAGAGAAATGTGGAGTGGTTGTCTGGTTGGAAGGGAATAAGGAAATGGATAGTTAAGTAAATTTTTTTTTTTTTTTATATATAAAAGAACAATTATATTACTTCGTATTATTCTTTAAGAGAAGTAAGTTTATAACAAGATTGAATACATTGTATCATGAGTTAACTGTCATTTTCGTCCCTGTGGTTTGGTCACTTTGGCCATTTCAGTCCATTTTTCAAAAATGCGTCATTTTCCTCCCCGACGTTCTGGAAAGGTGCCATTTCAGTCCAAAAATCATAACCCAGTTAAGTCAGTTAGTAAATAAGGACTGATTGTGTAAATTTGTAACATAAAGGACTGATTGTGTAAATTTGTAACACCACCACCACTAGCCCTGCCACCACCACCACTCCGCTGCCACCACCACCACCACCGCCACCACAGCCACACCGCCACACCGCCACACCGCCACCACCGCCACGACAGCCATCACCGCCACCACAGCCACTGCCACCACCGCCACCACAGCCACACCGCCACCACAGCCACTGCCTGAATTCGGATGAAGTTGCAGGTTCCGGTGAAGTTGCAGGTTCCGGTGCCGGTTTCGAATCTGCCTGAATTCGGATGAACGATGATGTTGTAGGTTGTGGAGATATAATGATGATGTAGATGATAGGCGGTGTGGGACATACAGCAAGAGCTTTTGCTGAATATCACCACTGGCTTTTCAGCAACCGCCCTTGTAACCGTAGTCATTATCTTAAGAACTACCCTGACAAGAGGTTGAGAAGTGAGTTTCACGATATGGTGAAAATGTTTTTAGAGAATTCAAAGATTATTCTTAACTTTGTTGATATGTGACAGCCTGTGTTTTATGTAATTGGTAAATATACATTAAACTATGCAGTGGGAATATATATTTTGGCATCTTTAACTTTTAAAGCCTTTTTAAGATATTCTCTCTTAGTAGTCACTAGCTGTCTAGCTGACCCCCTAATATACATTAAAATCTGTTGACATAGTGATGTGTAAATCTTTAGGCTAGTGATCGTCTGATCGATTCTATTCTTAGGCATCTTAAGACGTGGAGATCGTGTAGCCTTTTGTACCCCATATCAAGATTCCCAACATTATAGTTTAAGAAACCGAAAGTAATATATTGGCTGAGAAAAAAAGAATTTTGTCATATCTAGATGCGTTTTTGAGCATCATAGCTAAATTATATATACATCTATTGATTCTTGCTGTTTAAAGCATCAAATGGCACCGGAACCTGCAACTTCATCCGAATTCAGGCAAATCGACCACTTTGAAGATAAAAACGAAGATCCAATCATCGTTTCTGAAAGATCCAACTTCACCGGAACCTGCAACTTCATCCGAATTCAGGCAGTGGCTGTGGTGGCGGTGTGGCTGTGGTGGCGGTGGTGGCGGTGGTGGCGGTGGTGGCGGTGGTGGCAGTGGCTGCGGTGGCGGTGGTGGCGGTGTGGCTGTGGTGGCGGTGTGGCGGTGTGGCTGTGGTGGCGGTGGTGGTGGTGGTGGCAGCGGAGTGGTGGTGGTGGCAGGGCTAGTGGTGGTGGTGTTACAAATTTACACAATCAGTCCTTTATGTTACAAATTTACACAATCAGTCCTTATTTACTAATTGACTTAACTGGGTTATGATTTTTGGACTGAAATGGCACCTTTCCAGAACGTCGGGGAGGAAAATGGCGCATTTTTGAAAAATGGACTGAAATGGCAAAGTGACAAAACCACAGGGACGAAAATGGCAGTTAACTCTTGTATCATTTTATCTCACATAGGTTATTGATTGGACTGGCACTCCTAAATTGTGTACCTCTAAATTGTCTAATGCTTATATTAATGAAATATGATTTTAGTTTTTATTGTTTTTCCGGTGTTACTCAAAAAAAGCTTATGTATGTTCCCGTTTCTATTAACAACTTTTTCATGTAAAAATCGCATTGGAACATGGTAAAAATGTGTATGGCGACACATTGCCTATTATTATTATATATATATATCTTAAAACAAAAGGTCGGTGGCTATCACATCAAAGCCACCGCCTTTGTTTATATATAAGAATGTTTGCGTAAACAAATAATCAAATTAGCATTGTACTTCAGTGGTTTCCGTGTCACTTGATAAAATAGAGGTCAAGAGATCGATCCCTGACGCCTTTCTTTTTCTCACACAACATTTTATTTTTATGAGTAGATGCTCACATTTAGTTTTTATGGGTAGCTCACATTTGGTTCTATTCTTTTTCTGAAAAACAATACTCACATTTGACTCTAGGGTTACTAAACTATACTTATTACAGAAACTAATTATGTACACATAATTTCACATTTATGTATTTAATATATTATAAAAACAAAGGTTGGTTTCTACACTTTCGAACTTGACACCCATACCTCTAACTTGACACCTCAACGTGCTACACATTATTATATTTTTTTTTATCTATGTCTAAATTATTTTTAAGACTTTACATCGCTATCTAAATTACATTTCAGACTCTACAACGCAGCCAACGAGACATACTCTTTTTTTTATCTATGTCTAGTGACGTTAATGTCACAAATGTGTAACGTGTGATGTAATGTCATGTGCAGATGCCACACATTAATGTCATCCGTTGTAGCCGCAATGCTTATATATGTTATATAGATATAGACCAGATAAGTCAAAACATGCGTTTTTATATGGTTAACATATCACATAATGTTTCGCCATCTATAAATAGCTAAGACGTTGTCGCCGCAACGCGCGGCTATGGCAACAATCTAGTACTTTCCTGATTTAAAATAGCAAATGAAATAAGATTTAATGCACACTGAAATTATAATTAAATATAAAACGGCAATATCCTTAGGCCATGAGGTGTACTCTAACATTTGAGGTGTTAACGGTGACATGACATGTTAAGTGGCATTGCAAACCACTCCCTTCTTGTGTTAAGGGGTATTAAATGAGTTATTTGTTAACATGTTAACCGGATGTTAAAATAGTTAATTAATTATTCTTTTATTTTTAAACAAAAAACCACTAAAAAATTAGAGTTAGATGAAGTTATTGGGATTAAACCATTTCCTTGGAGTAAGGCATAGTGAAATAGGGGGAAAATGAGTGATGTGACACTTAGGTGGAGTTAACGAGGGTTAAAGTATACCCCAAGACCTTAAGTAAATTGTGATTTTGTTAAACGCCAAAAAGAAACGCCTAAATGGTGTTGTTATAAGATTAAGACTGTGGGGAGTGAGACGTTTTATGGGGCGGGGGATGCCAGGCAACGCTGGCTAACCCACACCGTGCCTGTGTTGGTCACGGTGTTGCCCCGCTCACGTGGCTTTTAAGCTTGACGTTGGGCGGGGGGGGGGGGGGGGGGGGCGGTCTGAGCTAGCTGGCTAGGATTAATGAATGAAAGTGGACCGTTTGGGGTAGCAGTTACACATGGCTGGCCACGTCAACCCACACCTTGCCGCAACCCCGCAACACCACACCACACCTTATGAATCCCACAAATGCTACTTGTATCAATGCCCCCAACCCAAACCCCCCACATCCCATATTCTAATGTTAATAGAAAAAAAAATATTAATGTTAATAGAAAAAAGTAAATATCCATTGCATGAATCTACTACTTCTAATAAAACAAAATAATTTTTAGCCACTTGTCATCCTCTTACCCATGTGTCTGACACGTGGCAATTGATTGTTTCCTCAATTTTTCCTTTGAGCGGCAAATCTCAATACACTCTTCCTATTCTACTATTGATAACTTACGCCAGAAGAATCCCAAATCCCACACAATCGTCCTTTCACCTTCTCTCAAATCATCTTCCAAATATGAATCAGTTTCCATATGTAAGAATTATCATCTTCCAAATATGAATCAGTTTCCATATGTAAGAATTATTGTTATCAAAAAACCTAGATCTACAAATGAATTACGTATATTACTCTGTTTCTTCATCAATCGGTTGTTAATCGATCACTCAATCATATCTTTAAGGTATGTTTCTTAATTTCGTTGTTAATTCATCCATTATGTGTTCGCCCGTTGATTTTGTTTAGTAAATCTATGTTTATGTAATAGATTATTGATGTTATTATAAAACCCTATTGTCCGATTGTTATGGAAAACCCGTTTTCTTTGATTTGATTTTGTACATTATGAACCCTAATAACTGTATTGAATGCATCCGAAAGTAAACTGCAGGTTTAATTTGTTTTCTATAATGTTTGATTCCGTGTTGTTTATAACAGAGATGGCGGCTAGGGTTTGTCATGGTGGTGTCGGCGGGGGAGAGGACGTTTGGTGTTTTGACGAAGATTAATCTTATGGACAAGGGGACTGGTGCAGTTTATGTAAGCTGGGTTTTGAGTTTTAGTTTTGTCATAATTAAGCTTCTTTCATAAGAACCCTTATATAATCAGCTTTTAAAAATGTACTAATTTTGCAATGTTATGCAGACACAAATCTTGATAGAGCAGATGGAAGAGCTGCAAGGTAAAATCCACAAATCAAGTTTAGGCTCTATGTTTGCCCATTTGTATTACTATAAATTAATTAACACGATTTAACCAAATTTCATTGTTAAGAATTTTAAAAGTAGTGCTCCTTATGAGGATGATAAGATATCACTATGCATTTTTATATTTATGCTTGCATATTTTCAATGCATTACCAAATATTAATTGTGACGACCACATTATTTGATGCCAAAATAATTAAAAAGTAGTGAATTGGATTACCTGTTTGTATAACCATCTAAGTTTGTTGAGGATAACTTAACCATTTATAAGTAAAGTTTGACAATAAAACTTGATGAATATTTTTTTTGGCTATTTATTGGTGCAGGGTATAAAGGCTTTTTTGTTTACTCGAATCCGGTGGTTTGTTTACTAGGTATTCACTTTTCTGTATGATGTGTTTCTGTTTCATGATGTTACTTTTTATTTGGGCACCCTAATCGATGATATGTTTAATCTAATTTGCAGTTGATATCTAATGAGGCCATTGGTTTTCCAGCTCTTGCGTTACTCATATGCTAAAGAACATGATTTAGAAACTCTCTTCAAATCCGTCATTGGTGACCAGATTGCATAAGTTGAATTGAGTGTCAGGAAAGCATGAACAAAGGTATGATCTTTCTTGATTTAAAGAATCTTGAAATAGAGTTTCTTGAAACCCCATGAACAAAAAAAAATTAAATTACGACTTACAGCTTTCTCGCGGTTTGTCGAGATGTCAGACTGACATTGAAAGCTTTTTCTTTTAAAAAAATTAAATTATAGAGATGTAAAATGTTTAAAAGAAAGTAACAATACACTTTTAATACACATTTCAGGGATTTTTTGGACTCCATCGTGGTATTTAGGTTGTAGCTTTAAAAAGCCACACAGTGAAGTAAAAACAACAGTATGTCTGTTTCTATGAGAGATTTGGATCCAGCCTTCCAAGGAGCTGGACAAAAAGTGTATCCTTTATTCTTTCATATATCATGAAGTTGATTTAATTCAATAGCATATTTGATACTATGTTTTATTATTTAACTAATGAGTAGATTAAATGTCTAATTTTCTATTAATTTTTTTAATTATCATGGACATTCGCTGGACATTCGCCTATTTTTCCCTTAAACTATTTATAGAGAAATTGAAGTGTGGCGCATTGAGAATTTTAAGCCAGTGCCCGTTACACAGGCTTCTTATGGCAAGTTTTTTACATGGGACTCCTATCTTATATTGAAGGTCTATTCTCTAATCTTAATTCTCTTGAAAAAATATGACTAAACGTGATTTGCCAGCTCATATTCTGTCACTTTGGAAGTGCAAAGGTTCTGGTATTTTTTTTAATTTATTTTTGTGACTTTTCAGGCATGGTGTTAGATAGATGAAGACAGCATGGGCTGATGGGCCCGAGTTTATTACACAATGTCCAATTAGACCAGGAGGGTGTTACACATACCGGTTCATAATTTCAGGACAAGAAGGAACTTTATGGTGGCATGCACATAGCTCGTGGCTTTGAGCCACTGTTTATGGTGCTATTGTTATTCACCCACAAAAAGGATATTCGTACCCGTTCCCTAAGCCGCACCGTCAATCGGTCACTTGGTATACAATTTATTAATGATTACTGTACATCTTGGAAAATTTAAACTTTTGAGCTACTTGACATATTATGATGTTGATGATAATCAGGTGAATGGTGGTATGCAAACCCGATTGACATATTATATGTTTGGCACCTCTCTAGAATCTTGATTTAGAATCATTGTATTTTGGGGTTGAGCAGAGACATAGCTCTTATTCTTTTATTCTATGGTTATTTGTCTATTTGTGTGCCACCGCTAAAGCCTACCACCGCTGCAAGTGTGAGAGACGTCTCTGAGGTTATAAGCTTTTGCCTTATTTGTCGGGTAACGTCTCTTTGTTTCTTCTTTAATTCGATGTGTTTTCTATTACCGGGTTTAAAAAGCTCCAATTTTTAAATTAAAAACTTGACCTTTTAAGGTCTGATTGACTTAATTCAACCTCAAAACTCGGTAGCTACATGTAGCTTTATAGTATACTGTATGAATGTAAAACATTTCTATTTAAGTTCTTAACAAAATTCACATAAATATTAAGAATGGAGTGATTAATGGATTGTAACTCTCTTTCTTATTGTTGCGAATATTAATTCGTATTAGTTATCGCCTTAATGAAAGTCATCGTAAAAAAATTAGTTATTGTAATTCTTTGATGACAATCTTTACAGTGATCCTCACAATTAAAAATAAATATTTTCTTATAAAAGGACCCCAAATTACGGATTCGCTTTAGGCCAACAAAATGGTTGAGCCGGTATGCCAGATAGATAGATTTTGGATTACGAATTATGACTTTCTTGCGTTGATTCATGAATATGATTAGGGTTAGTTAGTTAGTTAGGGTTCGCAAGATCCTGTGGATTCTGAAGTTTTCTCCTCCACAACATGATTGATACGTCAGCTATTTCAGATCGCTTCACATGTTCGTGATCTTCTTTCGATTTACTTAGGTATGTTAAATCGGTTGTTTCTAATGCTATAATTATTCATGAAATTTTTATTTATAAGGTTTTTCATCTATATATCAGGTACTTTGTTAGTTTTGGTTAAAACACATTTGCTTATGAACTTCAATGAGATTATGCAATTGCAGAATGCATGTAGTGGTTGATGGCTTTTATTTCTCTATTGAAAGAACAGTTCAAGAGATGGTAGGCTCACATATAATTCAAGGTCTTTTTAATTTGAAATAACCTAAGATTATACCCGCATTAAGCTTAATTAGGATGCTCCTAATACCTTGAGAGAGGTTTGACTAAGAAATTTGTTCTTTGATTACATACATCTCAATATTTTGACATCAACAAATAACTTGCCTCTTCTATAATAGGTGCCATGTTAAGTATCAATCATTTGATTTTTTTGTTGGTGGTAATTATAGGTAGTTAAATCTAATGCTTTATAGCTATAGTGCTATACTACTAATTAGCAAACAATTATCATATTTCGTGTATGAAAAATCATCTGTTGACATTTAGTGGTCAACAAATGATACATGATAGTTCATTATGATGATGCATTAAGGTACACTTTGAGTACAAATTTTTGTGTCTAATAAAGGGTTTTTTTTTTTTCCAGGATGAGTTTTCAAGGGAGTGATTGACCGATTCGTTGTCTGGGTTTCATTTATGAATTCATTGAAAGAAGTTGAAAAAGGGCGGTGATACCGGTTGCCATTCAATCGCATTCAAACTCAATATGATTTACCCTCTTGACATTGAAAGAGGCGCATAGATGGAACAAAATATAAAGAGTAAAAAGTTTTATCTTATATGCCATCTTAAAAAATGTGTAAATTACAATAGTGCCCATCCAGTTTGCTTTTTAACATATACGAGTTGAGTTGACGCAACCTGCGCGTTACGGCGGGATGTTGAACTTCACCTTATTTTTAAGATCATAAATCCTAATTTTTTTAGGATGTTTGGCTCTCGGTTTGTTTGTTCTTCAATTACTCACATATTTTAACTTATTCTGTTCTTTGATACTTTACTCCAGGATTTTGTCCTCAAACCGGTTGATGGGAACGTTGCCAGCATCCCTTGCTGAATTGAGCAATTTAAAAGATTTGTAAACATTTTCACATTGCTATTGAAAGTAAATGATTTTTTTTGTTTCATTGATGTTTGAGGTGTAAGTTAACTGTTTTTTTTTTACAGCAGGATAAGTGACAATAATCTCAGTGGGTCCATACCTAATTTCATAGAGAATTGGAGACAACTCAATAAACTGTAAGTTCAGTTTGTAAATCATATGCACTTGTGCTGTATATTTAATTCCGTTCACTTTTTTTGTATTGTCATTTTTGAAGAGAACTAATTGGGACGGGGCTTTCGGGACTGATTCATTCATCCATTTCCTTTCTGAACTTAACTGACGTGTGAGTGTAGATAACGTTAACTTCATACGAACCTTTTTCTTTCTTTCTCTTTTTATCTTTTTTTTTTTTATAATTTCGTGTAATGGGAAATTACTATTACTATGTAGGAGAATTTGTGAACTAAGTGGACCAACTCAGAGATTTCATCCGTTAGATAATGTTGTTGGTTTACTAACACTGTATTTAGAAGGTTTTGTATTTCAAATTGTCGTTGTAATATAGTATATTGGTTTGTGTTTTAACGTTGTAATCTAATTTCAATATACTATGTTGTTTAAGGGTTTGATAATTAAATTAAAAGGGTTGACTAAATTTAAGGGTTTGCCCAGCGTTGACCATTCGTTGCTATACACAATCTGCTAAAATCATATTACGATTTGGGAAGGATCATTATAAGAAGTGTCATGAGGCAGGGGTTTGGGAATGGAATTGGGTAAGACCACCTAACAATGACGAAGAAAAGAAAGAGATGGAGACTTTGAACGCAGAACTTATACAACGGAATGTAGATGAAAAGTGGCATTGGAAGGGTGATGGTGAGATAGATTTTCTATGAAAGAAAAGTGAGAATGGACTTGGCTAGAACGGTGGATATGAATGAACAAGCAAACGGATTTACATAGAACAATGTGGCGACGTTAAAGGCGAATCTGTTTGCATGGAGAGCAATTGACGGGAAAATACCAACGCAATGGCAAGGGTATTACTCTTCCAACCACAACTTGCAAAATATGTAATACAAGGGACGGAACCGTGGATCATATCTTGGTAATGTGCCCGGTAGTAGACGCAGTGCGGACTCAGTTACATATGTGGCTCAAACTCCCTATGGGCAACAGTAATGATTTGGTTATTGATATGCTGCAAAGCATGAACGGATTAACGTCTTCCATGAAGAAAAAAAGGATATTACACGTGCATTTTATACAAACCATTTGGTGAATTTAAAGACACGGGAACAGAGTGGACCACTTTATTGATATGCTACATTTTATTCAATGGCAAGAGCACTTCGTTGTTCAAGCATTGGACAAAAGGCATTGAGGTATCATGGGGTGAATGGATGAGCGTTAATTTTTGGTTGTTTGTGCTGAAGCATCTGCTGAACTAGCGTGTAATTTGGGGACCTCATAGCACCTCGCTATGGTGTTCATTAACCGCTAAAAGAAAAAAATATATATTATGCAAACAAATGGAAGCAAAAACCATTGCATATTTGCATGCCCATTAGAAGCTTTATTGGCAACAACATCTAATAAGTTAAATAACAATCATGTTGCGTTATTGTCCAATTGCACTAGAAGAGACAAGACATTAATAACCATTACATAAAAAAATAAAGTATTAATAGGGTTTAGCCTTAGGGTTTAAATTTAGGGGTTAGCTTTAGTGTTTAGGGTTTAGAGTTTTTGGTTAGTGTTCGACGAGCCGATTCCAATGCTGCTGGAATGAGCTTAATCGGAGTTCGTTTGACATGATTTCCTACACTTCTTAAGTTAAGGATATATATTTTTTTATAATATACACATATGGATATTTTAAAAATTGACTATATAGATATGTACATCTGTTGTTTTTAAATAAAAAGATTCACAATCCGTGAGTATTCACGGGAGATAACCTATTTCTTCATAAAATTTTCAAATTATAATAAATTGTGCAGCTCTCTATCATCTAATTCATGCTATGCATTTGAGGAGAAGACCTACATGTAATGTATAAAGTTTTGCAATTCAAGATGATGTAGGATAGTAGTTTTTTTGGTTATTGGTATCTTGGGTATTTTAATTTATTAACCTTATCTTTTCTATAACAGTAAAAGGGATCTATAGCAAATCAAGTGTTGGAGGGTAGCCAACCAGTTGATATCTCTAAGAACCCGTTTGAGTTGTTCTTACACTTAAGTAAGAATCTATTTTTTTTCAAATTAATTTCATGTATATTTTTAATAATCTAGCAATAGAGCTTTAAATTCTAAGTCGTTCTGATTGGAATTGATAATGTCAGAGGATGAATGCGATAGTGGAGTTAAAGAAGACATCATGAAGGTTTAGTTGACAAAAACTTAATTTGTAACGAACATTATGTAGATGTACTATTGGGACGTGCTCAACTGTCGCAAAATATTAGGCTTAACAAATCACACTTTAACGCTTCTACGTTTAAATCATTTTATGTGTTTAGTTGGTGTTTAGCCACCCGCGAAGCTCGCGGGGTCTTAGGCTAGTCCTTTAATTTAAAGATTTTACGATGTTTTGGATTTTGAAAACTATGGTATTTACAAAAGAATTACTTTCTTGTACTCTTAACGGAAAAAATGGAGTACTTTCTCTACAAGTGGTTAATGGCTTTAGTCTTGTAACGGACCATATTTAAACGTTCAAATAAGTGAGTAATGGTTATAGTCTCGTAACAGACCATATCTACGCGTTCAATTCATAATTCTAATCCTCTTAACTTACCACATAAACATTAACTTTTAGCATGTTAGTCCCAAAAGATTATTATGGCTAATATTAACTAAACATCCAAAATATCATTCTACAATACCAAATTCAACACAAATTCTGAACGTTTTACATCATAGCAATAGACACACACATTCAAAATAACGCTTTCCACTTCAGTCCTTCCATCAATACAAAAGACACAAAACCCTCCAACTTATAGCACCTGTACAAATACAACTCAAACATAAACGAGACCAAAAATAACTTAACACATACGAATGACAATAACTTGTCATTTTAACAAACACAACCTGAAAACATAACTATAATTCACGATTTCTAAATTGAACGGTTGTGACCCGAACTTAAGCCGAAGTAAACCAATATGTCTAAACATGAAGGAAGCATCATATATAGTTGAATGTAATCAAATCTATTTCCCCTTTATATATCTATCTACTCAACATAAAAACCTAACACGAAGGATTGTTCGTCGTTTCCATCGCTGATAAACGCCACGTCATACTTAACTCTCGAGTTCAAACTCTTACTACTTGACACGTTTTACTAGATATTGATAGGTATCACCGTCGCCGGTAACTACGGTAACAGTTACGACTTCCGGCAATCACAGGAAACATAGATCCAGTAAATCAATTTTTTCGATGACGAATACATTCATTCATAATTGTTCACAATTTTTAGACTAAATCATACCTAGTTTCAACTATTTTCAAATTCAATACCAACGCATGCAATCCGATGTGGACGTAAAACGAAGGATCATTCGTTTCCATCGCCGGTCAACTGTTACGTCGACTAACGGCGGTAACGTAGGCGTACCGTTAACTAATATACGACTGTATGTTTTAACATAGATGTAGTAAATTGATTTTCAAATAGTGAAATAGACATTCATACCTTAGGTAATCTTCTGATCCATTGCCTTTTCTTTCTGTGTTGTTTCATCACTTTCGTTGATTTCCTTCACGTGCTCATCCTCAATTTGCTGCATCATAAGCCATTTCCGATCAGCTTTAGCTAACAGTTCAGCACGATCAGCATCTTCTCCGTTGTTTTTCACATAATTGCCAACATAATTGCCGATTGTGAACGGCATGTAAAGAACAGATCTACAGAGATCCGTGATGAAATTTCTTGAATACGTAAGGAATCTGATGATTCTGAAATCATCATCATCATGACTGTGACCGTCGTTCAATCCCACTGAGTCACTAGGTATGACTGAAAATGGAGGTTCATCACTAGCCATGCTGTTAGATGTTAGAAGCGGTTATGCAGATCGAATTCTGTTAGAGTGGCGGGAACTTGTTATATTGCAGATTTGTATAAAAAAATTTCAGTTTCCACCCTTTAAGTTTTAAAACTTTCAAAAAACGCCATTCAGAAACGATAGCAAATAAAAACTGTCATATAACATTCTAATATTCGAGAGTTAATTACTGTTTTCGTCCCTATGGTTTGTCAAAAATCACTATTTTAGTCCACTAGCTTAAAAATTGCGATTTCAGTCTCTGTGGTTTAACTTTCGTAACCATTTCAGTCTACGTCATGACCATTTCAGTCCCTGTACTGGCAGAATAAATGGATTGAAATGGTTACCAAAGTGAAACCACAGGGACTGAAATGGTTACGAAAGTGAAACCATAGGGACTGAAATCACAATTTTTAAACTAATGGACTGAAATAGTGATTTTGACAAACCAAATGGATGAAACAGTAATTAACTCAATATTCGAAGTATTCCGATTCCGTTTTAAAAGCTTCTTCCCATAATAGTAAACCCAGAACTTTTAAATATGAATAGAGTAAATTATAAAAATCGTTCTTTATGTATGTCACTTATTGCAAACTGTGTCATTTGTCTTCAATAATTACAGAAAACGTACTTGATGTTTGCAAACCCTTGCAAGTTATGTCCTTTAACCCCAACTCAGTTAATTTTGGTGGTTAAATTTGATCAAATTGACCCCAAATGAGGGTATTTTTGTGGTTAAATCTGAACAAATGGACCTCACATGAGAATAAAATGACCAAATATCCTCATGTGGGGTCCATTTGGTTATATTTAACCACAAAAAATTAACTGAGTTAGGGCTAAAGGACATAACTTGCAAGGGTTTGCAAAAATCGAGTACGTTTTCTGTAATTATTGAAGACAAAGGACACAGTTTGCAATAAGTGACATACATAAAGGACGATTTTTGTAATTTACTCATATGAATAAGATAAAATGTTTACATTTATTTATTAACTAGGATTTTGACCCGCCGCGCGTTGCGGCGTCAAAAGTTAAAGTAACTCGTATTTATACTGTATATTTGACCCGACTCTTTACTTAAAAAAATACATCGCCATCGAATGAAAACGTATTATATTTTACCCGACTTGCTTTCAAATACAGTTTACGAACGTACACAAAATAAGTATAAAACGTATTATTTTTTTACCAGACTCGCTTGAGAAAAAAGTTTATATCCAAAAGTAAGTCATTTACGTTGAAACGTGAATTTTAAAACAACATGTACATTAAAATTGCGATACACAGAGCGTTACGTCGACAACCCCTTAGTTGTTTATAGCTGACGACACATTATGTGATGCGTTAACCACATAAAACACGTGTTTGACGTATCCGATCAAACTCAGTGTAACCTATATAAGGATTGTGGTTACAATGATGAAATTAGCATATGATGCCCGCACGTGAATTACACATTTTTTTGACTTTGTTACACACGGTACGTTCGTGAAATTAACGTCATTATATATATATATATATATATGGCTCGCTCATTGCATTGTAAAGTTGTAACAATATTTTAGACAACCGTGTAAAATCGTAAAAGTAATTTAGACATTAATATGGTTGGACATAGATAAAAAAAAAAGTATATTAATGTGTGACGATTAGAATTATAATATATGAAAATTGAAAGAAGATAAATGTATAGGGGCTAAGTATGTATATTTGTAAAACTTAAGAACTAAAGACAAAGGTCTCCACCGACCTTTGTCTTTAATATTATATAAATATAATCTATATTTTGAACCTGAATGTTTCTGATTATGATTCCGTTTACATAAGTCTTTTTCAGGGACGAAAAAAGGTTAAGTGTGTTGATATTTGATGTGTGGTAAAATACACATATTTGTCCCGTGTGAAGTATATAATTTATGTATAGGTTTTATTTGTTTTTATTTAGTTTTAGTGTTATATTATATTATATTGGGGTTTGATGGGTCATGGTGCAAATGGAGCAAAAAAGAGTAATAAAGAAATATCCAACTAGTTGAGTAGAGTAGACCGCTAGGAACCGAATTAAAATTACTGCTATTTTCCTTGATTGAGCCGAGCCTGTATATTAAAAGGGAGAAGGCTAAATATATATATAACAATCATTAATGAGGAGAGAAGAAGGCCATATATTATAATTTTGAGGGGCAGCTAAAGATCATCATCAGAGAAGACAAAAGAAGCATGCATGGCAATATTGTAATTTCTGGAAAGTTAGTGGCTGTTTTGTCAGTGGCATATGCCACCGACCTTTCTCTATAATATTTATATAATTGTTTAACCAAACTAAAAAAAACTAAATTATTATTAAAAAAACTAGGGGAGGATTATCACCACACGGCATGAAGAAATGATGAAGTGGAAGATGATGATGGGGACAATAACACCACACGTAATAGACTAATAAACAAAGGGCGGTCGTTTCGACTAAATTAAGTTTATTTAAACATGGACAATTAAGGTGCAACTCCCTTTTTAAACTTCTTAATGCCATTATAATCTATAAGTTGTGCCCATAGTGGTTATTTCAAGTTTATTTCTCTTTGACGATAATCAAGCATCGACAAATAGTCAGTGGACAGGTATGTTTGGATATAAATAGTTGTGAATCTATCAACTACATTTTTCATGATGTAAGTTATATTTTCGGTTGAATTAACATAATTTGAAGGATTTCATTAATTAAAATAATGTAAACAGTAAAAGTAATTATATACATGCATACGCTCAACACCTCTCTTAAAAATACACAAATCTTCAGACTTATCCTAGAGGCTCGAGAGCTACGCGTTATCGGCTCGGTTAAAAGCTCGAACGAGCCGAGCTTTAATGAGTCCAAGCCTGTAATAGAGCTTGTTTAATTATCGAGCCCGAGCTCGAGAGTAAAATACGAAGCTCGTTTAGGCTCGCGAGTTTAAACGAGCCCAAACAAAAAATTATATTTTTTTATATATAATATAATAATAATGATAATAACATTGACGAGCCGATCTTTGGCTCGTTTCAGAGATATTGAAGTGAGCTCGAGCCGAGTTTTTAGCTTGTTTGAGGTTGTTTTCAAAATTGCTCGAGCCGAGCTCGAGCCTAATCGAGATCGGGCTCGTCCCGACTCGTTTACACCCCAACATACATTTCAAACTGATTCCCTCATCCTTCCTGTCCTTCACTCTCGGCTCTCTCTCCACGCACACACACCCACACACATAAAGTTTTATAATTGGTAATGTTTGCCTACTTGTTTGTTCCTTGGCCTTGCTTGAAAAATAGGATTATGCACGTTATAGAGAAGATGGATGCTAAATATCTTAACATGACTGTTTTTACAGTAAAATGGACATCAAAATATTATAATATATTTTTCTAAGATTTAAATAATCCACAAATTAATTCAGCGACTAAAATTGTCAATGGTTGTATGAATTTAATCCATACTTAAATAAAATAAAGATCTTGTATAGATAAGGTTATCATACAAAACATAACAAAACATAAGAATGTTGTGAAAAAGTATAAAAGTACGATGACATTTTTGTAATTATTCTATTAGTATAGTAATTATTAAAATTACTTTACAAGTGATCTTTTGTCTATTAAAAAGAGCGGTGACATTTTCGTAATTATTTTATTAGTATATAGCTATTAAAATTAATCTAGAAGTACATCAAACAACATAAAATTCAAAATTACTTTACAAATGTATCATAATTACTCTACTAATTCATCAAAATAACATAACAGACACAATTACTCTGCAAGTTCATCAAACAACATACAATTCAAAATTACTCTACAAGTGCATCATAATTACTCTACCGGTTCATTATTAACACACTACTACAAGATAGTATTCAAAATTACTTCACAAGTGCATCAAACAAATACAATTCAAAATTACTCTACACGTTCATCATAATTATTCTACAAGTTCATAAAAGAACATAACAGACACAATTACTCTACAAGTTCACAAACAACATAAAATTCAAAATTACTCTACAAGATCACTTGTAGAGTAATTTTAATAATTACTCTACTAATAAAATAATTATGAAAAAATGCCGCCGCCCTTTTTTACCTTTCAATGTCATTCGTACGTTTTGTACAATAACCGTATTTATATTTGATCTTTTGTCTACTTAAATATCCCAAAACCATTAGATATTATGAGGTATGAATATCAAAAACCGAACGAACACACAATTAAGAAAAACCAAACCCTAGACATATAAAACCGAACAAATTAGAAATCAAGGCCAAGTTATGGAATATTATAATCATAATTTACGGATAATTTCGAACTGTATATGATATATTAACATTAACCAAAGTATAAACCTTTGTTATAGCCTCGCTAAGGCTGGACGGTATGGGGACCGTCCAGCAACGTCGACCTTGAGACGCCGCCCCCCTCTCCATTTCGCCCCCTCCGTCGCTGTTCCTCCATCGTCGCCATCGTCGGGTTCTCGACGCCAAGGACGGTCCTCCCCCTCTCTCAAACACCAATAAACCCCCAAATCCAAAATCAAACCCTTCTCCCAAATCCAAAATCAAACCCTTTGAGAGAGAGTCACGAGATAGTGAGGAAGAGTCCAGCAACGTCCGACAGCCGGTGGGGTTGCAGCTTAAATGGTGGTGATGGCATTCGATGGCGGCGGCGCTGTCTCGGTGGCACCGATTGACTGAGTTGATGATGGTGATGGAGAATGGTGGTAGTGGTTGAGAAGATGGTGGTGGAGCCGACGACAGCATCGGCCGCTGGAGCTCCGGCTCATGACCCGTAGCAGCGGCGGCAAGCATTCAACAGAAACCCTCGGTTAGCATATGTTATCTTTGATAATTTATATTTGTGATTCTTTGCTAGAGATAGATAATTGTTAAATGAAAGCTGATGGTTCTTCCTTTTGGCCGATTGTTGTTATAAACTCTTTGTGAGTGTGATTAAGAACCAAAATTGGGGTTTTTTGTGATGGTTGATCAGGTGCAAAGCATCAATCTTGTTGTTGATAAACTACCGGTAGATATGAGAAATATGAAATTGAAGTTGAATTGTTTGGAGATTTGATGATTTAGATCAAACAATCGTTTGCTGAACTGGTATTACCTTCATTCTTCACACTTATCTCGTTAGATTGACTTAATCGTATGTATAAAGCCTGTTCTTCGTATTTATTTTTTAACTTTTTTTTCCTTGCATATTTGTATGAATTTATGGGCTTGCTGTGTAATATGCTTTAAATAGAGAAAGGAGAAATGAAGACTGTGTCTGCTAGTCTAGTATGAATCAAGGTGACATTTGGTGATGGTACCTGTATATATCGAATTTCCCATATGCTCTTGGTAGGTACCACTCTTAGCTTACTTATGTAATCCAAGTGGAACTTATTAGGTGAAATTTGATGATCAAGGTCAAGTAAACGTATACCGAAATCCATTTCTTCGTGTATAAATAAAACAACAGATAGATATGAGAGATTTGACATTGAAATTGAACTGTTTGGTGATTTGATGATTTAGGTCAATTAGTTTATAATAAGCTGAAGGAGAGGTCAGGGGGTATATTGCACGAGGTTTCGTTAGAAGTGAGGAGAGTAAGCAGAAAATTGGCGGAGCCGAAGACGTTTTGATTGGCGATATAACGAACGCCGCAACTCTGGAACCGGCTATTCAATGCACGGATGCTATTGTCATTCTTACCAGTGCTGTTCCTAAAATGAAACCTGGTTTTGATCCAACTAAAGGAGGAAGACCTGAATTCTATTTTGAAGAGGGAGCATACCGTGAGCAAGTAACTGTTTATCGCTGTTGAAATTATTTGCACTTTTAATCGTTTTGTTTTGTTTCATTTTGGTAATTGAATGATCAAATGTTTTAGGTTGATTGGAAGGGCAAAAGAATCAAATAGATGCTAGTTAGTAAGGGTCGTTTTTCGTTTAGCGTCTAGCGTTTTACGCCTTATGCAGATATCGGTTGGTTTGATGCTATATAACGAGTCTTCCCCATGTATTACATTTTGGCATTTTGCTTTGTGTTTTATAATTTTGTTTTGGTTTACAACTAAAGCTGCTAGAGCGAAGCACATTGTGCTGGTTGGCTCGATGGGTGGAACAAATATCAACCAACCTTTAAACAGCCTTGGAAATGGGAATATACTGGTTCGTTTTACCCTTTTCTTTTGCTAGCACACGCTCACAGTTCTGGTTTGAAGTGAACGGTGTTTTAACTGGGATAGTTTTGTATCTATGTCATTGTTACTTGCAGGTCTGGAAGCGAAAGGCTGAACAGTTTATGTTTTTTTTTAATTTATTTTTTTTAAGTTTACGTTTTTTTTAAGTTTATGTAATGTTTTTTAATATTAATGAAAATATTTTGTTAGTTTATTTGTTAAATGTTAAAAAAGGTAGAAGATTAAAAAAAATAAAAGTGGTGGGGTAGGATCATCTAGGACCATCCTCCATGCCCTCTAGTTTTGTGGGATGGACCATCCTTGGGAGGACTATGATGTGGCGCCTACGTGACGGATCATCCTCCCTTGGAGGACCATCACCATACCCTCTAGCCTAAGCAAAACGCAAACCTTTCCAATTAAGTAAACTTTAACCGAGCAAGCTTATACTTAAGCTCCAAAATGATATCTTTATCACGTGATAATCATTATTATATATCGTTATACATGGGGAAGATTCATCTGCAAGTGTGTTTTGTTTCGGTAGTCTAAAAAATTGTAGAGATAACATGTGTCGCTCATTATAATATGATAAAGGACATATTGATTTTAAAACAAAAACTCTCACCCTTGTATTTTCCAAAAATACAACACAAAAATCGAGTACAAAAAATCCAGCACAAAAATGTTATACAATATAGAAATACAACACAATTTTTGAGTTTTTATAGTCGTCATATTTTATATAGCAAGATAGTACTCAAGTTAAATATTATAAAAATACTTGATTTCATGAGGCAATTTAAAAAAAAATATATTGTATAAAAAAGTTATCAACTTTGTATTTAATCCTACCTCGTGATACATATATGTATATTTCTACATGTATAGGTGGAGAATCAAACGAGAAGAAAATCAATTTAAGAAGAAAATAATATAATGGTAAAACATTAAATAGTTTATAACTCCTTACATTAAGTATTATCTCTCTAATTAATTAGTCAATTTCATTTTATCTTACACACATTAAATATTATCCTATATATAATCTATACATTATTGAATTTTATACTACACAAGTTAAAATTTATCCTACACAGCTCGTAATTTATTATACACACTTCGTAAATTATTTTACACTCTAAATTATTATTATTATTATTTTTTGAAAAATAGATATTTAAAAATAAGTTACAAATTTAATGTAGTTAGCTATTGAAGATGTAGACCACATATTAATGATCCATGTAAGTTTACCAATATACCCTTAAAATAACATTAAATATAAATATGAAATAAAGCAAAATGAAGTATTCTTATGGATTGAATTTTTTGTTTTTCTTACAAAGAATTTATTCTTACTTAAACCCTCAACTTATAGTGCATGTCATTAATGTTTAGACATAATTAGGTGGTATGTCTCGTAATTATGGTACACGGCTATGAGTACTAGGAAGGAGGAACATATAAAAAACTTAATTTTCTTAGGCTTAAACTATTGGCACACCTATCTACATTTGAGTTCGGGAAACGGTTTCTGATTTATAGTCACTTAAGTGTCACACGTGATAATTGTACGTGCAAGTGTTCTGAGATTAATTGAGGTTTAATTGAGAAATGTTAATGGTGTTATCTTGAAAGTGGCGAATGTCACATTTTATACCAATAGTAATTCGGTTAATCAGAAAAAAAACGTTGAAAGAAAACATTTTCGCAAGTCTGAATGATCCCTGCGCGTTGTGGAGGGCTTAGCTTAGTCCCTCGCATGGCGGGGGGGGGGGGGGGGGGTTGGTGTTGACTAGCTCCATTTCCCAGCCATGCGCGTGTCGTAAGAGGCCTGAGTCGTCATTTTGAAATATATGTAATTTGTATAAAATGTGTCATGTCTTTGTCTTTGTTGAAGTGGTTTAGATAACGCTACGATATGTAATATCATAAAAGCACTTATATATAGGAAGTAATAGCGGCGTACCACCATGCTTTTATCATATTACACACGCCTCGTTATTTAAATCACTTACTAAATAACCACCAAATGTCTTGTTAACCAATGTCAAAATGTTATATGTAAACCATGTCTTATATAATCAATTGTCTTGTATGACAAATAAAAAGTATTTACTCAAACCATATAATGTCAATGTGTAACCAAATGTCATGTACAAAACCACGTCTTTGAATTGCCTATTCGCACATGATGTGCGTTAGGTGTGATATATATTTAAGTATATTTTAAGCCCTTTTTAATACTTTAGTCAAGTTTTAAATTTATAAAACACGATATTTACTAACACTAAACACACATATGGGCATGATGTGCGTTAGGTGTGATATATATTTAAGTATATTCTAAGCCCTTTTTAACACTTTAGTCAAGTTTTAAATTTATAAAACACGATATTTACTAACACTAAACACACATATGGGCATGATGTGCGTTAGGTGTGATATATATTTAGGGTTTAGGAGTGCACCCATCGTGAGCGTAGTATAGTGTTGGTATGGTACCGAGGTCGTCCAAGGACACAAGAGCTTTTAGTACCGGTTTATCCTCAACGTCTAATCAAATCAAAAATTTAGAAAAAGATTTTTAAACAAGAAAATAAAACTAACTAAAAATGCAGAAAATAAAAATAAAATAAACAAATAGATAAGATGAATCGTTTGGATCCGACTCGCCTTTAGTGTAACCTTTGATGTTTTCCGCACTTTTGCACTTTTTAATAGATTATCTCAGTTATAGTAGTAGGCCCCTCTTTTGAAGGTGACGTTACCATCAACCCAGTAGTTTGAGTCAGAAATGATACAATCCTAAAGGGTTGGATTATTAGAAGATAATTAATTAAGTTATTAATGCGTAATGTGGTAGGCCCCTCTTTTGAAGGTGACGTTACCCTCGGCTAAGTAGTTTGAGTCAGCAGGGATACAATCCTAAGTAGTCGGGTTAATGTATTAATAGTAGTTTACATATGAGTGGATCAAGGAGTTCGGACCCCCGCCATCCAATACCAGTGGGTATTGAAGGAGGTCCTACTAAACTTGACCCAGGTCCTTGCAGGATCTATACACTGAACAAGGCAAGAACCTTACCAAATCATTCCCTTAACCCCCGACCAGGTAGCCAACATATCTCCATATAGACCGTGGAGATATGAATGGTGTAAATCTTTTATTTTATATAGACAGTAAAATAACGCCAAGACACCACGGACAAATGATAAGGAAGTTTCACCTTCAACATAAGAAACTAGTTATTAAAGTCATTAATACAAAACCAAATAAAACGTGCGAAAAGATTAAAAACAAAAGTATTTCACTAAATGCTTGTCTTCACCAAGTGATGTAAGAGACTTAGGCAAACATGGCCTTTGATTGTCAAGAACTCTTACTATCAATCTTGGATCCCGAGACTACTACACACACTCTATGATGGATGATGGATGATGGTGGTGGAGTGTGGGTGAAGTAGGAGAGAGGTGGTTTGTCAAGGGATGTCTTTGCAATGAACCAAGCACCCCTATTTATAGCCTGCACAGAAGCCCGGACACGGCCCCGTACCCACTGGGCACGGCCCCATGTCCACCCATCTTCTATTTCTTCATTAAATGCAGTTTGTCTGCATTAGTTGACCACGCCCCCGTGTCCGTTGGGCACGACCCCGTGTGCAGAAGCGTATCTGTACTATCAAGATTTGCCTGGATTCTGCGAATCTCAGCGTTGACCACGGCCCCGTGTCCGCTGGGCACGCCCCCGTGTAGGGAAATAGAAGCTTCTACAACTTTGTCTTTTCTGCATACACTTGGGCACGCCCCTGTGCTCAATGAGCACGGGGCGTGTTCAGACTTCTGATGTCTTGTTTTTGCTTGGGAAGATGTTGTAGAGGGGTCGGGCATGCCACGTTTATTCCTCTTCTTGTATTATTGTTAGATTTGGCTGCATTTTTGCTTCTTTTGTTCATTTAAGCTCATTTAACCCTGAAAATACAAAAGGAAGACAAAAGCACACTTTTTTCCAACATTAGTACTAAAAAAGGGTTAGTTTTATGCCTCATTTGATATAATTTATATGTTGCATTTTACACACATCAAATACCCCCACACTTGAATCTTTGCTTGTCCTCAAGCAAAACTCTTTATTTTGTGGCTTACACACCCAAATGGAATGGGTAGAAGAGAAGGTTTTGGGCTTGTCTAGAGTGTCGGGATTCCAAGATCTTTATTAGGTTTTATTTTTATGTTATTTACAATCCTATTCATTGTGATTTATTTAGAACATTTCATAAGAGAAATTACTTATTTAGGCATAACATGCCTCTTTAAAATTCCATTTATATACAAGTTCACATATCTCACGGGGGATCACTCAACACTTGGCCGAAGTTGTATTTTTGTGAAACACTCGAGACCGGCATGGAACTTACTTCTACCATATGCTTGCCAAGCAATCAATCATCCTCCGTTTTAACTATAAACCTTTGTAAATATCAAGAGGAATTTGGGGAAGTGTTAGGCTTGGGTTAAAGGTAGATGGTTTTGGGTTAGTGGTTAGTAGAAAAGGGCGAAAAGGCGTAAAAAGCATCGGTTTTCGTAAAACATTTTGTTTTTATGATTTTTTATAAAGCATTTTTCAAACAAAGTTTCTTTTGATGAATTTGTGTGTTTATTGCTAAACTTCATCATCATTTTTTTATAAGAAAGTCACAAGAAAATCGAGCTTTGTACTGAAATAAAGGGGTTTAAAATGAAAAAGGGTTTTGGTGGGTGAAGGGTGTTTGTTTTGGGTTTAGAAATGAAAAGGTTTAGGCTCAAAGGGGTTAACTGTGGGGATTTTGGGTAGGTGGTAAAAAAAAAAGAAAAATAATGGTGTTGAAATAAAAAGGGTTAGTCCTAATGCCTCCGTCATTTACTTACTTGGGTTTAAGTTGGTAAGGACCGGGAATGTATTGTTGTGGCAAGTTCTAGAGTCGTAAGAAACCAAGCGCCTATGCACACAAGAAACGAAAAATGAGCATTTAATTTAAAGATGTGTATTTGTATGCTCAATAAAGACTCAAAACTCACTTTTTGTGAGAATGGGCTTTTAATGTGATCAAGTATATATAATCAAATTTTAACTAGATTTGTCATGCCGTTTCATAATTTTCTTATGTTGGTTCTTTTTATCACGACGCTATCGGTTGTAAATTTATAAAAATATAACCTTTTTAGAACTTGTTATTCCCAATTTAAACCAAGACAAGTAAAAAAAATGAAAAGTTTTTTGAAAAAAATTTGGGGTGTTTAGCGGTTCCAATAGAGTTTTGTGTAAGGCTTGTAATTAGGACTTGCAAAATTTAAGGTTTTAGCATCCCCCCCCCCCCCCCCACACTTAAATTACACATTGTCCTCAATGTGTCCCAAAAATAGTTTTTTAGGTTGATTGAATGTGTAAAAAGGTGTGTTAAACAAAAAAAAATTATTACTGGGCACCTGGACACGGGCCGTGGTGTCCAGGCACGGCCTCATGTTCAGATTGCCAGTAACAAGAATCAACAAAAAGTAACAGAAGGCTGGACACGGGGGCGTGTTCAGCGAACACGTCCTGTGTCTAGTTACCTGAACTGGGCGTTTTCTGCAGACTCTTCAGCACGGGGCCGTGCTGGCATGACACGGCCCGTGCTGAACTTGTTGTAATTAAGAAAAATGGGGCGTTGGTTCAAGTCTCCCTTAGTATCCTTCACCATCAAAGTGCGTTTTATTCCTGAAAATAAAAAAAAACTAAAGTAGAAAACATAAAGATTAATCTAAACTAAACTACGGATAGTTCCGCGGAATGCCTCCGTGGTGCGCCACGTTTATAAGGGTCCTTGGCTAGACCCAAAGCCAGTCATATGTTACTCAAGTGGGATGGTTTGCATCCCATGTGGCACCGTCGGAGAGCATCATCCAAACTTGAGTCGATGACTTTCATATAGTTGACCGGGTCGTCGTCTTCTACTCTTTTCCCAACCCCAAACGTCATCTCCTTGTCCCCAACCCTCAATGTTAGTGTTCCCCCATTCATGTCTACCACCGCGTCCGTGGCTAGGAATGGTCTTCCTAATATGAGTGGTACTTCGGTATCTTCCTCCATATCTAATATGACAAAATCGGCCGGGAATACAAATTCCCCGACTCTAACAAATAGATTTTCGAGGACACCTTGTGGATATTTAATGGACCTATCGGCGAGTTGTAAGCTCATTTTTGTAGGGCTTGTTTTTTCTAGGCCGAGTCGGTCGAACATTGATGCGGGCATGAGGTTAATGCTAGCCCCAAGATCGGCTAGTGCATTAGGCATGGGTGATTCTCCAATTGAACAAGGGATGGTAAAGCTTCCGGGATCAATCTTCTTTTTCGGGAGTTTGTTGAGTAGCAAGGCGGAGCATTTTTCGCTTAAATTAACTAATTGCAATGATTCAATCTTCCTTTTGTGAGTGAGAAAGTCCCTCATAAATTTTGAATATTTAGGCATTTGAGTTAGGACATCGACAAAAGGAATATTAACGTGCAATTGTTTTAATAAATTTACGAATTTTGTGAATTGCTCATCGGTCTTTTGGCGAAGCAACTGACCAGGGTATGGCACCAGAGGATTCTTGGTGGGCTCTTGACTTGTTGGAGGAGTCGTCTCTTGTTGAGGCGTCGGTGAAGTTGTGGTTTGGCTAGATCGGCTCTTTTCGGCTGGGGGTCTCGGAGCCTCCTCGGGACCTATGGTATGGTTTCTCAATGTGATGAGATGCACTTACGCCTTTGGGTTGGTCTCGGTATTGCTTGGTAACGCGCCTAGAGGTCTCTCGGAGAAATTTTGAGCTAGTTGATTTATTTGTTTTTCGATATTTTGAATGGTAGCTTGTTGATTTTTAAAGTTCGATTCCAATTGTTGAAATCGATCTGAATTTTTCTTTTCGGTGTCGGAGATGAGGCGAGAGACCGTATCCTCAAGCCTCTCTCGTCCCCCTTGTTGTTGTTGAGAGAAATTATGTGACTCGTTTCTCGGTTGTTGAAAGTTTGTTCGTTGGTTTAGATTTTGTTGGTTACTACTATTGCCGGGGTCTCTCCAACCAAGGTTAGGGTGGTTACGCCATCCTTAGTTGTAGGTACCCGTTGGAGGACCTGATGGCCTAGGTCTATTATCAATGTAGTTAACCGTTTCCATTTGATTATCCATTTCTTTCATACAACTCCAATTTTCATGAGGTCCACCACACCCCTCACAAGCCATAACCGAGGCCGTTTTTGCCATTTCTAACTTTTTGATTTTTGAAGAAAGGGACTCGATTTGGGCTTGCGAAGAGGTGCTTTTGTAAACCTTATGGGCGCCCGGGGCAATAGATTTTGTGCCTCGGGGAGTGTGCCACTGAAAATTGGTTTGAGCAATTTCCTCAATTTGATTGTAAATTTCATTTGGGCGACGATTACCTAAAAGTCCCCCGGAGCTAGAATCAAGTGTTTGTCTTGTGTGTGGCAGCAACCCATTGTAGAAAGTGGATACTTGTTGCCACACCGCAAGACCATGATGGGGACACTTTCTTAGTAGCTCCTTGAACCTTTCCCAAGTTTCATATAAGGATTCTTCGTCCTCTTGCGAATATGTATTAATTTCAGTCATTAATTTAGCCATTTTAGGGGGAGGGAAATACTTATATAGAAATTTTTGGGCCAGTTCATCCCAAGTGTTTACCGAACCAACTGGGAGGGTGTTAAGCCAAGCCTTACTCGGTCTTTTAGCGAAAATGGAAACATTCAGAGGCGGATGGCGTCGTTTGATGCTCCATTGATCCGGAAAGTATCACATATTTCCAAGAAGTTGGTAATATGTAAATGGGGATCCTCGTCCGCAAGCCCATGGAAGGTTGCGGAGTTTTGGAGCATTTGTATCAAATGCGGCTGAAGTTCGAAGTTGTTGGCTTCGATATTTGGTGCATTGATAGCGGCACCGAGATTACCTACGGCAGGTCGTAGGTAATCCATGAGGGTACGGTGATCCGCCATTGGAAGTGGGTCCCCCGAAACTTTCTCTTGGTTTTTAGCTTTAAGTCTTCTTCTTAGAAAGCGTTCGGGTTCATCTAGAGGTTCTTTTATGTCTCTAATGGAACTGGAGCTCATACACTGCGTAGAAAGTTCAGATGTGGTGCCTGGATTCCAAGTCCTGCAACAAAAACAAAAAGAACGTGGGTCAGAAGCTTCACCATGGCCCCGTGCTCAGATGAACACGGCCCGTGGTCGAAGATATATTAATTGTTTTCCGGATCCCTGTTACTTGGGAGCTCGACACGGCCCCGTGCTCAGCTCTTTGTGTTAGGATCTGAGTTTGGTTTTGATTGTGTTTTCACGTTTGAATTAAGATTAAGATGGACGAGTTGTGCAGCGGAATTAGGATGGAAACAAACTTTACACACAATCAAACGAGAGAATTGCTTTAATCAAAACATTTTCCACAAAGAACCGAAAGATTGAATTTATTTCAATAACGATTACAATGCGATGATTGAATGCAAACTCCCCCTCAGCCTGAGCTCAGTGTTTGTTCGTGCAGGAAAACAATTTTGCAAAGAGCTAATAGAACAGTACAGTACAGAGCACTGTCCTATTTATAGGCACTAGCAAACCACTGAGCATCTAAGCTGACGTCACCAAGAAAGTGATATCTAACCTCCTAACAAACTCTAACCTCTGATCTATACAAACATCTGCTATGCTAAACTACTGATATTACATTTCATTACATAAAGACATAATAAACTACTGCTGCATCCTTCCACTGATGTGAACCCAACAGTACTTGTCTGGATCAGCATAGCTTGACTCAAGGCAGTAGATTGAACAGCAGAGCTTTAGTCTTTCATCAGGCCTTTACTAGATCAGAAGTTTGTAGGTCAGCAGTTTGCATGATCAGTAGATAGGAGGTCAGCAGATGTTGAAACCACTTTCAAGGGGAGAGACTTGTATGTAACATCTGCTTATTCTGGATCCACTGCGCTGATCCAGTTTTGGCTTTAATTATCTGTTTCTTTGATAGGGTTCAATCCCAACAATCTCCCCCTGGAACAGATAATGCCCAAACCCTTCATTATTGTGGAACTTTATTGCCTCATCAACAGTTCCCTTATCTGACCTTTAAGTTGTAGCTCAAAGTCTAGGGCATCTGTGTCATCTTCATCCCTACCAAGTGGAAGATCAAGGAGATCCTGCATATCTTTAAGACTCAGGCCAAGAGCTTGTTCCTTTGTTATTTTCTTCACTTCTCCACCAGACCTGAACATAGTCAATACATGGGTCTGTTTGTCAGTTTCCCACTTTAGTACTTTTGAGCCTGGTGGGTTTCTTGGGAGATTTTTATTTGATGAGGTGTTTGGAGATGCTGGCCTATTGAGAACTGTCTGAGCAGTACTTGCAGGTTGATTTAGGTCAAGAGTATCAGCTATCATCTGCTTAATGCCTTCCTTTACAAACTCATCTCCTGCCTTTAAGTCTGCCACTGTTTCAGTAACCAGTTGTTTTTGTGGCCTTCTTTTAAAGATGGCTGCACCAGCTGGAGCAGTGGCTCTCCTGATTTGCAGTTTTGTTGGTCTCTTTGAAACCTCTGCTTCAGGGTAGTCAGGTTTTTGTGGAACTGATGGATCTTTCTTTCTTAGCTCTTCCAACCTTTTGTAGGTGGCCCTGACTACATCTTCTTTCCATCTAGCCACTTGATGTTTGGACCCATAATCAGCAGCAACTAGTTCCTCTTTCATTCTCTTTAGCTCAAGTGATTTTTCAGGCACATTCTTTTTGTACTTTGACCATTCTGGAGGAGTGTGTTTTACCTTATTCATTATCATTTCTTGAATCCTGGCTGCTTCTTGTTTAAGCTCAGGGATGGTCCACTCCTTGTACATGTGCTTTTCTCCCTTGTACTTCTTGGTAGACATAATGCTTTCAATGTAGTATTTTCTTAGAGTTTCATCTGCTCTTTCTGAAATTTGTTGACATACTTTTTTTGCAAACTGTTCCAGGGATCTGACTTGTGTGAGCAAGTATTAATAGTTCTGCAGTATTTCCCTATCAGATTTCCCTTGTGTATTTCTTTTTGAGATATCCTCTGCTTGCTTAGCCTTGATTTTCAAGTATTCTTCAATATTGTTAGGCCTGGGATATCCTTTAACTGATGGCAATCTCCTTTTAGCAGGGTCATCCTCATAATAAAAGGACTTGATTTCTTCTCTGACTGCTATGAGCTCAAGAGGAAATTGAACACCTGCAGGAGCTAAGGGCTGTTGAACTTGTGCTGATGAGAGAGGAACAGGCTTGGGTATTGTAACAAGTGACAAGGATTTTGAAGATGTTGGTGGTAGTGAAGTGTCATCATCTTTTAGGATTAGCCTTCTCCTTTTTGTTTGAGGAGGGACTGATGATGCTTTGGGTGGAACAGTGGTGGTAGTTTGAGTGGCAGTGGTTTATGATTGACAAACAGCTATTGAAACAACTGGTGCTTCAACCACTGTTGTCATTACAGCAGATGTTGTAACATCTGCTGTCTTCTGCTTTTTGGCAGGAGGCGATGGTGGTGATTTTGTTTTTGGTGATGATTGTGATGGTAAGACAGTGGTTGTGGTGTGTGTTGAAGTGGTGTGTGTTGGAGTGATAACAGATGTTGAAACCTCTGAAGTACCAGCAGTAGTTGATACAGCAGGAGTTACAACAACTGTTTGGGTGGAGGTTTGATGTTGGGGGCTTTTGGATGATGGTTTAGGAGTATGCTTTTTGAGTCTGGATGGTGTGGACTTGGGTTCCCTCACTTTTGTAGTGGGATTTCTTTTCGGCACAAGATTTTAAACATCTTTTAGCCCAGAACAACCCTGCGTATTCAGCTCCATGTAAGCTCTTTTCTCCTTGTTCCACCTAGACATATCCTTTGCCGCTCTGTCCCCTTTTACACTTGCTATAGCTTCATCAAGTGCATTTTGGGTAACATCAACCTTTTTGCTACCATCTGGCAAAGGTATCTGTTTGGTCATATTCTCCATTTCTGGTTCTATGTAAAGACCATCATCTACTCCCTTCTTCTTCCATTCTTTAATTTTCTCCCCCTTTTTGGCATTATCTGGAGGTAATTGATCAATGAAGAGAACAGTTGGAGGAGCAGTGCCAGTGGTTTTCAATAAATGGGCCTTGAGAGCCTTGATGTCTGCTTGTGTGTTCTTGAACCTAGACTCCATGATGTTTCTCAGCTTTTGTACATGTATTTCATGTTGCTGATCAGCTATTTGTTTTTGTTGTTGGAGAAGAGGTTGAAATAGATTCCAGAGCTCATTTGTAGCAGGTGCTTGTGGTGGAGCAGGTGCTTGAGGTGGAGCAGCAGTGGATTGCATCTTTTGTACTGTCAACAACTGTTGTAGCATGTCTTTGATATCTGCAACATCTGTATCCAGTTTGTCAACTCGTTCCGTCAAATCCAGATATTTTAAACCATCACCCAATTTAATGGGATCATCTGATTTCCCACTAGCAGTGGTTTTATCAGTGGTTGAGGTAGGGAGTGTACTCCAAACATTAACCACTGATGCCCCTTTTTCTTGGTACTGGGGTCTTCTTCCTTCAACACTTGACAATCTTTTGATGTTGCCAGTGGTAAAAAAGAATCCACTGGTAGATGTCAGAGGTGCTATAGAAGGAATTGCCTCCAAGGAAGTCTTATTAATGTAACCACTGTCCAAATGTAAACCAGTGGGTTCAACAGTTGTAGTGGCTGCTTCACTTGGATTACCACCAAGAGTTACTTGTAACTCAAGGGGTGTAACCTCCTCAGGTTGTGTTGGTGGGTTAGCAAAGATTGATACATCAGACGCAGTCATTTGTTGAGGCATGTTCTCATTGATGGGTGATTGAGAAGGACTGGTTTGTGCCTGGTTCAAATCAATTGCTTCCAACAAAAGTCTTGTTGGTGGAGGAATTGTGAAAGTGAGGTTTGGGTTTAGAAGAGAATTTTCCCCGGGCATTGGGCTGTGGATGATGGAAACGAGTGATTCCAGAGCGTCATATTGTGGTGTCCCAATGTGTACAACCTGTTCTTTTTGAGAAGAAGCAGGAGGAGTTTCGGTTATGGGTTGAGATATTTGTACCAACTGCTGTGAGGAAGTAGCAGCAGTGGTTTCTTGTGACTTTTGTTTTGTCACAGGCAGTTGCTCTGGTATCTCATCCTCCAGAGTTGCCTTTTTAATGGGTTTGGGGGGTTTTTGAGTTTTCTTTTTGTGGGTTTCAAAGCAGTTGTGTTGCTACTTTGATCACCTTGAGCAGTGGGCTCAGCAGCAGATACCTGAGGAGCAGTGGTAGCTGCTAAATTCTGCTCAGGCACCTCTGCTTGTGTTTTGCAAGGTGTTGACATTCTTGTAAAAGTTTCAGCAGTTAAGCTGTGCATTTGAAGATATTCACCTTGTTTTGTTGCAGAAGAATCATTCTTACCAAGTTTCTTTTCAAAATAATAACTCAGAAATCTTGGAAACAGTAAGAATGCCTTTGTTTCAACATTTTTAACCAAATCATTAAAAATTTCCCGAGAATAATTAAAATTTTCTCCTTGAAGGATAGCATATCCCAGATTTTGAATTTTTAATGGTATTTCATTAAAAGCAGTGGTTTTGTTTGAAACACACATTAGGAGGGTATGGAATAAAAATCTTGTTGCAGAAGGGAAGTAACCTTTTTGTAAGGTGTCCTTTTTTACTTCTGCATTATACCCTCTTTCCAGAAAATCATTTTTTAACTCGTTTTTGGGAAAAGAAATTGTACCTTCCTGATCATCGAGTTGAAAGACCTCTTAAATTGATTGTGGTGTAATCTTGACTGCTTTACCCTTTAGAGAAGAGTTGATGGCTATTACAGCGTCTCCTTGTTTTTCAAGGGTTGCATTCTTCCAAAACTCTCTTTGGGTTGTCAAGTAAATTGGTGCATCTGCTGTTAACAAAGTTTTGTACTTTGATGCAGATATGGTAGCAAGGATGGAGTCGAAAGCGTCTGTAGTGCCGGGTTTTGTGAGGAGACCCAGAAGATTGTGAGATGGTTTGTGTGGAATTTCAGTGGGTTTTGCCTTTTGAGAGGCTTGCTTTGATGTTGATTTGGAAGTGGGTTTTGCAGATGACTTCGATTTTGTCATTTTGGAGATGATGATCGAAGAAAGTTGTGAAGGAATTTGAAGAAAACTGCTTTGAGAAGAGAATTTTTGAGAGCAATTCGACAGTAAAACCCTGTTTTAGTGTGAAGTGGGGGGTTTTATAGAGAAAAAATGAATGCTGACGTGGCAGCGGTTACAAAAGGTCTGACCACTATATACTGCCCACATGCCAACCTCTGAGGAAATGAAGGACAGTACTTTTATGAAAGTTACTGATGAAGGCAGTGGTTACAACGGTAACAAATGGAAGCAGTGGATGATTTTCACTATCAGTGCATAGCATATCAGTGGATAAGACACTGCTTTTGAACAACAGAGTTTATCAAGGAAATGAGAGGACAGAGGATGGCTTTCAGCAGTGGACAGACTTTGAAGTAGAGCAGACTTTTGAACAAGCAGTGGTTATGGCAGACTTTTAAGGATTTTAATGAAAACTTCATTTTTAGCTATTTTTAAGGATGGATTTTTGATTTTCTGAAAACATTTTAATGCTTTTATTCATAGAAAAACAAGATGTTGCTTGTTATTCCATGTTTAGCATGCCAATCCTAGAGACCAAGCTTTCAAAAGTGGTTGTGTCTAATGCTTTTGTGAGCACATCTGCCAGCTGGTCTTTAGTTGGAACATGATGCAGAGAAATCAAACCTTTTTCATAGCAATCCCTCACAAAGTGATGTCTGATGTCGATGTGTTTGGTGGTTGAATGGGAAACTGGATTTTTGATGATATTTTCTGCTGCCTGGCTATCCAACATGAGTGGTGTCTTTAAGGCAGTGATACCAAAATCCAGCAACTGATTTTGAAGCCACAGGAGTTGGGCTGTATAGCTTGCAGCAGCAATGTATTCAACTTTAGCAATGGATGTTGAAACAGCTGCTTACTTTTTGCTTTGCCAAGAGACTAATCAATCACCTAGAAACTGGCACCCTCCTGAAGTGGACTAACTTGTGGTGTTACATCCAGCAAAGTCACTGTCTGAGAAACCTGAAAGCTTGATATTCCCATTAGCTGGATACCAGATACCAAGTGTGGGAGCACCTTTTATGTATCTGAAGATCCTTTTTACAGCAATGAGGTTTGATTTTCTGGGAGCTGATTGACTTCTTGCACAGACATATGTTGCAAACATGATGTCTGGTCTAGATGCAGTTAGGTACAGTAAAGACCCAATCATGCTTCTATAAAGTGTTTGGTCAATCAGCTCATCCTTTTCATCAGACATGACAAGCTTATTTGTTGCCATGGGTGTGCTGCATGGTTTACAATCATTCATATCAAATTTATTCAAAAGTTCTTTAGCATATTTGCTTTGATGAATGAAAGTTCCATTTTACATTTGCTGAACTTGGAGACCAAGAAAGCATTGCAGCTCACCCATTGCACTCATTTCAAACTCAGCTGTCATGAGTTCCCTAAACTCTTCACACATTTTATTACATGTGCTTCCAAAAATAATGTCATCCACATAAATTTGGACAATCATTAAATCCTTTCCTCTCCATTTTAGAAACAGTGTTTTATCAATGGTACCTCTTTTGAAACCATTTGAGAGTAGAAAGGTGGAAAGAGTTTCATACCAGGCTCTAGGTGCTTGTTTCAGGCCATACAAGGCTTTGTTTAGCCTGTAGACGTGATCTGGATAAAATGGATCCTCAAAACCTGGAGGTTGACACACATACACCTCTTCTTGAATTGTACCATAGAGGAAAGCACTTTTGATATCCATTTGAAACACCTTCATGTTGTGGTTGACAGCAAAGGCCAGGAACAGTCTTATAGCTTCCAATCTTGCTACAGGGGAAAATGTTTCATCATAATCAATCCCCTCTTCCTGTCTGTAACCTTGAACCACAAGCTTGGCTTTATTCTTGACAACAATACCCCTTTCATCAGTTTTGTTTTTGAAGACCCACTTTGTGCCGATGGGACTTACATCTTTTGGCAGCGGTACAAGCTCCCATACTTGTTGTCTTTTGAACTGTTGGAGCTCCTCTTGCATGGCTTCTACCCAGCTGTTGTCTTTCAGTGCCTCTTGGTACTTGACTGGCTGATGGAGTGATAGAAGACCAGCAAAAAGACAAATGTTTTGGGTTTGGCTTCTTGTGAGCACCCCTTCATTGATGTTGCCAATGATTTGATCAGGTGGATGAGATCTCAAGTAGATTAAATCTCCTTGGTATGGAATGATGGCATTTGTTGTTGAAGGCTGCAAATGTGTATCATCTGAGCTAACCACTGCTGGTGACTTTGATGATCCAGCAGTGGCTTCAAAAGGTGGTGGAATAGGAGGTAATGATGTGGACACATGCTTACTTTTATCCACTGTTTGGGGACTTTTGTCAGCAGTGTTTGTTGATGTGGAAGTAGTGGTTGATGGGCTACTTTGCTCAACAACTGTTGAGGTAGCAGTGGTTGAGCTTTGACAGCTGTTTTGAACATCTGCTGCTCTTCCCGTTGAGGCAGACTTTTGTTGAGGAATGATGATCTCATACCCATAGTCTGGTGATGAATCCTCTGATGGACCTGCACTGTTAGTCTTGACAACAGTATTTTCAAAAGTGAATTTATCAAGATCAAACAGATCTGCAGGATTTGCTGGGATTTTCATTGATGAAAGTTCATTGAACTTTATATTCAAGGTCTCCTCCACTGCCTTGGTCCGTGTATTAAACACTTTGTAGGCCTTGGCAGTGGTTGAGTATCCCAGATGATAACCACAGTCAATTTTGGCTGCAAATTTTGAAATGGAATCTTTTAAGTTCAAAATAAAGCATGGGCAGCCAAATACCTTGAAATATGAGATCAGTGGTTTGATTTTATACAGAATTTCATAAGCAGTCTTTTTGTGCCTGGGGTTTATTAAAACTCTGTTTTGGACATAGCAAGCAGTGTTTACTGCCTCTGCCCAAAAAGTTAATGGCAAACCTGAATCAGCAAGCATGGTTCTGGTAGCCTCATACCCCATTTTGCTCTGGTGTTCTGGGGATGCTGTACTGCCTTACAATCCCTTTCTTCACACAGAAGGCATCCAACTCCTTATTTTTGAATTCTGTGCCATTGTCACTCCTGAAGACTTTTACTGGAAGGTCAAATTGCTTTTCAACCTGTGTCACAAAATCTTGCAAAATGCCTGCAGTCTCATCTTTTGAGTGTAAAAAGAAAGTCCATGTAAACCTAGAGAAGTCATCAATAATAACTAAACAATATCTCTTCTTTTTGAGACTCATGACTTGAACTGGGCCAAACAAATCCATGTGCAGCATTTGCAAACACTGGGTTGTTTTGGACTCTTCAATGGACTTAAAAGAGCTTTTATGTTGTTTTCCTTTTAAACAGGAAACACAATGCTCAGGACATGAAAACAATTTTTGTGGCAAGCCTCTTACAAGGCCATTTTTTGAAATTTCAGTGATTGTCTTGAGATTTGTGTGCCCCAGTCTTCTGTGCCAAAGTTCTGTCTCTTTGTTAGAGGCAGCTGAGAACAGACATGCATCAGCTCTGGGACACTCTTTTGACATATCAACAACATAAACATTGCCACTTCTTTGAGCAACAAGTTTTGTTTTTCCAGTTTCTATTATTGCTTCAATCTTTTTAACCATTTCTGGTCCAACAATCCTACAACACTCCTTTGTGAAGAATGACCCACACCCCTTGTCACTAATTTGTGAAACACTCAGGAGATTGAATTTCAGATTGTCTATCAGATTGAATTTCAGATTGAGTTTTGTGGTTTGATTTACCACAGATTGAATTTCCAAACTGCACTGTACCAGACCCCAGAAATTTCCCTTTACTATTATTCCCAAAGGATATATCACCCCTCCATGAATTTTGAAATCTTTGAGTAGGGCTTTACATCCAGTCATGTGCCTGGAGCCTCCACTATCAACGTACCAAAGGCTATCTAAGCATGCAGAAGCTTCCTGCACATGAAGTAAAAGGATTAGTTCATTAGGGTTTCCAAAGCCAATAAGCTTTGGATGGGGTCTCAACAGTGTCTGGGATGGATGCAGATTGATGGACAGTGGTTAGTTCAGGGGTTTGGACAGTTTTAGGACTGTTTCTTTCTAACCACTGTTGGGGATCTTGACCAATCACCTGTTGATAACCATAAGGATGCCTATTCACTTTAGGTTTAGAGGGCCTTTTTTAGGTCTCATAAACGTGTGGAATCCTTTGATAAGATGGTTGTCCCTTACATCTTCTGAACTGGTTGGCAGGGGGTGCATCAGTAACCTGAACATCTCTTTTGACAGATGTTTGGTTCAGCTGTTTTGTGACAGCTGTTTGAACTGGCACAAACAGTGGTTGGTTCTTGGTGAATTTGACAGATGATGTTGATGGACTCAAGGATGTTTTAGTAGTGTATTCATTCTTTTTCACATCAAAGTTTTTGAGATACACACATGCTTGAGTTTTGTGGTTTGATTTACCACAGACGATGCAGCTTTCAGCAGGAACAATGACACTTGTTTTGTTTAGATCGTATGCTTTTAAATGAAAACAGTCTTTTGTTAGATGGTTTCTTTTTTCACAAAATTCACAAAACAAGTTATTGATCTTTTCTCTCTTCTTTCCCTTCTCAGACTCCTTTGCAACAGAGTTTTTAACCTCTGTTGGGATGTCCTTAAGAGGAATGACTTTTGCTTTTGGAGCTTTAACACCATCAGTGGTTGTAAAATCCATGGGCTTGAAATTTTCAAGAATGTCACACTCATCAGACCATGTGGGTTTAAACTGGTATTTCTCAATCTTCTCAAAAGTAGAGGATCCCATTGGTCTGTCAAGTGTGATTTTGTTACCAAGTTTATCAGTGATTTTCACTTCTTGGCCATTCTTGTTTGTGGGGATGAACTCAGTGGTTACATCAGTGGTTTGAACAGATTTTTCAAAAGCAGTGTTTTCATCATCATGTTTTCTATAACCAACACCAAATTTCACATTGCTTTTAATCTGTTTTTCAAGCATAACCTCATACCCTTTGCATGATTCCACCCATTTTTCACAGGTGATCTGGGTGGACTCCAACTCCTTTTTGTAAAGTTGGTATTTTTCTACCATAGTTTGGAGTTGAGTTTTGGTTATGCTCTGCTCTTCTTTAAGACTGCTGATCTCTTTCTCTTTTTCAGTCAATTTGTTTTTAAGTTCTTTTAAAGACCTTTCAAATTTGACTTCATTAGTTAAGATTTTATCCCTAAGGTTTTCATTTACCTCTTTGATGTTAGCAAAAGCAATAATGTAATTGTCTGAACACAGTTTTTCAAGAACTTGAGGTGATACCTTGGCAGCAGCCATCATGGCACAATCACATTGATGATTTTCTTCATCATCAGCTCTTACTTCTTTCTCACCTACTCTCTTCTCTTCCTCTTCTTCTTTGTCCTCTTTGGACCAGGGGTCTGTCAGTGGTTCAATCAGGGTTTCTGAATTTTATCCCAGCAGCAGTTCACCAGCAACTGCATTAACAACTGCTTCAGTCACATCATCCACTGTTTCACCACTTAGCTGTTCACCTTCAATTTCTACCCCCTCTGGTATTGACTCTAATGCCATCAAACAAAATTCATCATTAGAAGGTTCATTAAAAGCATAGAGTGCAAAATTTTCAACACCAAGCTCATCAGGCATGCTGCTCCAGTCAACAAAGCCTTGAGTGAAGAAGCTTTGCTGATCTGGTTGTACCACTGCTGGAGCAGCTGTTTGAGGTGCAACAGGTTGCACTTGTGCCTGAGGGACAGGGGTTTGAACATACTGAATTTGTGGAACAGTGGTTTTGACATAATGCACAGGCACAGGGGTTGCAGCATAGTGAGCAGTGTTAACATGGTGTAACACCTCGAAAATTCGTGTTCAATGAAATAACGACACGTGTCATATAAGACAAAAGCGATATAAACCCGGATATAATTACAGATGTATATCGGGATTTAAAAGTGTTGTCATGTTAATTTTACACCTCTGAACGACCTCATTATGAATCCCAAGACTAATAAACATCTGGTATATATATTCAAATTCGGTGATTTATAGAAAAAACTGATTCATAATTGAAATGGTGGACTCCTACGAAGAAAAAGCACGGTAAACCTTCTTTAACGGCACTTTCTTATGGATTCAAAGAAACATGGCAAAGTGGTAGGGTATAGAACTATTCAAGGTACATTTTAGAGGCCCTAGACTGATAAAATAATGTCCCAAATTTGAAATAAGTGGTTGCCCTTTCGAAATCCTGAAAGAACAACAACTTTTGCTCCTGATCACATGCTTGCTGTTAGTGCATTACGTCTATTGACTTCGTCTTGTATCATGTATTAGAATAGGATAGAATAGGATATCCAGTGCACGAGGTTCAAGAAACGAAATTTAGGATTTAAGGAGGTAGTTTCGCTTATATGAACATGTCATAAAAGCGAAACCATATCAACAGATTTCGCTCATATGGACTGTCCATATAAGCGAAACCCCTCAACTATATATAGTGCACTTGTTGTTTCATTTGGCACGGATCCAGAACTTGTAACGAAGTGCTGCCAAAGTCTGTTCAGGTGGTAATCGATGTCAAAATCAATATAAGCAACAGATTTAATAGTATCAAGCTGTTTTTGTGTCCGGTTTATTGATTCCGTCTTTAAATTGGATGTAAAGCTCTTCTGATCGACTCAATCGGGTCAAACAACGATCCTACAAGTGGTATCAGAGCTCAGGAAGAAGAGTTTAGCTTGATTTTGCTCATATTCTGACTTTTACACCTTCTTTCATCTGTTCAGAAAGTTTTACCGGTCGAAAGTTGCTCAAAATTTCACAGATTGTAGATAATTGGTCATAGATAAACCCTGGAAAGTTTCATACTGAAATTCGGATTAAAAATGGACTAAAAGTGGTTCGAACTAGGTTTCGCTTTTACGGACAATGAGTAATTTCGCTTTTGTGAACACATAGTTTAGCTCTTATGAACACCAAAGAGCTCTGGTTTCGCTTATCTGTCACCTAGTCTTGCTCATACGAACAATCAAAGACCCTAGTTTCGCTTATGTGTCAATCAAGTTTCGCTTATTTGACCTGGTTTCGCTTTTATGACACAATTCATTGAGGTTTCGCTCCAAAGACAAGTGATTTCGCTCATAGATCATATCAGATTTCGCTTTTGTGGACTAGATAGTTGTTAGTGATTTCGCTCTTAAGTCACTAAGGGGTTTTCGCTCCAATAGATCAAAGATTGTTTTCGCTCATAGTGCATTCCTTGATTTCGCTCATAAGGGGATACTTGGTTATAATCTGATTTCACCCGAGTGTCATATTTGGCTCGAAAGTGAACTTTTTCGTGTCGGGATCATTTCACGTCGATCGAGTGTCAGTCTGTTACAATTTATTTGATATTGATTGTACTGATTGTGTTTGTTTGATTATCTGTTCAGGTTTACATCATGGCTGAGGAATTCTACAACACGTTTTTCAACGTGTTCACAACTGAATCATCCGAGCTTACAAATGTTACACCAAAAACAATCATGAAGGCGATCAACGAAAACATCAAGCATGATAACTTTTACGGAACTCACTCAAAGCCACCAACTCTGGAAAGCATTGAGGATTATACATGGTGGAAGGAACGGTTTATTAACTGGGCGAAAGCTTATGCTCATGAAAGCTGGTTCTGCTTGGAGTATGGATATGAAAAACCAAAAGATGATAAAGGCGAAGATCTTGTATTCAAGAAGTTTTCCAGTGAAGATAAATCTGAATTCGGAGCTGAACAGAGAATGATAGCATTGATCCAGTCAGCAATCAGAAATGATATTTTTGCATTACTAAAACATGACGGGTCATCTAAATCTGTTTGGGAAGCTTTACGAGTTAAAGCTGAGGGGGGTAAACAGATTAAAAAGAACAAAATCACTTTATTAAAGAAAGAATTTGATCTGTTTGATTGTATTAAAGGAGAGACAGTGAGGCAAATGATTGAGAGGCTTTGCCATTTAAAACTTGAACTTGAGAGATTTGAGATAGTGAAACCAAGAGAGGAACTGATAGACAAAGTAATTGAAGCGTTACCACGAGCAGATCAGTGGCAAACGTTTGTTTTTATTCTGAAAAATGATGCTTTGTATGATACAATTACTCTTGATGCTTTGTTTGAAAAGATTGAAAGTCATGATCTGGAGCTACAAAAGCAAAACAAGATGACTGATTCTTCACATCAACAGAACGTTGGCTTGTACTACAAAAGCAGTGTGCCTTCTGATAAAGGCGTTAGTTCACCAAAAACAGCATTTAGTGGTGAAAAGGTGAAAGAACCATTAACAACGTCAACAAGTCATCATTCTGGATATCATTCATCTTCAAAGACAAATTCTGATGAATCTGAAGAAATTCTGTGCAACATTGCTCTTAAACTGAAGAATTCTCCTGCAATGAGCATAAATGCAGCTAAGCAGCAAATGAGTTTCCTTGCATCTGTTCTGGAGTCATATGAAGGTCTTGTAGCTGGCAAAATTAGAAACTCCGAATTGACTAAAGAAGATTACGACCAGATTGATCCGGAAGAGATGGAGCTCATTGACATACGTTGGGGTTTAGCTAGTTGTATTCGAAGAGCTCAGAGGTACATGGAGATTACTGGAAAACGATCTCTTGGAGGTGCATCAACAAAGCTTGGATTTGACAAATCCAAAGTGACCTGCTTCAGATGTAGGCAAAAGGGTCATTTCAAAAGAGAATGCAGAAACTCTGAAGTTGCTGAAGGAAATGAACGTCCTTTCAACGATGACTATTATCGAAAGGCGATCTACCATCGAAGCAGAGAAGAGCCAAAGTTGATTGAAGATAAACCAAAAGAAAAGTCAAGAGCATATGCAGTAATCTATCCCGATGAAGGATTTGACTGGAGCACAGTTTGTCCAGAAGAAGATCGTTTAGATAATGTTCGTAAAACAGCTAATGGGAGAGCTATGACAGGAGAAAGAAAGTTTGTTTTTGTTGCTGAGATTCAAGATGAAAACAAAGACAAAGATACTGCTGAAATCCGTGAAGAAAAAGTTGAGATCAAAGAGAAAACTCGAGAAGAAATCTTAAGTGAAAAGACTTACAGAGAAAGAAACGTGGTCTACAACAGAATGGAGGATATGCAAGAGGAGTATGAGATGGCTGTCAGTCGCAAAAGATGGGATAAAAAGAGAGAATGCTATTATAACAGAGAAGGAGAACTGGTTGTTCCCAAGAAAGACATAATCTTCGATGATGTTCTTCTCAAAGTTCCGTTGAGAGCTGAATACTATAGAAATGTATTGAAAGATGATACATACGCTAAGAGATTTGAAAAGGAGATCAGATATGCTATGTTATCGTGTCTGAGAAAAAGGGATGAGGAGAGAATGAAGAAGAATGTTGAAGAAATGGTGAACAATTTGAAGAAAGTTGCTGAAGAGGTTAAAGCAGAAACTGTTGAAGTTGAAGCTGTGAAGGAAATCAAAAGTGAAGAAGTTGTTGTGAATGAAGAGGTTGAGAAAGCTGTTACTGAAGAACAGCAGATTGAAGAAGAGGTGAAGAAAGAAGAAAAAGAAGAAAAGAATGAGAATGAGGAAGCTGATAATGTTGGTGATGAAGTCGGTGTTGAAGAAAAGCAGAATGTTGCTGAGCAGACAGAGGTTGCTGAAAACACCGAAGTGCCAATCACTGAGGTAAATTCTGATTCTGAAAACTTGAAACTGATTGATCAGTGCAAGAAATGCATGGAACCGTGCAGAGCTTGTACTGAAAAAGATGAGCAATTTAGAACAAAAGATCTTGAGTTCACAAAAATTGAAAAGATTTTCAAAGAAAAATGCAAAGAAATGCTAGAAAAAGAAAAAGTTTTTAAATAAAATGATGAAAAACTTTCAGAAAAATGTAACAAATTAGAGAAAGAAAATGAAGTTTTGAAAGAAAACGTTTTGAAAATGACAAATGAATGTGAACAAAAAGAAATTGCTTGTCAAGAAATGAAAAAGGAATATGACTCCATGAAATTATCATATCATATTACGAAAGAGTCATATGAAAAAGTGAAAGACGAAATGAAATATGCTCAATCAAGAATGAATTATCTGTCTGAAACAACCAAAGAGCTTAAACGAATGTATTCTATAAAACAAGATGTTGTTAATTCTTATATTGAGGATGTTGCAAAGCTAAAGCGACAGATTGCTGATTTAGAACAGGATAACAACAAGTTAAAAAGTTACCACGTGTCGTCATATGTGCTTGAACGAATTTTCAATATAAAACCGGGTGATGGTGAGTCTGAGTAGAACAAGAAAGGCATTGGCTCAGAGTTTCATCAAGTTCCACCACCGGGAAAATTTGCATTTTATAATGAGGAAAAGGTCGAAAAAGCTTTCAACATGGTAGACCAATTGCCAGACAACATTGACATAACCTATTCCAAATCTGATGAGTCTAATGATTCAGAGGTGGTAGGTAAAGTCGTTGAAAGTGTGTTGAAAGAAGAGTCAGTTGATACAGGTAAATCTGAATCACAGGATGAAGATGAAGGAAATCTTCATGATGGATATCTGAAAAACACAAAATCCGAGAAAAATTTGAATGATGATTCAAAGGGATTGGTTTATACCATGATTGGATCAGACAAATTATTCTTAGATGTTGTATTCCCGATTCAGAATGTGATTTCAGAAAAGGTTGACAAAGTTTTCAAAATGGTTGAGATTGAGAAGTCTGAGATTTCAAAGTTTGTTGGTAAGAGTCATAAAGGTTCGTATAATAAACATGGTTTCAAAAAGAAGAACATGAAGGCTGGGTTGGGTTATAAGAAGAAACAACATCGAAACAAAAATGAAATGCCAAATTATCAGGCAAAAATGATTTTTGTTCAAGGAAACAGTTTAGCAGAAGAAAAAGAACTCAAATTGAGACAGTCTAATGATGAGTTTTTTGCTAAACAGAAAAAGCAACAACCACAAGTCAAAGATGTGTCCATGAGAACATGTTTCAAATGTGATCAAAAAGGACATCTTGCACGCAAGTGTCCAAATCTAAAACCTGTGGATGTTGACAAAAAGAAGATTGATGATGAGAAACAAAAATTTGAGAATGTGAGACAAAGGTCAACCAGATTTGATTCAAAACAAACTTGGAGGTACAACACAAACAAGTTAGTTTCAAATCAAAATTGGAAGTCAAACCCGTATAGGTTCGATTCAAGACAGACCTGGAATTCTCACACACCCAGATTCAGAACAACACAGAGTTGGAAAACAACAGTTGATATGACAAAATCTCAAGAGTTTTGGAAACCAAGAGTTGTTGTTCAAAATCAAAATGTTCAAAAAGTTTCACATTTTTACAAACGAGGAACACCAAAAGGTCAAACATGGAGTGTTAAGAAACATGTTGAATTGGTAAAAGATGAGAAAGTTGAAGTTAAAATTGAGAAAATCTTTATGAAAAATGACACAGAATTTCCAGCATTGAATGGAAATTATTGTGTTGAAATGCCTAAGGTTCAACAGACCTGGGCTAAATTGTTCAAGTAATCAAGTAGTTTGAATGTGCAGGTGCTAAACAATTCTGAAGATTGTAAAATTGGAACTTGGAGCAGCCTGGCACAACAAGAGGAGGAGGTTGCTGCTGGACCCTGTTTTGGTTGAACGGGGAGTTTATATGTTTTCTGTACATAAATAAACAATATTTTCAAAAACCCTAAAAATTGAAAAATTTGAAAAACAAAAAATATGTTTGTTTTTAATTTTTGTCAAAAATAGAAAATTACAAAAATATGTGTTGATTGAATACGCCGAAACCCTCACGGCTGAACAAACATGATTACTTTCATCAGATTGGAAAACGGTTTTCAAACTGTAAAATATCAATGTGTTGTAAATCATGGGGGTATGTATATTTTCTGCAAATCAGAACACGATAAGCAGAAAATGGATGGCGAGACAAAGCTATCAGTGTTGGTTGTCAAATTTTCTTTATATGTTTTTGCATTTTAGGGGGAAAAATATTGTCAGAAAATACAAAAACATTTGAAAATTTTAAAAAAGTAAAAAACATGATAAAATTCAAAAATTGAGTTTTTGCGTAAAAATAGGAAATGATAGTATATCAGTAGACAGTTACAGTATGCTAAAGAAATGTAATGATTAAATAGTGTTAAACAGTCTCACTGATGATGTGCCGATAGGTTTTTGCACATTTAGTAAACTTTTTCGGGATATAAACCTAAATTAAAACTTGCTTATTTCGTGGGGAACACTACTTGGATATATAGGTAACCCCTGAAATCTTGTTTGAAAGGTCCCTCTTTCTGAGATACTAGGTCTTTATGCTTAGTGATATCTGGGGTATTATCTCGGGACTTCTGATTTTGCGGAAGCAATGGCTTAGTCCCCGGAGAATACTTTCCGCATTGCTTGAAACATAGACAGCCCTCAGCTAAAAAATGATGAAACATTGAAAAATGCTAATCATGGCTGTTGTAAAAAAGATCCTCTAAAGGGGACACACCCAAAGTCGAGCCGTCATCTCTCTGCTGAACGGAAGTTCTGACCTGAGCTCTCACGGTTTCGTACTATAATTTATTCCCCTTACAGATATCATCTAGGTATACTCACCTGTAAGACTGAATATTGGGATCTGGATACGGGAGTATATTCAAGAGGTGGGACACATGAATAGGTTTAAGTTCTTAAAATACCTAATTCGTATCCTGAATCAGTTGAAATTTGTGTGAAAATTTAAGTGGATCAGTATATCGACAATCTAAGTGAATTGTTTAATTCTTAAAGTGTTATTAAGCTCAACGGTACTTGTGACTTGTCAAAAACTGATATGATCCTCTGACGCATACTCAAACAAAAATATTGTCTGTAAATATGTTTGTACATATTTCTTTACTGCTTTATATTTTCAGAAAATACAAAAAGATTTTGATTTTTGCTTTATTTTCGACAACCGATATCTAAAATGCAGAGTTTCAAAATCTAAGTAAGCTGATTGTGTTTCTGAAAATAAAATAAGTTCATTAATTTGAAACTTGAATTAAAATCAAAAATTTCAAAAACAGTTTGTGATATCTCCAAGGTCATTAATTTGGACTTGGATGATAAACTATGAGGGAGTTGGATTCTTTAACGCTGCCAAATCTATAAAGTTTGTTGATAGGGGGAGTGGATTAGAGAATTTGATTGATAGTTTAAATGTTGTTACTTATAAAATGTATAAGTGATTGCAGATAGTCCAGACTACGATCCCGAGAGCAGAGTTTAAGGGGGAGTCTGAAGACAAGCTTGAAGCAAAGAGGAGCTTGTAGATGGAAATCTAGGTGTCGATCCCAAAGCACGAAAGCTTGATGAAAGGGGGAGCCTGAAGCTGATAGAAGAAGTGAAAGATTGTTGGATACTTACATTGTTACAACTTGAAGGAGAAGGCAGAATGATCAAGACTGAAGATGGGTCATATTGAAGATTAGTCACTGAAGTCTTCGTCAATATCCGAGGGGGAGTCTGTTAGTGCATTACGTCTATTGACTTCGTCTTGTATCATGTATTAGAATAGGATAGAATAGGATATCCAGTGCACGAGGTTCAAGAAACGAAATTTAGGATTTAAGGAGGTAGTTTCGCTTATATGAACATGTCATAAAAGCGAAACCATATCAACAGATTTCGCTCATATGGACTGTCCATATAAGCGAAACCCCTCAACTATATATAGTGCACTTGTTGTTTCATTTGGCACGGATCCAGAACTTGTAACGAAGTGCTGCCAAAGTCTGTTCAGGTTGTAATCGATGTCAAAATCAATATAAGCAACAAATTTAATAGTATCAAGCTGTTTTTTGTGTCCGGTTTATTGATTTCGTCTTTAAATTGGATGTAAAGCTCTTCTGATCGACTCAATCGGGTCAAACAACGATCCTACACTTGCGCACCGCAAGCACAACCCTTACGGTGCGCAAGGGTTGCCCAGCTCCAACAGATTCGCCTATTTGCTGTTTAAACGCAACATTCGACCTTTAAACGATTTTCCTCACCTTGCTTGACCCCTAAACAACCCCTAAACATCTAGGGACACTTGTGGGTATGTTATGGTCAGTGGTAGACTTAGATGTCAACACTTTGTGGAGTCTTGGTCACTATATAAAGTTCCTAAGTGCAAACACTTTGATCATTCATTCCTCAAACATCTTCTGATCAATTGTGGAGCACAAGAGCACCTTCCAGGCCTTCCTAATCGATCATTAGACACTTGTAAGTTTGCTTAACCTTCTTTAATTGAGTTTAGCTTAGTTATTTAGCTAAAAGTCAAACCGTCGTAATTACGGTTTGACTTCGAGATTAATTAATAATGGCTCAGTAAAATATCGAATTAAAAGTACCTTTAAGTAGGTAATTATGTGGGTCATAAACCCTTAAAAGGGTTCCCCCTGATTCCCACTCTAACTAGGTCAAATGTCGGGTCAAACTTGTTAATAAAAAGTCAACAGGATACTTAAATTCTAATTTATACATGATTAGCAATGTAGAACACATACAACCTGTTTGATCATTAATATAACTTGGTAATTAGTGTAAGAACATGTCTAAACATGTTCAACCCGACAATTTACTGTTTAGACCCGGTTCGGAACCGAAAGTCGCAAAGCTTTGACTTTTGCTTTGACTTCAGTTCTGACCCGTTTTGGTATGATTTAGAAATACCTAAGAGCTTCATTTGGACTAGGTTACATGCTAGTATAACACTCTGTGATTATACACCATGGTTCATTAGTTAACCGATTAATACGCATGATTCCGTTAAGTGCTCATATGTTGACCATTATGCCCTTTTCACCTTAAAATGTGATTTTTGAAAATGTAAAAGAGTAGAAACCTTAATTACTGATATATAAACTTGTACCCAAAGTTTGACATCAGTTTGAGGTGTAGATTAAGAGTTATGCTCGTTAGCGTAAAATGAAAGCTTTATGTTAATTAAACGACATAATTAGCGTATAGCCTATTTAAACATACTTTTTGATATCAAAATCTTTACCCACTGATGTAATATATTATTTTGGGATTTTTGAAGATTTTTAATTAATTTTAGGCTGAGCATAACTTAGAGTCGTAGGCTTAATCCGGTAATTGTCGGTTTTGCCCTCACGGGCCATAAAATGAGTTTTACATATCTAATCGACTCCAAACCTTTTGCTACTGATCTTAAATGATAAATAAATTATTTTAAGCTTTCTGGAATAATAAAAATATCAGCTTTATGTATCAAACCCGGAAATGGCTTCTAATCGTCTTATTAAGCGTTTTCAACGCATAGTATGTACTAAAACTATTTTAAACATACAAGGGTTGATACCTACTGATATTTTAGGCAAATTATAATATTTTAACAGTAAGCAAAAGATGTTTAACTCAGACTTCAGTTTTGAGCTTTACGGCTTATGTGAAATTACCAAAATGCCCCTACGGTGCATAGTTTGGTTAAAATTGATTAATTTCACAAATAAACTTTACCACACTGTTATAACTTGGTAAACTAAGTATTTTTGATGATTATATCAGACCTGTAACTCAGGTAAATACTTAAACTCTTTTATAACCTTGTAAATGACCAAACTACCCCCACGGGGCATAGTTTGTGTTTAAATTCGTTTCGGGCATAATAAAAGACATCTTACTGATGTCACAACATATTTGAAGCATATTAACTTAGGAAACCTATAAATGGCTCATATGAATACCCGTTACGCTTATTACGCGTTCGGTTCGGTTTATGTAACTAGTTTACATAAATTAGCCTAAACGGGTCAAACCTTATCGGTTTTATCTCAAAATCCAGAATGTGTATGAAATACCCATATTAAGCAAGTCTCCGAACTTGTCGGGTCTAAATCACATTCTATCCGGTCTTCGCTTAATCGTGCGTACGAACCGTATCTTTGAAACTGACCGGTCTAAGCTTAAGCTTAACTAAAGACCCGTTAGGATTCTAATAGGTTATTATAAACCGTCGTTCCAGATTAGGAGAACCAGTAAAAGCTACTTGCGTTTGCTTATTGTGATTTATACTCTGCTCAGGTAAATACTTTTAACTTATTTTCCCTATACGGGCTTGGGTTACGGTATATAAAATACCGCTTGGTCGGACATCAAATCTTCCATCGTTGGGTGGTTAATTGAATAATTTGATCGGTCCGTTTAAACAGTTTTGTTTACTTAAAAGCCTTTGGGGGGTTAATGACCATGTCCCGGATATCCCTGGCATCATTTTACGAAATGGCCACGACTTAAGCGCGGGGTGTAGGCGTACACCCGTCAGTGCACAAAAGAATAATGTGGTGTGTCTATTGATCTTTAACCCGGACACGATCCGGGCTACTGAACGCATAAGGAACATGTAATTCGTTCACAAGATTATATATTTAAATAATTCTCTCAAGTTATAAAATGTTTATGCCACGTGCATCCAAATCAATTTTCAATCATTTTCTAAAATGAGTCAGTTGATTGTATTTACCAGTGTAAACTGATGTATTTTCCCAAAAAGATTAAATGCAGGTACTAAGCGTAATTGGCTGGGATTTCTCCTTAGCATCACTAGAAGTCTCGCAAGCTTAAGATGCCTACTGTCTGTTGAACTATTATTTATTTTTGATCCTTCTGTGGACAAACCTTCAACTGTTGTGATACACGATATTACAATATTAATAAAGTTGAATTATATTTCTCATTTGCTTCCGCTGTGCATATTTATATATTGTGTTGTTTGACTATTATGTTGCCAACCACGTCACGATACTCCCCACCGGGCCCACCGGTGACACGTGGAATTTTGGGGTGTGACAGGTTGGTATCAGAGCCAACACTGAGTGAATTAAACACTAGCCTTTTGTGTTTAATCTCAGTTACACAATTGCACATATCTAAACTTTCGAGTCTAGACAAATAACATAGGACAAAATTCTACCTTGTTTGGTTTTTGTTTTGTCCTTTATTTTACATATATTGTTGTTGTTATCTCATGATGTTTTGACAGGATTAAAAATGCCGCCAAGATTCTTCCGAAGAAGAGGACGAGGAAAGGGGCCAATCACCGCCCCCTAATGACAACGAGGCAGGACCTTCGCATGTGCGAGCTCCTTCCACCACCGAGAGTGATGATCCCCGACAGAACCGGAGGAACCTCTTTGAACCGGCTAGACGGTCGTTTCGCACAGTTCAACACCTCCTGTTCATAACCCTTATGGGCCATAGCCAGAGTATGAGCCCAACAACCCTCAACCCTCCTACATACCTTTACAGCGATCTTTATCGCATAATTCTTTAGGTGACCCTACACCAGTTTTTAGGGGCCGGTTTAACCCGGCAAATTTTATACAAGAACCAGTGGGTTTTAACCCATTGGGACCGGAGGACCACTTCTCGGGAGACAACGCTATGGATATGGACGAGGACACGGATCCCGTCGAGCCAGCAACCGGAACACCGAACCATCCCATCGAGATTTCGGATGGATCTTCTTTCCACGGATCACCCTACGGTGGTCCGGACAGCTTTCAAGCTATGTTTACCCGGCACGAATGGTATTATACACCTCCTCGCCATTCACCGCCTCAGCAGCAACAGCATCAGCAACAGGATCCCTCTGTGGATTCACGATTTGTGGCAGTCACGCCACCACCTCCACCACCACCAGTTCAACCGGCACCTCCACAACCGCCGAGACGTAGGAGGACAGGCGCACGTATGTCTGCGCGAGTGGGGGATTTCCATTTTAGCTCCCCACGCCAATCAAGTGGCAGCCATTACCCGCCACTTCAGGAAGACCCACAGATGGGTGGACCTTCGCACCCATTTGCACCGCAACCACCACCGATGGGTTTTGATAACCCAATTCCGGCATACACGGGTTCCATCCCGTATAACCCGTTTGAGCAGCCGGTGCACACTAACTATAACTACGCCGAAGCCGACCCATACTTGGTAGCGGCTAACTATAACACCCAAGGACCGTATGGAGACCCATGGGGAGTAGGGTACCCAACTCATGGGTACCAGATACCTGCCAGACCAATAATACGGACGCAATTGCAGCCGCCACGGTTTTCTCCCCCAGAACGGGAGGAAATTCTTCAGAGGCTGGATCAGGTTGAGCGAGACTTTCACCGCGACCGCAGGGAGAGACAAAGCTTCTTCCAAGGATTGACAAACTTGATCAAAGGGAAGAGCAAGAAGGACCACTGAATCCTTCCAATTGTTGTTGAGCCCCTGCGTGGGCCAGTCTTACTGTATAAACCCCTGCGTGGGTATGCTTGATTGTTTTGACCCCTGCGTGGGTCTATCTTTCTGTTAACCCCTACGAGGGTATGTTATTGTTAAGTCCCTGCGTGGACTATTATGTTATTTGTGTAAGTTCCTGCGTGGACTATTATGATGTTTGTTGTTAAGCCCCTGCATGGGTATGTCCTTGTTTAAACCCCTGCGTGGGTAAGTTTGTTTATTAAAAAGTCCCGTTTAGGGCGACGTGTAACCTATTAAATTAATGGAATGTAAGTTTATAAATTTCATTTTTGCTATGGTCTGCATAAAAATATTATATGAAATAAATAAATCAAAAATCATTCCTTTTTAATAAATAATCTGCCTACTTTAAATATTAATTAAGGATCTTAAAGGTGAAACCTAGCCTTCGGGTCAATTAAAAGACCGGGCCAAGATGGTAAGGCCTGTTAAAAAGATTCAAATCCCAGTTAACATCTGAAAACATGTTAACGCTCCTGGCAGACGTGATTCATTAAAATCACACACGTCTTTCTTATTATTGGATTCTTCAAAAGATTCCTAACCCAATTATTGATCTCTGAATCATGGGTTTAGATCATCAATTGAGATGATCATATTTTGACCATACGTGGTAATATAGCGCCTACGGGCCCTGCTCATTTCCATATGAGCCAAAAGACAGTGGTAGCGACGACTCCCTGTCAGATAAAGGTAATGAACCAGGTTCAAACCTTCATGCTTTGATTCTCTGAAATCATAGCTTATAATTTATAAATGTCCTTGTGACTAGGCCTATTGTGCCAGTATACCTTTATGTTTTGATTCTCTGAAATCATAGCTTATAAGTTAAAATGTCCTTGTGACTAGGCCTTTTGTGCCACTAATAAAACTGTTATTGTTTTATAATTAGGATAAATTATAATAGAAATCCTAAATAAATATGATTAATAAATTAACCAAATATGGTCTCTGTTTACCATGGTTAATGAATTACCCTAAGGGGCAATTCCATAATAAACTCCCAAATAAACTATTGTCCTTGTTTTCTGTAACAGTTCAATTAAAATGGCTAACTCAGACGAAATTAATAGCCATCCGGTGGAGAATATTGATAACGCCCGCATTAATCTAACGGGTAACCGTTGGTAGACGACGCAGTTACAAAGGCATTGGAACGACAGTACGAAGAGTATAGTCGGACTCGAAGTAGGACCCTATCTACGCCGCATTCGAAGCCACCTTCCAAGAAGGATGAACCCAAGAAAGATGATGATAGACTCTCCTCAAACCACCACAGTGCTCCATCTCAACAGATTGTATTAAATCAAGGACCCAGTAATAAGGGATGCTCCTATAAATACTTTGTGTCTTGCAAACCCATGGATTTTACTGGGGAAAAGGGAGCCATTGACTGCATGACGTGGTTAGACGAGATGGACACAGTTGTGGATATCAGCGGATGCGCTGAGAGGGATATAGTCAAGTTTGTGTCGCAATCATTTAAGGGTGAAGCTTTAGCCTGGTGGAGATCACTGATTCAAGCCACCGGGAAAATCCCATTGTACAATATGTCGTGGGATCAATTTGTTACCCTCATCAGGGAAAATTACTGCCCTCAGCATGAGGTGGAGAAGATAGAGTCTGATTTTCTATCATTGGTGATGACAAACCTTGACTGTCAAGCTTACCTCACGAGCTTCAACACAATGTCCCGGTTGGTTCCGTATCTGGTGACCCCGGAACCAAAAAGAATAGCTCGTTTTATCGGTGGTTTAGCCCCGGAAATTAAGGCAAGCGTGAAGGCTTCTCGGCCAGCTACTTTTAGATCTGTAGCTGACATATCTTTGTCCCTAACTCTGGATGCGGTCAGGCAAAGATCGCTGAGAAACAAAGATGCGGAGAAGAGAAAACGTGAAGATGATCATTCACGGAGGTCGAGTAAGAAGCACCGTGGAAACAGTGACAACAAGAGGGGGTCCGAGTCAAGGAAAGATGGGCATCAGTCTGGTGAGAAGCCCAAATGCAAGATTTGCAAGACACAGCACTTTGGAAAGTGCAGACTCGAGTCGAACTCACAGACTCAGTCAAAAACTTATGCTTGTGGTATATGCAAGTCCAAGGACGACAAAACCTTGGATTGCAAAAAGCTGAAGGATGCAACTTGCTACAGTTGCAATGAGAAAGGGCACATTAAAACCAACTGCCCTAAATACGCCAAGAAGCCTAAAGAGGCCAAGAAGACCAATGCTAGGGTCTTCAGAATGGACGCAAAGGAAGCGGTTCTAGATGACAACGTTATTACAGGTACTTTCCTTGTAAATGATGTCTATGCAAGATTACTTTTTGATTCAGGCGCTGATAAGTCTTTCGTAGATAATAAGTTTTGTGAATTGTTGAAATTACCTGCAAAACCTTAAGTGTGAATTATGAGGTGGAGTTAGCAGATGGCATACTAGAAACCGTCTCAACTGTGTTAGATGGATGTGTTATATCCATTAAGAACCACTCTTTTCCTCTGTCTCTACTTCCCTTTAAGTTGGCCGGTTTTGACATAGTTTTGGGTATGGACTGGTTATCTCGTAACCAGGCCCAAATTGTCTGCAACAAGAAACAAGTGGTAATAAAGACTCCGTCTGGTGAATGACTTACCATTCGGGGAGATACCCAGTATGGGCTACCCGAGCAAGCGACTATGTGTCACACCCCCAAATTCCACCTGCGGAGTACCGTCCGCTTGAGGGCGTGACCGACCAGGATCCAGCCACCAATCATACTGAGCATTAGAAAATAGTAAGAATGATCACCAACCGTAATGGTTAGTAAACACCATAGTTTAAAGTTCAAAAGTTTAGGTTCAAATAACAGTTAAGTAAGTAGCGGAAGCATAGGTAAAATGGTTTAAACAAAGTTCATAGTTCAAATTAATTAGAACCTAACATGCGGGTTTAGGCGACCACTACACTTCCCAAGCTGCAAGCTCCTGAGTCACTGGTTACCTGCAAAGCATGCAGTAAGGGGTCAACAATAATGCTGAGTGAGTTCACTAGTTGTCCAGTTTTAATTACCAAAAACTTGTTTCACCAGTTAATTTATCCGTTTATACATGCCATGGGGAGCTACCCCAAAAGTTAGCAACTAAACTGTTTTTCCAATACCGAACACTAGGTGACCGTTGCGTATCCGCAAGAGTGCCCCGATGTCAATGTTCTATCATCATTGACGGATGCCTGAGTACATTAGTTCACGACCGATCCCATACCTTGGCACGGTGTGAGGTTGGTAAGACCTAAATAGCGCTATCAACTAATAACCCGTTCGCCTGGCCCCGGCGACTAATCGGTATTAAGTAGTAGGGACTTTAAGTGATAGAGTTTCGTTTAGTGCCGTTTGTTGCAATCCGTATAAACAGTAATTAACTAAAAGGTTCCCAATAACAAGGGAAGAAAAGTAAGTTGTATCCCTCATAAGGGGATAGTGTTGTTTTTAGTTCCGTTTCCCAAACCACCGGGAATACATGCTTTAGGTTGTGAACTCACCTTGGGTTGCTCGGTAGATTAATTACCCGGTCTATCACGTTGGTCACCACGTCCTAGCATGGTTACCGAATATGGGTCAAGTTGGGGTGCAAGTAAACACGTATAATCTACACATAACTAACACATAGCATGCACAACATATAATTATCCAATAAGTCATTGGGCCCGTCTAAGTTCTTTAACAGCAACAGTTAACAGTTAACACGTAGTCCACTTAAACAGTAACAAGCATGCACAGCTAATATACTTGGGCCCAATAACTAACAGCCCAGTCGAGAACACACAGTTGCGAGTCGCAACCGGAGGTTGCGGCTTGTCATGTCTTGGTTGCGAGTCGCAACCGGTGTTTCGACCTGTTATGTCTTGGTTGCGAGTCGCAACAGGGGTTTCGAGTTGTCGTGATCAGGTTACGAGTCGCAACCGCCGTAGTTTCGAGTTGTCATGTTTTGGTTGCGAGTCGCAACCGGGGGTTGCGAGTCGCAACCTTGGATACGTGCACAAGAATCCTTCTAGAACCTCTGATGTACTAGCCAATGAGATTGCAATTTCATGTAAATTGTGTACCATCTCCACTAACATGTTTTATTGTCTAATTTCCCACTAAATCAGATCAAACAAGGCATATTTCAAATATTTTCATGATCTTCAAACTGTTCTTCATATATTCAAGTTATCTATTATGCACATTCATTCAAAACAACCCAAATATATTCATCCTTTGTAGCATAGCACAACCCTAAGTCGAATCCTAATTTAGACATCATCATCGGCCCTAGTTCTAGCACATAATCATCATCAACATAACTAATATTCATTCACTTGAACATATTCATAACATACAATCATCGGTTTAATGGTAATGCATATCATGCTATACTAACCATCATTTATCATTCAAATGTCTTATGTTCACATATTTCATTCAAACATCCAACTAATCAAATAGTTTGTGCATCAAGAACCATCATTTTAAGTCAAACAACCATAATACACTAACCGGTTGGATGAAGGGGTACAAAAGATCGATGAACCAAGTTCCGAGTGATGACCACAAGCTTGAACCGAGATGATCCGAGAGCTCCTCTTGTGGTTGCCGGTTTGATCCGTGAGAGGGAGAGGAGAGGAGGTGAGTTTGATGTTAGAACTTTAGGGTTTTAGTGGTTTTTAGAGAGAGAGAGAGGGAGAGTGTGAGAGATGAGGGAGTGTGAGGGTGATGTTGCAAAATGGTGTAAGTTGTGAGGGTTGGCCATATATATAGCTCGAGTGGGTAAGGGGGGTTTCCGGGTGGGCTAAGGTTACGGCCCAACCGGCCCATATCGTTTCTTGTTTACTCGAGACCGAGTGGTCTCGAGTCGGGTTCGGTTCACACATATACACATTTATATAATACGTACACATAATTTAATACAAGGATCACATAGCACGCCAAAATAATTCACAAACTTTCATTTAATAATATATATATATACACACATACATTCATTTAAGGACGACAGTTGGTTCGGGAAAACCCGAAGTGTCACATTATCCCCAAGTTTTAAGAACTTTCGTCCCGAAAGTTAAAGCAGCCACTGACAAGCTAGTAAAAGTGAGAGCGTTTCAACAGGGTATCACATCATCCCCCCGTTAGTTTGGAATTTCGTCCCGAAATTCAGTCGTAGCTTCAGTGCTGGGGGTTTCATTTGGGAACAGTTGGGGATACTTGCGCTTCATCTGGTCTTCCCGCTCCCATGTAAACTCTGGGCCACGGCGTGAGTTCCAACGAACTCGCACGAGGGGTATCTGGCTACGTTTGAGGGTTTTGATTTCACGATCCGTGATCTCAACCGGTTCCTCAGTAAAGTGTAGCTGTTCGTCAATAGTAAGTTCCTTGTAAGGGATGACGAGTGTTTCATCTGACAGGCACTTCTTCAGATTAGACACGTGGAAGACGTTGTGCACAGCACTCAGTTCTTCAGGCAGATTCAATCTGTAAGCGGCCGTACCGATCTTTTCGGTAACTTCAAAGGGTCCGACGTATCTTGGATTAAGCTTGCCCCGTTTTCCAAAACGGACCACACCCTTCCAGGGTGAGACCTTAAGTAGAGCCCGTTCACCAACCTGGAACTCTTGTGGTTTTCTATCTTTATCAGCGTAATACTTTTGACGGTCACGAGCTGCCGCCATGCGTTGCCTAATCTGGGCAATCTTTTCTGTGGTGTCGACTACATGTTCCGGGCCTGTGATCTGGCTGTCACCAACCTCAGCCCAGCAGAGAGGCGATCGACATTTACGGCCGTACAATGCCTCAAAGGGTGCTGCCTGAATGCTGGTGTGGTAGCTGTTGTTGTAGGAGAATTCCACCAACGGTAGGTGCTTCTCCCAATTCTTGCCAAAGTCGATCACACATGCCCTGAGCATGTCTTCGAGGGTTTGGATGGTGCGTTCAGACTGCCCATCCGTTTGCGGGTGATAAGCGGTGCTCATGTCTAAACGTGAGCCAAAAGATTTGTGCATGGCTTGCCACAATTCAGAAGTAAAACGTGCGTCTCGATCAGAAATAATAGAGGTAGGCACTCCGTGCTTCGAGACCACTTCTTTTAAGTATACCTCTGCTAGGGTAGAGAACTTGTCTGTTTCTTTAATGGCCAAGAAGTGTGCAGACTTAGTTAAGCGATCCACTATCACCCAAATGGTGTCATTTCCGCGCTGAGACCTAGGCAGGCCAGTAACAAAATCCATGGAAATCTGCTCCCATTTCCATTGCGGGATCTCTGGCTGTTGGAGTAGGCCTGATGGTTTCTGATACTCAGCCTTGACTCTTGCGCAGGTTAAACATTTCCTGACATAGGTTGCTATGTGGGTTTTCATGCCAGGCCACCAATAGGTAGCCCTCAAGTCGTGGTACATCTTATCTGACCCTGGATGTACTGAGTAACGGGACTTATGAGCTTCATCCATCACAAGGTCACGTAAATTTCCGTAAAGCGGAACCCATATGCGTCCGGCTACGTAGTAAGCACCGTCTTCTTTTTGTTCTAATCGTTGTCTCAATCCTCGCAGGGACTCAGCCCTGATGTTCTCGGCTTTCAATGCTTCAACCTGAGCATTCCGAATTTGGTTAGGGAGGTTCGAGTGAATAGTGAGCTGTAAGGCACGAACACGCTTGGGTTTGGTCTCCTTTCTGCTGAGGGCATCGGCTACCACATTGGCCTTGCCTGGGTGATATTTGATTGCACACTCGTAGTCATTTAGGAGTTCGACCCACCGGCGTTGCCGCATATTCAACTCCTTTTGTCCCATTATGTGCTGGAGACTCTTGTGATCAGTGTAAATCGTGCACTTGGTGCCGTACAAGTAGTGTCTCCAAAGCTTGAGCGCGAAGACCACGGCTCCAAATTCTAAGTCATGCGTCGTATAGTTCCGTTCGTGGACCTTGAGTTGTCGCGAGGCGTAAGCAATAACCTTCTCGCGTTGCATCAATACGCAGCCAAGTCCTTGAATAGAAGCGTCGCAGTAGACGACGAAGTCGTCGGTACCTTCAGGTAAGGAAAGAATAGGAGCACTACAAAGATTCTTCTTTAGTTCCTGGAAGGCAGATTCCTGAGCATTACTCCATTTGTAAGCAACACCCTTCTGAGTGAGTGTCGTAAGCGGTTGAGCGATCTTAGAGAATCCCTTGATAAATCTTCGATAGTATCCCGCCAATCCCAAGAATTGGCGAACTTCGGTCGGAGTCTTGGGCACAGGCCAATTCTTAATGGACTCAATCTTAGCCGGGTCAACATGAATCCCTTCCTGATTGACGATGTGTCCAAGGAAATGGACTTCTCTAAGCCAGAAATCACATTTCGAGAATTTGGCGTACAGTTGCTCATTGCGAAGAAGTTCGAGAATAAGACGTAGGTGTTGTTCATGCTCCTCTTGGCTCTTCGAGTAGATTAGGATGTCGTCGATGAACACGATCACGAACTTGTCGAGGTAGGGTTTGCATACTCGGTTCATGAGATCCATGAAGATCGCAGGAGCGTTGGTCATACCGAAAGGCATAACAAGGAATTCGTAGTGACCATAGCGGGTTCTGAAAGCAGTCTTAGAGATGTCCTCATCGCGGACTCTCAGCTGGTGATATCCCGATCTCAGATCGATCTTGGAATAATAGCTCGACCCTTGCAGCTGGTCGAACAGGTCGTCGATACGGGGAAGTGGATAACGGTTCTTGATGGTAACCTTGTTTAGCTCGCGGTAGTCAATGCACATTCGGAATGAGCCATCTTTCTTTTTGACGAAGAGCACTGGGGCTCCCCAGGGTGATGAACTAGGACGGATAAAACCTTTGTCCAAAAGTTCTTGTAGTTGAGTAGAAAGCTCCTTGAGCTCCGCGGGGGCTAATCGATAAGGTGCACGAGCTATCGGCGCTGCTCCGGGAGCTAGCTCGATTTGAAATTCGACCTGACGGTGAGGAGGGAGTCCAGGTAGTTCCTCCGGGAATACCTCGGGATAGTCGCGTACCACTGGAAAATCTTCAATCTTGTTTTCCCTTTTCTGTGTGTCGGTAATGAGTGCTAAGATAGCGGTGTGCCCTTTTCGTAGATACTTCTGGGCTTTTAAGAATGAGATGATGCCTGTGACTTCTCCGCTCTTGTCGCCTTGAACTATAAGGGGTTTGCCAGGGGGACGGGGAATACGAATAGCTTTCTCCTGGCAGAGGATTTCAGCTCGATGTTTGGATAACCAATCCATACCAATAATGACGTCGAAGCTTCCAAGAATGATGTGGAAAAGATCGATACAGAAGGTCTGACCAGACAACTCTAATTTGCAGTTACGAATTATGTGTGAGGCCTCGAGGTTTCTACCATTAGCTATTTCAACGGTGTGCTTAGAGCTCAGCGGCGTAAGAGCGAGCTTAAGTTTCTTACTAATACGTAGGGATACATAACTAGCATCTGCTCCGGAATCAAAAAGCATGGAAACATAACGATCATTGAGTAGGAACTTACCCGCCACAACGTTGGGGTCATTCCTTGCTTCTCCGGCTATCGATACAGAAGGTCTGACCAGACAACTCTAATTTGCAGTTACGAATTATGTGTGAGGCCTCGAGGTTTCTACCATTAGCTATTTCAACGGTGTGCTTAGAGCTCAGCGGCGTAAGAGCGAGCTTAAGTTTCTTACTAATACGTAGGGATACATAACTAGCATCTGCTCCGGAATCAAAAAGCATGGAAACATAACGATCATTGAGTAGGAACTTACCCGCCACAACGTTGGGGTCATTCCTTGCTTCTCCGGCTCCAATCACAAAAGCTTTTCCTCTAGCACCATTTCCAGCATTGTTGTTATTGTTGCCAGCACCCTGATTGTTGTTGTTTTGATTCAGTTCAGGGCAATCCTTTCGCATGTGCCCCATTGCTCCACACTTGAAGCATCCACGGTTGTTTCCTTGTTGCTGCTGTTGCTGTGGTTGTTGCTGATTCTGCCTAGCTGGGAACTGGCTTCGACAGTCTTTGGCTTCATGCCCCATCTTGTTGCATCGCTGACACTGACCTTTTCCACATGGCCCACTGTGATGTCGGTTACATTTGTTACACTTAGGGTGGTTTCCTCGATAGCCACCCTGTTGCTGAGGGCCCTTGTTGCTTTCAGTCTTCCTTTGTTGAACTGGGGCCTGAGTGGGGTTAGCATCCTTTCCCTGACTTCCATCCCACTTTCGCTTGTTATCGCCAGAAGTTCCAGCAGTAGCACCGATCCTCTGGGGCAGCTTGCCCTCTTCCACAGCCTGATTGGTGAGTTTGTGAGCAAGACGAACCACAGGCTGTATGGTATTGAGGTTGGCCGAGGTCACATGGCTCCGGATTTCTGGGACCAAGCCTTTGATGTACAACTCGATCCTTCGATACATAGGCTGGGACATGTTTGGGCAAAGTGCCGCATAGTCGTTGGACTGCTTAGTGTAGGTCTCAATCTCTGATCCAACCATCTTGAGCGCATAGTACTCGTTCTCGAGTTTGTGAATGTCATCCCTGTGACAGTACTCCTCTTTGATCATGTCCTTGAAATCTTCCCATGCCGTAGCATTAGCAGTTTCCAGACCAAGCATCTGAATCTGTGCTTTCCACCATGAAAGTGCGTTTCCTTCAAGCGTACCAGTTGCGTACTTAACCCAGTTAGCAGGGGGACACTCACATACAGCAAAGACAGCTTCGGCCTTTTCAATCCAGTGTAGAAGGCCTATGGCACCCTCAGTGCCGTTGAAAGGGAGAGGCTTGCCATCCATGAAGGTTTTGAAAGTACAAACACGTGGTTGCGCAGGCGCAGGCTGACCTGTTGTGAGAAACGGAGCGAATAGGTTTTAGAGGTGAAAAGACGATGTGGGGGTAGGATCTAAACATCCTATAGCAACGAGTTTACCTCCAGGGTGAGCTGCGAAAGCTGCAGCCACCGTGTTGAGCAAGTTAGCGAATTGAGCTTGAGTCATGTTAACGCTTCCTCTTCCGCGTCCACTCATTGTCTTCATGACCAGAAAACATAGTATGAGTGTGATGTTGTAACGTAGCGAGAATAAGACAGAAGAGAGATGTGTGTCTATCTACTTAGGCAAACTAGTACGTATAGTGGAGCAGTCAATATAAGATAAATAAGCATGTAAGCACAAGTCCGAGCTATGAGGTCAGATAAGTCGAGTCTTGCCCTTGGAGTGTAGTGTCGTCACGAGTCACGGGTTATAGTCTGGTTTTTCTCAAAAAGACTTTCCTTTTTAAAACCAAGTTCACTATAACCAATGGCTCTGATACCAATCTGTCACACCCCCAAATTCCACCTGCGGAGTACCGTCCGCTTGAGGGCGTGACCGACCAGGATCCAGCCACCAATCATACTGAGCATTAGAAAATAGTAAGAATGATCACCAACCGTAATGGTTAGTAAACACCATAGTTTAAAGTTCAAAAGTTTAGGTTCAAATAACAGTTAAGTAAGTAGCGGAAGCATAGGTAAAATGGTTTAAACAAAGTTCATAGTTCAAATTAATTAGAACCCAACATGCGGGTTTAGGCGACCACTACACTTCCCAAGCTGCAAGCTCCTGAGTCACTGGTTACCTGCAAAGCATGCAGTAAGGGGTCAACAATAATGCTGAGTGAGTTCACTAGTTGTCCAGTTTTAATTACCAAAAACTTGTTTCACCAGTTAATTTATCCGTTTATACATGCCATGGGGAGCTACCCCAAAAGTTAGCAACTAAACTGTTTTTCCAATACCGAACACTAGGTGACCGTTGCGTATCCGCAAGAGTGCCCCGATGTCAATGTTCTATCATCATTGACGGATGCCTGAGTACATTAGTTCACGACCGATCCCATACCTTGGCACGGTGTGAGGTTGGTAAGACCTAAATAGCGCTATCAACTAATAACCCGTTCGCCTGGCCCCGGCGACTAATCGGTATTAAGTAGTAGGGACTTTAAGTGATAGAGTTTCGTTTAGTGCCGTTTGTTGCAATCCGTATAAACAGTAATTAACTAAAAGGTTCCCAATAACAAGGGAAGAAAAGTAAGTTGTATCCCTCATAAGGGGATAGTGTTGTTTTTAGTTCCGTTTCCCAAACCACCGGGAATACATGCTTTAGGTTGTGAACTCACCTTGGGTTGCTCGGTAGATTAATTACCCGGTCTATCACGTTGGTCACCACGTCCTAGCATGGTTACCGAATATGGGTCAAGTTGGGGTGCAAGTAAACACGTATAATCTACACATAACTAACACATAGCATGCACAGCATATAATTATCCAATAAGTCATTGGGCCCGTCTAAGTTCTTTAACAGCAACAGTTAACAGTTAACACGTAGTCCACTTAAACAGTAACAAGCATGCACAGCTAATATACTTGGGCCCAATAACTAACAGCCCAGTCGAGAACACACAGTTGCGAGTCGCAACCGGAGGTTGCGGCTTGTCATGTCTTGGTTGCGAGTCGCAACCGGTGTTTCGACCTGTTATGTCTTGGTTGCGAGTCGCAACAGGGGTTTCGAGTTGTCGTGATCAGGTTACGAGTCGCAACCGCCGTAGTTTCGAGTTGTCATGTTTTGGTTGCGAGTCGCAACCGGGGGTTGCGAGTCGCAACCTTGGATACGTGCACAAGAATCCTTCTAGAACCTCTGATGTACTAGCCAATGAGATTGCAATTTCATGTAAATTGTGTACCATCTCCACTAACATGTTTTATTGTCTAATTTCCCACTAAATCAGATCAAACAAGGCATATTTCAAATATTTTCATGATCTTCAAACTGTTCTTCATATATTCAAGTTATCTATTATGCACATTCATTCAAAACAACCCAAATATATTCATCCTTTGTAGCATAGCACAACCCTAAGTCGAATCCTAATTTAGACATCATCATCGGCCCTAGTTCTAGCACATAATCATCATCAACATAACTAATATTCATTCACTTGAACATATTCATAACATACAATCATCGGTTTAATGGTAATGCATATCATGCTATACTAACCATCATTTATCATTCAAATGTCTTATGTTCACATATTTCATTCAAACATCCAACTAATCAAATAGTTTGTGCATCAAGAACCATCATTTTAAGTCAAACAACCATAATACACTAACCGGTTGGATGAAGGGGTACAAAAGATCGATGAACCAAGTTCCGAGTGATGACCACAAGCTTGAACCGAGATGATCCGAGAGCTCCTCTTGTGGTTGCCGGTTTGATCCGTGAGAGGGAGAGGAGAGGAGGTGAGTTTGATGTTAGAACTTTAGGGTTTTAGTGGTTTTTAGAGAGAGAGAGAGGGAGAGTGTGAGAGATGAGGGAGTGTGAGGGTGATGTTGCAAAATGGTGTAAGTTGTGAGGGTTGGCCATATATATAGCTCGAGTGGGTAAGGGGGGTTTCCGGGTGGGCTAAGGTTACGGCCCAACCGGCCCATATCGTTTCTTGTTTACTCGAGACCGAGTGGTCTCGAGTCGGGTTCGGTTCACACATATACACATTTATATAATACGTACACATAATTTAATACAAGGATCACATAGCACGCCAAAATAATTCACAAACTTTCATTTAATAATATATATATATACACACATACATTCATTTAAGGACGACAGTTGGTTCGGGAAAACCCGAAGTGTCACACTATGCTCAAAGCTTCAAAGTGTTTAAAGAAGGGTTGTGTCATCTACATGGCACAAGTGATTATTGATGAGCCTAAACCGAAGATAGAAGACATCCCCGTCATTTCTGAATACCCAGAGGTTTTTCCGGAAGAACTACCTGGTTTGCCACCAGATAGACAAGTGGAATTCAGGATTGATATCGTCCCTGGAGCAGCACCTGTTGCTAGAGCACCTTACAGGTTAGCACCAACCGAAATGAGGGAATTGAGAACACAACTGGATGAATTGCTAGCTAAAGGTTTCATTAAACCTAGTTCGTCTCCATGGGGAGCACCTGTCTTGTTTGTCAAGAAGAAGGATGGATCGATGCCTCTGTGCATCGATTATCGTGAGCTTAATAAGGTCACGATAAAGAATAGGTATCCATTGCCCAGAATCAACGATTTGTTCGATCAGCTACAAGGGGCAAGTTATTTCTCGAAGATTGACTTAAGGTCAGGCTACCACCAACTGAAAGTTAGAGATGAAGACGTACACAAAACTGCATTTAGGACTCGTTATGGTCATTACGAGTTCCTAGTGATGCCTTTTGGGCTCACTAATGCACCTGCCGTGTTCATGGATCTCATGAATCGCGTATGCAAGCCTTACTTAGATAAATTCGTCATCGTTTTCATCGACGACATTCTTATCTACTTGAAGAACCAAGCTGACCATGAGAAACACCTTCGCTGTATTCTCAAACTCCTGCATCAGGAGAAGCTCTATGCCAAATTCTCTAAATGTGAATTTTGGCTTCGAGAAGTCCAATTCCTTGGACATGTGGTAAGTGAGCGTGGTATCCAAGTGGATCCCGCTAAGGTCGAAGCAGTTATGAACTGGCAAGAACCAAAGACGCCTACAGAGATTCGTAGCTTCCTGGGATTGGCAGGATATTACAGGCGTTTCATTGAAAATTTTTCAAGGATTGCTGCACCCCTAACTTCCTTGACTAAGAAGAAAGTAAAGTTCGTTTGTGGCCCTAAACAGCAAGAATCCTTTGATATACTTAAACAGAAGTTGAGCAACGCTCCTGTATTGACGTTACCTGATGGAATCGAAGAATTCGTAGTTTACTGCGATGCATCTCACACTGGCATGGGGTGTGTGCTTATGCAGAAAGGCAAGGTTATTGCCTATGCATCACGACAGTTAAAAGTGCATGAAAAGAATTACACCACCCACGACTTGGAGTTGGGTGCCGTCGTATTCGCACTAAAACTATGGAGGCATTATCTATATGGAATCAAGTGTGTGATCTATTCTGATCACAAGAGCCTCCAGCACCTGTTTAATCAGAAGGATTTAAACATGACGCAATGCCGTTGGATGGAAACTTTAAACGATTATGATTGTGAAATCAGATACCATCCCGGCAAGGCGAATGTAGTCGCCGATGCCTTGAGTCGAAAGGAGAGGGTGAAACCCATCCGAATCAATGCCAAGCGCATGGAGATAAAGAACAGTTTGACTGAAAGGTTGTTAGCTGCACAGAAGGAAGCTGTGTTGGAAGCTAACTATCCTAACGAAAAGCTAGGGGTAACTGAGGAGCAGTTAACTCTTAGCAAGGACGGAATTCTAAGATTAAATGGACGAATATGGGTTCCAATTTATGGAGGACTTCGAGATGTCATCCTCCAGGAAGCCCATAGTTCCAAATACTCCGTTCATCCTGGAGCTGATAAAATGTACCAGGATCTAAGGGCAAACTATGGGTGGATAGGCTTGAAAAAGTCTGTAGCTGCCTATGTAGCTAAGTGCTTGACTTGTGCGCAAGTCAAAGCAGAACATCAAAAGCCGTCGGGCTTGCTACAACAGCCTGAACTTCCTACGTGGAAGTGGGAAATGGTAACTATGGATTTTATCACCAAGTTACCTAAGACAAGGAAAGGAAATGATACAATATGGGTTATAGTTGATAGACTGACTAAGTCAGCACATTTCTTACCCATCAAGGAGACTTATAGCTCCGACATGTTAGCCCAGTTATACGTGGATAAGATTGTGGCCTTACATGGCATACCTGTGTCTATTATCTCTGACAGAGATACTAGGTACACGTCACATTTTTGGAAAAGCTTCCAACAATCTTTGGGCACGCGTTTGAATTTTAGTACGGCTTACCATCCTCAGACAGACGGTCAGAGTGAGCGTACTATTCAAACTTTGGAAGACATGCTACGTGCATGTGTGATCGATTTGGGTGGTAGTTGGGATAACCACCTACCACTAATTGAGTTCTCCTACAACAATAACTACCACACTAGCATAAAGGCTGCACCTTTTGAGGCCTTATACGGTAGAAAATGTAGAACGCCTGTTTGTTGGGCGGAAGTTGGAGATGTCCAATTATCAGGACCAGAGATAGTCTTTGAAACGACGGACAAGATTGTCCAGATTCGTGACCGTCTCAAAGCTGCCCGTGATAGGCAGAAGAGCTACACAGATCCAAAGCGTAAATCTTTTCACTTCGAAGTAGGTGACAAGGTGTTGCTTAAAGTATCACCCTGGAAGGGAGTGATGCGATTTGGTAAGAAAGGTAAATTAAGCCCGAGATACATAGGACCGTTCGAAGTCATCGAACGTGTCAGATCGGTTGCCTATAAGTTAAACTTACTGGAAGAGCTCAGTGGAATTCACAATGTGTTCCACATCTGCAATCTGAAAAAGTGTTTCGCTGACGAATCCCTGGTAATACCGCATACAGATGTGCATATAGATGAGAGCTTAAAATTTGTGGAAAATCCATCGTCGATTGAGGATCGACAGGTTAAGAAGCTTCGAAGGAAGCATGTGCCTATTGTAAAGGTCAAATGGGATGCCCGTAGAGGTCCCGAGTATACGTGGGAGGTTGAATCCACCATGAAAGAAAAATACCCTCATTTGCTTCAGTAAATCTCGAGGTCGAGATTTCTTTTAAGGGGGTGAGGATGTAACACCTCGAAAATTCGTGTTCAATGAAATAACGACACGTGTCATATAAGACAAAAGCGATATAAACCCGGATATAATTACAGAGGTATGTCGGGATTTAATAGTGTTGTCTTGTTAATTTTACACCTCTGAACGACCTCATTATGAATCCCAAGACTAATAAACATCTGGTATATATATTCAAATTCGGTGATTTATAGCAAAAACTGATTCATAATTGAAATGGTGGACTCCTACGAAGAAAAAGCATGGTAAACCTTCTTTAACGGCACTTTCTTATGGATTCAAATAAACATGGCAAAGTGGTAGGGTATAGAACTATTCAAGGTACATTTTAGAGGCCCCAAACTGATAAAATAATGTCCCAAATTCGAAATAAGTGGTTGCCCTTTCGAAATCCTGAAAGAACAACAACTTTTGCTCCTGATCACATGCTTGCGCACCGCAAGCACAACCCTTACGGTGCGCAAGGGTTGCCCAGCTCCAACAGATTTGCCTGTTTGCTGTTTAAACGCAACATTCGACCTTTAAACGATTTTCCTCACCTTTCTTGACCCCTAAACAACCCCTAAACATCTAGGGACACTTGTGGGTATGTTATGGTCAGTGGTAGACTTAGATGTCAACACTTTGTGGAGTCTTGGTCACTATATAAAGCTCCTAAGTGCAAACACTTTGATCATTCATTCCTCAAACATCTTCTGATCAATTGTGGAGCACAAGAGCACCTTCCAGGCCTTCCTAATCGATCATTAGACACTTGTAAGTTTGCTTAATCTTCTTTAATTGAGTTTAGCTTAGTTATTTAGCTAAAAGTCAAACCGTCGTAATTACGGTTTGACTTCGAGATTAATTAATAATGGCTCAGTCAAATCTCAAATTAAAAGTACCTTTAAGTAGGTAATTATGTGGGTAATAAACCCTTAAAAGGGTTCCCCCTGATTCCCACTCTAACTAGGTCAAATGTCGGGTCAAACTTGTTAATAAAAAGTCAACAGGATACTTAAATTCTAATTTATGCATGATTAGCAATGTAGAACACATACAACCTGTTTGATCATTAATATAACTTGGTAATTAGTGTAAGAACATGTCTAAACATGTTCAACCCGACAATTTACTGTTTAGACCCGGTTCGGAACCGAAAGTCGCAAAGCTTTGACTTTTGCTTTGACTTCAGTTCTAACCCGTTTTGGTATTATTTAGAAATACCTAAGAGCTTCATTTGGACCAGGTTACATGCTAGTATAACACTCTGTGATTATACACCATGGTTCATTAGTTAACCGATTAATACGCATGATTCCGTTAAGTGCTCATATGTTGACCATTATGCCCTTTTCACCTTAAAATGTGATTTTTGAAAATGTAAAAGAGTACAAACCTTAATTACTGATATATAAACTTGTACCCAAAGTTTGACATCAGTTTGAGGTGTAGATTAAGAGTTATGCTCGTTAGCGTAAAATGAAAGCTTTATGTTAATTAAACGACATAATTAGCGTATAGCCTATTTAAACATACTTTTTGATATCAAAATCTTTACCCACTGATGTAATATATTATTTTGGGATTTTTGAAGATTTTTAATTAATTTTAGGCTGAGCATAACTTAGAGTCGTAGGCTTAATCCGGTAATTGTCGGTTTTGCCCTTACGGGCCATAAAATGAGTTTTACATATCTAATCGACTCCAAACCTTTTGCTACTGATCTTAAATGATAAATAAATTATTTTAAGCTTTCTGGAATAATAAAAATATCAGCTTTATGTATCAAACCCGGAAATGGCTTCTAATCGCCTTATTAAGCGTTTTCAACGCATAGTATGTACTAAAACTATTTTAAACATACAAGGGTTGATACCTACTGATATTTTAGGCAAATTATAATATTTTAACAGTAAGCAAAAGATGTTTAACTCAGACTTCAGTTTTGAGCTTTACGGCTTATGTGAAATTACCAAAATGCCCCTACGGTGCATAGTTTGGTTAAAATTGATAAATTTCACAAATAAACTTTACCACACTGTTATAACTTGGTAAACTAAGTATTTTTGATGATTATATCAGACCTGTAACTCAGGTAAATACTTAAACTCTTTTATAACCTTGTAAATGACCATACTACCCCTACGGGGCATAGTTTGTGTTTAAATTCGTTTCGGGCATAATAAAAGACATCTTACTGATGTCACAACATATTTGAAGCATATTAACTTAGGAAACCTGTAAATGGCTCATATGAATACCCGTTACGCTTATTACGCGTTCGGTTCGGTTTATGTAACTAGTTTACATAAATTAGCCTAAACGGGTCAAACCTTATCGGTTTTATCTCAAAATCCAGAATGTGTATGAAATACCCATATTAAGCAAGTCTACAAACTTGTCGGGTCTAAATCACATTCTATCCGGTCTTCGCTTAATCGTGCGTACGAACCGTATCTTTGAAACTGACCGGTCTAAGCTTAAGCTTAACTAAAGACCCGTTAGGATTCTAATAGGTTATTATAAACCTTCGTTCCAGATTAGGAGAACCAGTAAAAGCTACTTGCGTTTGCTTATTGTGATTTATACTCTGCTCAGGTAAATACTTTTAACTTATTTTCCCTATACGGGCTTGGGTTACGGTATATAAAATACCGCTTGGTCGGACATCAAATTTTCCTTCGTTGGGTGGTTAATTGAATAATTTGATCGGTCCGTTTAAACAGTTTTGTTTACTTAAAAGCCTTTGGGGGGTTAATGACCATGTCCCGGATATCCCTGGCATCATTTTACGAAATGGCCACGACTTAAGCGCGGGGTGTAGGCGTACACCCGTCAGTGCACAAAAGAATAATGTGGTGTGTCTATTGATCTTTAACCCGGACACGATCCGGGCTACTGAACGCATAAGGAACATGTAATTCGTTCACAAGATTATATATTTAAATAATTCTCCCAAGTTATAAAATGTTTATGCCACGTGCATCCAAATCAATTTTCAATCATTTTCTAAAATGAGTCAGTTGATTGTATTTACCAGTGTAAACTGGCGTATTTTCCCAAAAAGATTAAATGCGGGTACTAAGCATAATTGGCTGGGATTTCTCCTTAGCATCACTAGAAGTCTCGCAAGCTTAAGATGCCTACTGTCTGTTGAACTATTATTTATTTTTGATCCTTCTGTGGACAAACCTTCAACTGTTGTGATACACGATATTACAATATTAATAAAGTTGAATTATATTTCTCATTTGCTTCCGCTGTGCATATTTATATATTGTGTTGTTTGACTATTATGTTGCCAACCACGTCACGATACTCCCCACCGGGCCCATCGGTGACACGTGGAATTTTGGGGTGTGACACATGGGCTGCAGGGGTATATTGGGTATAGTGAACAGTGCTTTGATTTTGTGGTCTAGGGTTTGAGCTGGGATGAGTAATTATAGGACCAGTAGTTTTACTCCTGCATTCCCTAGCAAAATGACCTAGCCTATTGCACTTGTAACACTTTATTTTAGATTTATCCAACCCCACCCTTAAATTCCCATGCAACCCTGGGAATTTTCTCCCTGTTCTTTTGTAGAATTTGCTTGTTCTTACACTAAGCAAAGCCAATTGATGAAAAATGTCCATCTCTTCTAAGTCAGTGGGATCAAAGTGTTGCAAATCATTGAGTTCAAAGCACAAATTATCTGACATCTGGTTTTCACAATTTGCAGTAAAAGCATAATTTGCAGAGTGAGGATCAGGGTTGCTAAAATTTCCACCAGCAGTTATATCAATGAAGTGATCATAACCCTGATCCTTACCACTGCTACCAGATTCTTCCTGACCAAAAAGAGCTGTGCTACCGAATGAATAATCATCAGCAACTTTGCCAGACTCTTGCAATTTCTTTTTCTGGTTTAACTCCCTTTCATAGGTCAGGAGTCTACCATGAAGTTGGGTCAGGGTCAGATCTTTGAACTCAGCTGAGTTTCTAGTCACAAATGCATTTGTGTCCCATTTATCAGGTAGTGATCTAAGAAACCTGCTATTTTGTGTTGATTTTGGAATTTCAACTTTAACAAGTCTTAGCTCACTGATGAGACAGCTAAAATGTTCAAACTGTTGGGTCAATGATTCATCCTTAATGTGACAGAAGGTTTCATACTGCTGATTCAAAATTTCCCTATTGTTTTCAATAACTTCTTCAGTTCCCCCAAACTGTTCCTTCAATGCATCCCATAGCTCTTTGGCACTGTTACAATGTAACAGTCCAGCATAGATCTCATTTGGTAATGCAGATGCTATGATGCTAAATGCTTTGGCAACGAGTTCGAACTTTTGAAAATCAGTTTTAGTATAGTTTTCAGTTGGTTTAGGAACGAACTTCTTTGCATCCTCAGCACTTGGCACCATAGGAACATAGGGACCAAAAACAACAGACCTCCAACATCCAGTGTTCTGTTGAGCAAGGATGTGACCCATCCTTCTCTCCCAGATGTTGTATTCATTACGTTTAAGCATGGGTGGTTTAAAAAGAGAGCCAATGTTATTCTTATCATCTTGTGATTGTGACGGGTTGTTTTATAGGCACTGATCAATCAACTTTGATGGTGATTAAACCTTGCTCTGTTTTTCAACACAAGCGAACAAACTATCAGTATCAATGATTATGAGCTGAACTATTTATGTCAAAATGATTGTTAAATCAAATTTGACTGTCCAAGCTCTGATACCAATTGTTAGGATCTGAGTTTGGTTTTGATTGTGTTTTCACGTTTGAATTAAGATGAAGATGGATGAGTTGTGCAGCGGAATTAGGATGGAAACAAACTTTACACACAATCAAACGAGAGAATTGCTTTAATCAAAACATTTTCCACAAAGAACCGAAAGATTGAATTTATTTCAATAACGATTACAATGTGATGATTGAATGCAAACTCCCCCTCAGCCTGAGCTCAGTGTTTGTTCGTGCAGGAAAACAATTTTGCAAAGAGCTAATAGAACAATACAGAGCACTGTCCTATTTATAGGCACTAGCAAACCACTGAGCATCTAAGCTGACGTCACCATGAAAGTGACATCTAACCTCCTAACAAACTCTAACCTCTGATCTATACAAACCTCTGCTATGCTAAACTACTGATATTACATTTCATTACATAAAGACATAATAAACTACTGCCACTGATGTGAACCCAGCAGTACTTGTCCGGATCAGCAGAGCTTGACTCAAGGCAGTAGATTGAACAGCAGAGCTTTAGTCTTTCATCAGGCCTTTACTAGATCAGCAGTTTGTAGGTCAGCAGTTTGCATGATCAGTAGATAGGAGGTCAGCAGATGTTGAAACCACTTTCAAGGGGAGAGACTTGTATGTAACATCTGCTTATTCTGGATCCACTGCGCTGATCCAGTTTTGGCTTTAATTACCTGTTCCTTTGATAGGGTTCAATCCCAACACTCTGTAACTCGGAAAATAAAAACTGCCAGTAACAATGCTGGGCACGGCCGGTGTCCGACCAGGCACGTCCCGTGCTGAGCTCTACAGAAGCTGAAAAAATCTAAGAAAATCCTAAAAAAGAAAGAAAAATAAGAAAAAACGATTAGGCCGCTGATCTCTAACTTTCTTAAAATCCTTGTGTCCCCGGCAGCGGCGCCAAAAACTTGATGTGCGTTAGGTGTGATATACATTTAAGTATATTTCAAGCCCTTTTTAACACTTTAGTCAAGTTTTAAATTTACTAACACTAAACACATATATAGGCAAGTGCACCCATCGTGAGCGTAGTACAGTGTTGGTAAGGTACCGAGGTCGTCCAAGGACACAAGAGCTTTTAGTACCGGTTTATCCTCAACGTCTAATCAAATCAAAAATTTAGAAAAAGATTTTTAAAAAAGAAAATAAAACTAACTAAAAATGCTGAAAATAAAAAATAAAATAAAACAGATAGACAAGATGAATCACTTGGATCCGACTCGCCTTTAGTGTAACTGTCACGGCCCCCGTCCTGGTTTTACCCATTTCAGGAGCCGCGGGACAGAAAATCCCGTGGTATTAATTTAACAGCGGAAGGTTTCTTCAGGATCTTTTTAAAACTGTAATTTTCCCGATTATTTTATTTCACCATTTGGGATAAAACCCGGTAATTTACAATCATAAGATTTCACGGAGAAATCTTTATTTTACAAAACATGTTTCTTTATTTTATATTGAGCCACTTCCTTAAGCTTGTAGTGCTTCATAACACTTTTTCTTGGATCACAACAGATCACCTGAAACATGTTTGAAAAAGGTTTTGTCAGCGGGAAATACTGGTGACTCATTCATTTTACTAAAACGACAATTTGTTATAATTTACAGTATTAAGAGCGATTACAATGTTTCTGATATCAAACCAACTACCCACGGTATTTTGTCACTCGGCCCATTGGCCCTCTCATTGTCCAATGGTGTCTGTGACTATGGTCATATCACCCCTTGGCTGCCCCAATGGTGAAGATTATCAAGTAATGTATACAAAACCCCACATACCGGCTGTACGTTTGGTGATTACAAAGACTTAATCCCTGTAATTATAACTTTGAAAATAAACTTGCTTTTGTAAACAAATTTAATAAAAAGAGAATGACTCACATTGCAGATTTAATTTGAGCAGAGCCTAGCCTACTGATTAGCCTTTTAACCTAAATTTAATAACATGCACAAAACTCGGTTAGTAACTTAATACAGCATTTACGATAACTCACGAGATTAAACCCTCACATCGAATGACAAAGTGCGATACTTAAACATCCATTGAATTAACAACGAATGACAAAGCATAAACCCTAATGTGGGCAGCACTTAAACATCCATTGGATAGTTTAATCGATCGGACATTGAATCGTATCTGCGATCGAGTTATTACCCCGTGTTGCGGCAGCACTTCGGGAATCGTGTGTGTGTTTTGGACTGTTTCTGCTATAACTTAGCGTATATTTTGAGTTTTAACGTCGTTCAAGTGCCCAAATTCCAGTCCCAAAGTCTACTATTTATAGGTAAATTTTGACCCCCCTCGCGTGACGCGAGGGGTACCCCTAGGGGCGTCGCGTGGCGCGACGGGTCCTAACCTACCATAGGGTAGCTTCGTGTGTGTGTAGGCTTCCTGAGTCGACAGTTTCCTAAAATTCAATTTTGACAACGTTTTATGTGGATAATCGTAACTAGGGTTTTACCCCCCCTGAGTTTAGGGGCCCTGATCCTGATTCTGATTATTCTGAAAATTTTAGGGTTTGTACAGAATCACTTGGGAGTCTCAATTAGGGTTTCCTATTAGATAAACTAATAAAATAAATAGGACTTTTGATGAGAGTTGTTACATCCTCCCCACCTTAATAAAAATCTCGTCCTCGAGATTTACAGGAATAAGTGAGGATACTTTCGCTTCATTTCTAATTCCAGTTCCCAAGTATATTCAGCTCCTCTCTTTGAATCCCACTTAACTTTGACTAGAACTAGTCGCTTGTGTTTGAGAAACTTGATCTTTCTATCCTCGATTTGAAGAGGTTTTTCAACAAATTTTAACTTTTCATTTACCTCTATGTCTTGAAGAGGTACTACCAAAGAATCATCTGATAAGCATTTCTTGAGGTTGGATACATGAAATACGTCATGTACTCCTGCCAGTTCCTCTGGTAGTTGTAATCGATAAGCAACTGGTCCTATACGTTGGATTACTGGAAATGATCCTACGTATCTTGGACTTAGCTTTCCTTTCTTACCAAACCGAACTACTCCTTTCCAAGGAGATACTTTTAATAGTACTTTGTCTCCAACTTGAAATTCCAACGGCTTCCGTCTATTGTCTGCATAACTCTTCTGGCGATCCCAAGCCGTTTTTAGTCTTTCGTTGATTTGAGAAATTTTGTCGGTCGTTTCTTGCACTATTTCAGGACCTGACAATTGACTTTCTCCTATTTCTGGCCAACAAACTGGAGTTCTGCACTTTCTTCCATATAGTGTTTCGAATGGGGCAGTTTCAATACTTGAATGATAACTATTGTTATAGGAGAATTCGATAAGAGGTAAATGCTCGTCCCAATTTCCACTAAAATCTATCACACATGCTCGAAGCATGTCTTCTAGAGTTTGGATCGTCCTTTCACTTTGCCCGTCTGTTTGAGGGTGATATGCAGTGCTTAAATTTAGTTGAGTTCCCATAGCTTCTTGGAAACTTTTCCAGAAATGAGAAGTGAAACGACTATCCCTATCTGATACAATGGAGAGTGGAACTCCATGTAAGGATACTACTTCATCTACATACAACTTTGCCAATCTTTCCATGCTAAAGGTTTCTTTCATAGGTAGAAAGTGAGCTGATTTGGTTAATCGATCCACAATTACCCAAATCGCATCATTACCTTTTCTGGTTTTGGGTAATTTAGTAACAAAATCCATTGTTATAAGCTCCCATTTCCATACAGGCATCTCTAGTTGTTGTAGTAGACCTGAAGGTTTCTGGTGTTCTGCCTTAACTTGTGAACAAGTAAGACACTTAGAAACATATCTAGTTATATCCTTTTTCATGCCTATCCACCAGAAATTATTTCTTAAATCTTGGTACATTTTATTGTTTCCTGGGTGCATGGTATACCTAGATTTATGAGCTTCCTCTAAAATCTTATTTCTTAATTCTCCCTGCTTAGGTACCCAAATCCTTCTTTTGTGAAATTTCCAAATTCCATCAGTTCCTTGTTCTAACTCTTTTATTCTTCCTTTCATTCCTTCAGCATCTTCCTTGATTGCTGTTTCCTGAACATTCTTTATTTGTTCCATTAAATCTAACTGTAGATTTAATCTGAGAGCACGAACTCTTCGTTGTTTTTCATAGTACTTACGACTTAAGGCATCTGCAACTACATTTGCCTTTCCTTCGTGATACTGAATATCACAGTCATAATCACTTAGGATTTCCATCCATCTTCTTTGTCTCATGTTTAACTCTTTTTGCCCAAATATATATCTTAAACTTTTATGATCTGTATAGATAGTAAATTTACTTCCATACAGATAATGTCTCCAAATCTTAAGGGCAAAAATTACAGCTCCTAATTCTAAATCATGAGTTGTATAATTTTCTTCGTGCTTTTTCAATTGTCTTGAAGCATACGCAATCACCTTCTTGCGTTGCATTAGCACACATCCTAATCCTAGTTTTGAAGCATCATAATATACTTCAAAATCTTCAGTTCCTTCTGGTAAGGCTAAGATTGGAGCATTGGTTAACTTCTGTTTCAAGATCTTAAAGGCTTCTTCTTGTTTAGGTCCCCATTCAAACTTAACTGCTTTATAGGTTAGCTTAGTTAATGGTACAGCTATTTTGGAAAAATCCTTAATAAACATTCTATAGTATCCAGCTAAACCTATAAAACTTCTAATTTCCATTGCGGATTGTGGAACCTTCCATTTGGTAATTGCCTCGATCTTAGCAGGGTCTACATGAATCCCTTCGTGATTCACCATGTGTCCTAAAAATTGCACTTCTTGTAGCCAAAATTCACACTTCGAGAATTTGGCGTAAAGCTTTTCTTTTCTTAACAAAGTTAAGAGTAAACACAAGTGCTGACAATGTTCATCCTGACTTTTGGAATAAATAAGTATATCGTCTATGAAAACAATTACAAATTTATCCAAATACGGTTTACAGATCCTATTCATCATGTCCATGAATGTAGCAGGTGCATTTGTTAATCCGAAGGGCATGACTGTAAACTCGTAATGACCATACCTAGTTCTAAAAGCAGTTTTAGGTATGTCTTCTTCTTGTACCTTTAATTGATGATATCCGGAGCGTAAATCTATCTTAGAAAAATATCTAGCTCCTTGAAGTTGATCGAAAAGATCATCAATCCTAGGTAATGGGTATCGATTCTTAATTGTAACCTTATTCAATTCTCTATAATCGATACACATTCTCATAGACCCATCCTTCTTTTTCACAAACAACACTAGTGCTCCCCACTGGGATGAACTAGGTTGTATGAAACCTTTACTTAGTAATTCATCTAATTGCTTTTTCAGTTCTAGCATTTCTGTGGGTGCTAACCGATAAGGTGCATTGGCTATCGGTGTAGTTCCTGGAATTAGATGAATTCTAAATTCTACTTCCCTATCTGGTGGTAACCCTGGTAATTCTTCTGCAAATACATCTGGGTATTCTAAGACTACAGGAATTTCCTTAAGTTCTTTACCCTTAGTACTAATGATTACTGAAATCATATATACTATTCCTTGTTTTCGTTCATAACTAGCAACTTTCATTACTGATATGAACTTCATGGGCTTACGTGGTTTATCTCCTGTAATCATAATGACTTCTCCGGTGGGTGTCTGAATTTCTATAGAGTTCTTATCACAGAGAATTCGAGCATGGCTGGCTATTAACCAATCCATTCCTAACACAACATCAAATTCGGCTAATTTCGTAGGTAACAAGTTTGCAAAGAATTTATGACCTGAGAGTTCTATATTTTCCTTTTGCAAAACTTTATCTATGCTAACAGAATTTCCGTCTGCCGTTTCGACTGTAAAAATCTGCCTAAGTTTGGTTAAAGGTAGGTTAAGAGCTTGGCAGAATGAAGTATTGATAAAACTTTGGTTTGCACCAGAGTCAAATAATACTTTTGCATACACTTTGTGAACTAGGAACGTACCAGCTATCACATCTGGAATGAGTTCTGCTTCCTGAGTAGTCAGCTGGAATGCTCTGACATTCTTTTTAGTAGCTCCGTCGGCCATCTTGGTTTTGTTGTCTGTTGGTCTAGCCAATTTAGGACATTCTGTTTTAAAATGTCCCGCTTCTCCACAGTTAAAGCAGGTTATGGTTTTCTTTCTGCAGTTTTCTTCATGATGTCCTACAGTTTTGCAAAAGTTGCAGGTTACATTGCATCTTCCAAAATGTTTCCTTTTGCAATTTCTGCAGAATGGCGGGGTTGAAGATTGCCATGTTCCTCTTCTTTTGAAACTGCTATTATTACTCGTACGAAATCCTTGGGTGATTTTCTGAGCCAGTTCCTTTTTCCTGTTTTCATCTCTTGTGCGTACTAGTTCATCAGTTAAGGTGTTGGCTAATTCCACTGCATCGTCAATAGTGCGAGGTCTCGCAGCTTTAACGATATTGCGGATTTCACCAATCAATCCCCAAATATAACGAGAAATGAGTGCCGGTTCTGGCGAAGCCAGTGTTGGTACCACTCTAGCATATTCAAAGAATGTCGAGGTATATCCTCGACAGTCTACACCTATCATCCGATGGTTTAGGAACTTATTTGCCATTTGTTCTTTTTCATATTCGGGACAGAATTTTCTTTCTATAAGACTTTTAAATTCGTCCCAGTTCATGGCATAGGCCCTATTTCTTCCTTTAGCTTGTAATATTGTGTTCCACCATTCTAGCGCCCCTTCTTTGAATAGATTTGACGCATACATAACTTTGTTGTTTTCGGCACATTTACTGATTATAATTACTGCCTCGGTTTTCTCAAACCAACGCAGTGCTGCAGTTGCTCCTTCATTGCCTGCAAATTCAGCGGGTTTGCAAGCAAGAAATTCTTTGTAAGTGCAACCAGGTGTTGCAGCTTTCATTTTCTTAGGGAGCGGAGCTTGCCATGGTTCATTATCATGATTAGTATGATTACCGCCTCCGTTTACGCTATTACTGAAGTTATCTTCAGAAATACGTTTGCTCGGAATGATTTGTTGAGGCTCGATTGGATTTCTAACAACAGCAACTATTGCTGGAATAGCATTGGCTATTCCTTGAGCAACAATATTTTCTATATCTTGTCTAGTCATATATTGATCCCCCGGGTGTTGCTCAGATTGATTAACCTCATTAACTAGTTCGTTATTAGCGTTTTCCATCTGATGATATATATAATTTATTAGTATTGATTAAATAACAATTGTACACAAAACAATCATACAAATTTCAAATACGCACATATATAGCCAAAACTATCGATTTCTCGATTTCCATTTTTATATTTAATAGTATGCATCAATACAAACCAATATCTTACAAAGTTTTATTTGTAGTTATTTATATTATTATTGCTATTATACAACCACAGTCTTATAACCCACTATTCCTTATCAGTTGTTATTTTAATAATGGCGTTCCCACTCATCGTACTTCCAGGAGATCTGTTCTCCTACTTCCCTGATCCTATTTCCTGCATCCATTAACTCTTCACCAAAGTGGCGGAGTTCAGCTAAATTCTCATTGCTCATAGGTGGATTAGGTATAGGTTCTGGGTCGAATTGAGGAAGAAAGGAATAAGGACTATTGAGTAGGTTTTGGAACTGCCAATCATTTGTCCACCACTCGTCCATTCCTAGAGGTTGGGTGTGGATTATAGGTTCTGGAATTGCTGGTTCTAAGTTTATTGGTAGTTGAGATTCAATAGGATGAGTAAAAACATTTCTATTGACAGGCTGAATAGTATCACAGCTTGCCAATATAAAATCCAGCTCTTCCTGCAATGTCATTTCCTGATTTTGCTTAGAGCTTTCTCCCATTTCTATTTGGGTTTGTTTAGATCCTCCTCCAATCTCCATTTCTATATGCTTAGAATATTCTTCAAACTGCATTCCCATCTGCCTAGACTCTTCCCCTACTTCAATTCCCTTGCCTTTATCTAAAGGATTTTCAATTTTGGGAATCTTTCTAGGGATGGGTTTCCTCCTACGCACACGCCTCCATCCCACAAATATCCTCTTTTTCTTGGGCTTGGGTTTCTCTGGAGGTGGAGCATTGAATTCAATAGGTTCTTCTATATTTGGTATATACCTATTGAAATCTCTGGAAACCTCTATTCTTACCGGATATAGATTTAAATTCTGAAGGGCGTCAGACAAGTCACTCATGCTGTTATGCAAAATACACACAAATACTAAGTTAAAAATTATACCAAATTTCATAGAAAACCTTTAAATATTATTTCATACTGGGTAACTACAAAACAACTGAAAAGTTAAAACACACTAGGTTTTATTGTAAATTTATTTATTTACTGAAATAAGGTTTCTAGACTGTAATTGATAAAGGTGCTAAAACTTGGGTCAATTTTTTTTTAAAGATTTTCATTAACTGCTACAGTAGCTAGCATATAAAGATCTGCCCATTTCTCATCTAACTTGTCCTCCCAAGGTGTTTTACTAGTTAATTCCTGGGTTTCCTGTTTAATCTTCTTTTCTTGGGATTTCTTTATTTTCTCTTTACTTTTCGTAATAATCAGACTTCTTTTACTAGGAGAAAGTGGTTCCTCATATTGTGCCTTTCGCACAAATATTCCTTCATCAGGAATTACAGACTGATTTGAGGATTTTGTTTGAGATGAACTTCCCTTCTCGTTGGATGACCTATCTAATTTAATATAGATATTTGAAAGCTTTTGCTTACCCATACTGTACACAAATATTCAATTAATAAAACACATAATCACAAAATAACAAATAGAAAAATTTTAAGTATTTTCTAAATACTTAATTGGCTTAAATCAGTGGCTCTGATACCACCTTTTTCTGTCACGGCCCCTGTCCTGGTTTTACCCGTTTCAGGAGCCGCGGGACAGAAAATCCCGTGGTATTAATTTAACAGCGGAAGGTTTCTTCAGGATCTTTTTAAAACTGTAATTTTCCCGATTATTTTATTTCACCATTTGGGATAAAACCCGGTAATTTACAATCATAAGATTTCACGGAGAAATCTTTATTTTAAAAAACATGTTTCTTTATTTTATATTGAGCCACTTCCTTAAGCTTGTAGTGCTTCATAACACTTTTTCTTGGATCACAACAGATCACCTGAAACATGTTTGAAAAAGGTTTTGTCAGCGGGAAATACTGGTGAATCATTCATTTTACTAAAATGACACTTTGTTATAATTTACAGTATTAAGAGCGATTACAATGTTTCTGATATCAAACCAACTACCCACGGTATTTTGTCACTCGACCCATTGGCCCTCTCATTATCCAATGGTGTCTGTGACTATGGTCATATCACCCCTTGGCTGCCCCAATGGTGAAGATTATCAAGTAATGTATACAAAACCCCACATACCGGCTGTACGTTTGGTGATTACAAAGACTTAATCCCTGTAATTATAACTTTGAAAATAAACTTGCTATTGTAAACAAATTTAATAAAAAGAGAATGTCACACATTGCAGATTTAATTTGAGCAGAGCCTAGCCTACTGATTAGCCTTTTAACCTAAATTTAATAACATGCACACAACTCGATTAGTAACTTAATACAGCATTTACGATAACTCACGAGATTAAACCCTCACATCGAATGACAAAGTGCGATACTTAAACATCCATTGAATTAACAACGAATGACAAAGCATAAACCCTAATGTGGGCAGCACTTAAACATCCATTGGATAGTTTAATCGATCGGACATTGAATCGTATCAGCGATCGAGTTATTACCCCGTATTGCGGCAGCACTTCGTGAATCGTGTGTGTGTTTTGGAGTGTTTCTGCTATAACTCAGTGTATTCCAGTCCCAAAGTCTACTATTTATAGGTAAATTTTGACCCCCCTCGCGTGACGCGAGGGGTACCCCTAGGGGCGTCGCGTGGCGCGACGGGTCCTAACCTACCATAGGGTAGCTTCGTGTGTGTGTAGGCTTGCTGAGTCGACAGTTTCGTAAAATTCAATTTTGACAACGTTTTATGTGGATAATCGTAACTAGGGTTTTACCCCCTGAGTTTTAGGGGCCCTGATCCTGATTCTGATTATTCTGAAAATTTTAGGGTTTGTACAGAATCACTTGGGAGTCTCAATTAGGGTTTCCTATTAGATAAACTAATAAAATAAATAGGACTTTTGATGAGAGTTGTTACAGTAACCTTTGATGTTTTCCGAACTTTTGCACTTTTTAAGATATTATCTTAGTTATAGTAGTAGGCCCCTCTTTTGAAGGTGATGTTACCCTCAACCCAGTAGTTTGAGTCAGCAAGGATACAATCCTAAAGGGTTGGATTGTTAGAAGTTAATTAATTAAGTTATTAGTAGAATTTAAGTAGGTTATTTATTTATAGTAGTTTTATTTTATTATAGTTGATTATAATGTTAATTTTTATTTTTTATTTTAGATTTTATATAAGTTTTAGAATATTATAATAATTTATATATTTTTATTTTTTATTTTTATATTATTATTTTATTAGTATTTTTGTTTAATTTATTATTTATATTATATTTTTAGATATATTTATTTTTACACTGAACAAGGCAAGAACCTTACCAAATCATTCCCTTAACCCCCGGCCAGGAAGCCAACATATCTCCATATAGACCGTGGAGATATGAATGGTGTAAATCTTTTATTTTATATAGACAGTAAAATAACGCAAGACACCACGGACAAATGATAAGGAAGTTTCACCTTCAACATAAGAAACTAGTTATTAAAGTCATTAATAAAAAACCAAATAAAAAGTTCAAAAAGATTAAAAAACAAAAGTATTACACTAAATGCTTGTCTTCACCAAGTGATGTAAGAGACTTAGGCAAACATGGCCTTTGATTGTCAAGAACTCTTACTATCAATCGCGGATCTCAAGACTACTACACACACTCTATGATAGATGATGGATGATGGTGGTGGATGTGGGTGTTGTGATGGTGGTGGTGGAGTGTGGGTGAAGTGGGAGAGAGGTGGTTTGTTAAGGGATGCCTTTGCAATGAACCAAGCACCTCTATTATAGCCTGCACAGAAGCCCGGACACGGCCCCGTGCCCGTTGGGCACGGCCCCCAAGTCCACCCATATTCTCTTTCTTTCATTATATGCAGTTTGTTTGCATTAGTTGACCACGCCCTCGTGTCCGCTGGGCACGGCCCTGTGTGCAGAAGCGTATCTGTACTATCAAGATTTGCCTGGATTCTGCGAATCTTAGCTTTGACCACGGCCCCGTGTCCGTTGGGCATGCCCCCGTGTAGGGAAATAGAAGCTTTTACAACTTTGTCTTTTTTGCAGACACTTGGGCATGCCCACGTGCTCAATGAGCACGGGGCATGTTCAGCCTTCTGATGTCTTGTTTTTGCTTGGGAAGATGCTGTCAAGGGGTCGGGCATGCCACGTTTATTCCTCTTCTTGTATTATTGTTAGATTTGGCTGCATTTTTGCTTCTTTTGTTCATTTAAGCTCATTTAACCCTGAAAATACAAAAGGAAGACAAAAGCACACTTTTTCCAACATTAGTACTAAAAAAGGGTTAGTTTTATGCCTCATTTGATGTAATTTATTTGTTGCATTTTACACACTTTAGGGTTTATATAAATCTTGTACAGACCTATCAAGTTTACAATTTCTGCAAACCACATGGACCAACCCGACATTTAACTCTTAATATTAAAAAAACCAGTTACCTTTCTCTTAGTGACTTCACTATAGTATTTATACTCATGTCTCTTTCACATAGGTGTACTAGCTCCCCTTGACTTGGTGATCGTTAATATATATTCAAACCCGGATTCAGTCTTCGATTGGCCTTTCAATTTGAAGATTTTGTTAAAGAGCTAGGGTTTACCCCCCTTTGGTCGCCCCTGATGATCGATCCACACACACACCTTATGTGTGTGGTGTGATTTTTTTTTAATTTTATAAAACATGTTTCCTTTTTTAACAGTTTTGGTCCCTCAAGTTTAATTTCAATTATTAGGGACTAGAACTTCATGTTTTATTACTTATTTACACCTCATTAACTAGGTTAATTATTTCTAGTTAACTTGATGGGTTCGGGAAGCTATAACCCGTTATATTTTAAGTCCCGTTAACTCGGACATTTTTATATACTTTGTTTTCTCAAAGTATTTATCTTTTTTTTAATTAATATTAGGTTTATTTATTTAAATTCCTAATATTTACCGGGTTTATTTTTACCACTAACCGTATTTTACCCGTCATTACTAGTAGCGCGGTTTGATTACCAAACCCGTTTTTTTAGGTGTTACAGGAAATGAGAGAAAGAAAGAAGGCGGAGATGGAGACGGGGGCACCGATCTCCACCATCGTTCCTTTATTTCGTCGGCGGCTAATCGAACTCAGAGAAATCGATTCGGTTTCGATTTCAGTCACAACTTAACAATAAAGCTCTTATTTTTATAACTAGTAGCATTCAGTTTCTCATCAGATATGACATACCCAGATGTTAAATTCTTATAAGAATCACCAACAGCACCCCACCAATAAACATCAGAACTCCCATTGATCATATCAAAATCTTTAACATTAAAAACACAGTCATTTATCACCTTAAATGACCCTCTTACCTGATGCTGACACATAACAAATTCACTTGTGAAATTGATCACAGATGTGTTGGTTTTCGGGCAATTCGGTATCGAATGGCGATTGGATACAGATAAACTGAACATACTGATCATGGGTATGAGGAAATAGAATGAAATTAATGAAAAAGATTGTGCATTTGCCGTCAATATAATCAGATTTTTTAGATTTGAGGTGGGTATTATGATTTGAAAAGGGTGTTGTTAAAGATTGTAATGGGGGAGAAAGATGGGATTGAGATATGGAAACGACGTCGTACCGTCGTGATCATCGTAGTTGGGTGGCTCTGGAAGTTGGCCGGAGTTGGGTTGTTTTGTTTTTATAGAGTTGAGAAGATGAAGGGTAAATTTTTCATTTCACATCCACTTAACGGAGAAAACTAACCGTCATCCACTCCAGGGACTATCCGAGTAACAAACTGTCAAACCACAGGTATAACAACCCTCAAAAAAACACCCTAAACCGCTCCATAAACGCGAAACCGAACATGTCTAACCCTAATTTTTATAAAAAAAAAAAAAACAAACAAAATCATGATTTTTACCCGGTCGCGGGTCGCGACAGGGTTGCCCGGGTGTGTCGCGGGGCACGACAGCCCTAACTTTGTCGGATTCCCCTTGTGCCACATGGCACGAAACGCGTCTAGCCTAGGTTAGTGATCAGGCAACCCTAGCTGTAACTAGGGTGCCCTCGCGGGGAGCGAGAGGACCACGGGAGGGGGGTCGCGGGGCGCGAGTGAGCCCGGAGAATCCTATAAATAGAGCAGACATTCAGACATTTACCCTCGCTCAAATCTTTCTTTCTTTATCTCTATATAGTGCGAAAATAACAGCAAAAATACCTCCTATGTCACACCCCCAAAAATACCCCGAGCGGAAACCCCCGCGAGGCGTGTGACGTACCAGGATCTAGCCACTAATCCTTTTGAACTCATACAACATTTTAATTAGAAACTTTCATTCATTAAAATAAAGTGTTACATTACATAAAGAATAACTCAACATGTTCAGCGGAAGCATAAATCGTCAGTTACGTATTTCGTAAACCTAGTGTATGACGTTTATTAAACTCGTCACGTGTTTCCATGTATCACGACCCATGACCACTCCAGCTTCCCAGACAGCAAGTTCCACATCCGCACATATCTATAACATGCGAGCACGTAAACAAGTATATCAGACAACGCTGGTGAGTTCACAGTTTTATGAAAACGTTTGGTTACCAAGTGTTTAATCAAGTTTAACAATTCCGAAAGTAATGTTGATAATAACTCGAGTACCGTACAAGATGGCTCCAGATTTTTTTGCCCGTCCCCAATGCCCCCTATCTAAGCATTGGTCATGATTAAGGTCATTAGTTCATGCCCATCCTCTCAGGTACGGTATGAGGTTGCCAAGCCTAATAGCGTTATCAACTAATACCCTATTACCTCTTAGGTAACTATTCAGTAGAAGACGGGACTTAAGGTGATAGGAAATGAGTGTATTATCTAACATTCCTGTTTTTACCCAAAGGACTTATTCCTCTCAGGAATACCCATTGATTGTCCCACCCACTGGGATGCATGCTCAAGAGAAGTGAACTCACCTTAGACGGCTCGGTATGTTACGTTACATTACCCGTTCCAAGTTGGTCACCCAAACCCTACCGATGTTACCAAAGATGATCAGTTTCGTAAACACATATCCAGATCACGTACTCAGCAAATCACATGTAACACCATTGTCACGTAACACATAGCAAACGCTTAGATTTCATACACGTTCATAACACAAGTTCACGTTCCAAATAGTAGTTACTAATAAAATCAGTTTCATAATCAATTAAATCACGTATTTTCACATATTGCATTCACCGCAAAGATCATCGTATAACACATAGCAAGTACTCATATCTCATACAAGTCCTCATCTTACGTGCATGTCTCATAACAATACTTAACAGGTGAGCTTGCTACTCACACGAGTCAAATCAGATTCCTTATTCCCAAACAACATTATTAACATGCAACCAATAGAATTTTATAAACATAAACATTCATCATTATATACATCACGAGTTATTCACGAAGTGTACATCTTTGTTTATGTGCAAGTCTTCGAGGGGAACCTGCAGTTCCTCGTTGGCTAGGCATTTACGTAGATTGGATACATGGAATACTGGATGTATGTTGTTTAGCTCTTGTGGCAAGTCGAGTCTGTACGCTACCTTGCCGACCCACATAGCGAGGGGCGAGCTTTCCCTTCTTACCAAAACGAACTACTCCCTTCCAAGGAGATACCTTGAGAAGGACTCGGTCATCAACATCAAATTCCAGAGGCTTACGCCTATTATCAGCATAGCTCTTTTGTCTGCTCCTAGTCTTGATCAAGTTGTCACGGATCTGAAGAATCTTATCCGTTGTCTCTTGACTGATTTCAAGGCCAGTAAACTGCTTGTCACCAATCTCATGCCAGCTGGGAGGAGATCGGCACTTGCGGCCATACAAAGCTTCGAAAGGAGCCATCTGAATACTGGAATGATAGCTGTTGTTGTACGAGAACTCAATTAATGGTAAATGTACATCCCAGTTACCACCAAAGTCGATAACACAAAAACGGAGCATATCCTCTAGGGTCTGAATAGTACGCTCGGTCTGCCCATCCGTTTGAGGATGAAAGGTCGTGCTAAGATTCAAATGAGTACCCATAGCGGATTGAAAGGTTTGCCAAAGACGTGAAGTAAAACGACCATCACGGTCGGAGATTATGTCAAGAGGTATGCCATGACGACATATAACCTCATCGGTATAGATTCGAGCAAGTTTCTCCACTTTATAATCTTCTCGAATAGGAAGAAAATGGGCTACTTTGGTTAAACGATCAATTATCACCAAGATACTATCGTGACCGGAAGGTGTTCGAGGTAGCTTAGTAATAAAGTCCATAGCGATACTATCCCATGTCACGGCCCCCGTCCCGGTGTGACCTGGTCCAGGAGCCGCGGGACAGAAACCCGTGGTATTTATTAAGTGAGTTGACAGCGGAAGTTTAACAGGATCTTTTAAAACTGGAAAATGCCCGATTATTTTATTTCACAATTTGGGATAAACCCCGTAATTTACTGTAGAGGAATTTCAAGAGGAATTCCTGGCTTTACAAAACATGTTTATTTATTTGACTGAGCCACTACTTCAAGCTTGTTAGTGCTCCGTAGAACTTTTCCTTGATTCACAGTAGGTCACCTGAAACATGTTTAAAAATATTTTATCAGCGGGGAAATACTGGCGAGTCACTCAAATTTGATAAAACGACACATAGCTATGAATTACAGCATAAGAGCGATTACAATGGCTACTATCTTATTTTTATCTGGCGCCGTGACACAGCCTTGTGACGATGGTCATACCACTATTGGATCCTTTCACCCAAGTAGTGATGATTATCACTGTTAGGTTGGTGAACCTAACCGTGAGAAATTAGTAATGTGCACAATACCCCACTAGGCAGTGATTCAAGAAAACCACGACTTAATCCCTGTAATTATAACTTTTGAAAACACTTTGAGATTTTATAAAACCTTTGATAAAAGAGAATGACTCACATTGCAAGTTTAGACGGGCAGAGTTTAGCCTACTGATAAGCCTTGTAACCTAATTTAAGTAACAATGCACACGAACTAGGTCAGTAACTTAATACAACATTTACGATAACTCACGAGATTAAAACCCTCACGACGAATGACAAAGTATAGCCCTGATTCGGGCAGCACTTAAACATCCATCGGATTGGTTTCAATCGATCGGACATTGAACCGTAGCAGTGATCGAGTTAATACCCTGTATCGTAGCAGCGTTTCCCTTAATTGAAATCACGATTTTGAGCAGTATACTTCGTCTTTTGAAATGATTTTCGAACACAGATGAAAGTCCCAAGTCCAAGCAATTTATAGCAACATTTCAAGTTTTACGCGGCCCGCGTAAACCTTAACTAGGTTTTACACGGCCCGCGAGAGCCACCTAGCCTACACTAGGGCTAGCGTGTCATCAGTATGTTCGCCACGTGGCTACCACGTGGCCGGTAACGCTTATCTGGTCAATCTTAAGTTTGACGCGGCCCGCGTAAGCTGAAGCTTACATTTTACGCAGCCCGCCTAAAATCAAAAATCCTTATTTTCTTGATTTTTCATGCACATTAGGGTTTCAGGGGTCCGGGTTTTTACTTACGGGTCGTTTTGGAGCATTTTGGCAGGTCCTTACATCCTCCCCACCTTATTTAAAATCTCATCCTCGAGATTTATGGAAATAAGTGAGGATACTTTCGCTTCATTTCCGATTCCATCTCCCAGGTATACTCGGGTCCTCTTCTCGAATCCCACTTGACTTTGACAAGTACCAATCTTTTGTGTTTAAGGAATTTAATCTTTCTGTCTTCTATCTGAAGTGTTTTTTCTATGAACTTTAGCTTTTCATTTACCTCTATATCTTGAAGAGGTACTACTAGTGATTCGTCAGATAGACATTTCTTGAGGTTGGATATATGAAATACGTCATGTACTCCAGCTAGTTCTTCTGGTAGTTGTAAGCGATAGGCGACTGGTCCTATACGTTGAATTACTGGGAATGGTCCTATGTATCTTGGACTCAGTTTTCCTTTCTTACCGAAACGAACTACTCCTTTCCAAGGAGAAACTTTCAAGAGTACCTTGTCTCCAACTTGAAATTCTAGTGGCTTGCGTCGATTGTCGGCATAGCTTTTATGGCGATCTTGAGCCGTTTTCAGTTTTTCCTTGATTTGAGTGATCTTGTCGGTGGTTTCTTGCACGATTTCAGGACCTGATAACTGGCTTTCTCCTATTTCTGCCCAACAAACTGGAGTTCTACAGCTACGTCCGTATAGTGCTTCGAACGGGGCAGCTTCAATACTTGAATGATAACTATTGTTATAGGAGAATTCGATTAAGGGTAGGTGGTCATCCCAGTTTCCACCAAAATCTATTATGCATGCCCTGAGCATGTCTTCCAGGGTTTGGATCATCCTTTCACTTTGTCCGTCTGTTTGGGGATGGTCTGTACTTAAATTTAACCGCGTCCCCATGGCTTCTTGGAAACTTGTCCAAAAATGTGAAGTGATGCGACTATCTCTATTCGATACAATGGAGAGTGGAACTCCATGTAAGGATACTACTTCATCTACATACAACCTTGCCAACCTTTCCATGCTAAAGGTTTCTCTCATGGGTAGAAAATGAGTTGATTTGGTTAATCGATCCACAATTACCCAAATCGCGTCATTACCTTTTCTGGTTTTGGGTAACTTAGTAACAAAGTCCATGGTTATGAGTTCCCATTTCTATACAGGCATTTCTAATTGTTGTAGTAGACCTGAGGGTTTCTGGTGTTCTGCCTTAACTTGTGAGCAAGTAAGACACTTAGAAACATATCTAGCTATGTCTTTTTTCATTCCTATCCACCAGAAGTTATACCTTAAATCTTGATACATCTTATTATTACCAGGATGCATGGTATACCTAGATTTATGGGCTTCCTCTAAATTCTTATTTCTTAACTCTCCTTGCTTAGGTACCAAAATTCTTTTCTTGTGGAATCTCCAAATTCCATCAGCCCCTTGCTCTAATTCCTTTATCCGTCCTTTCATTCCCTCAGCATCATCCTTGATTGCTGTCTCCTAAGTAGTCTTCAATTGTTCCATTAAGTCTAATTGTAAACTTAATCTAAGAGCACGAACTCGTCGTTGTTTCTCTTGATACTTACGACTTAGGGCATCTGCTACTACATTTGCCTTTCCTTCGTGATATTGAATATCACAGTCGTAGTCACTTAGAATTTCCATCCATCTTCTTTGCCTCGTGTTTAATTCTTTTTGCCCAAATATGTATCTTAAGCTCTTATGATCTGTATAGAAAGTAAACTTACTTTCATACAGATAGTGTCTCCAAATCTTAAGGGCAAAAATTATTGCTCCTAATTCTAAGTCATGGGTCGTATAATTTTCTTCGTGCTTCTTCGATTGTCTTGATGCGTACGCAATTACCTTTTTGCGTTGCATTAACACACATCCTAATCCTAGCTTAGAAGCATCACAATAAACTTCAAAATCTTCTGTCCCTTCTGGTAAGGCAAGAATTGGGGCGTTTGTTAACTTTTGCTTTAAAATCTTAAAAGCCTCTTCTTGTTTAGATCCCCATTCAAACTTCACTGCTTTACAGGTTAGCTTAGTTAATGGCACGGCTATCTTAGAAAAATCCTTAATGAAGCGCCTATAATACCCAGCTAATCCTAGAAAACTTCTAACTTCCATAGCCGATTGCGGGACCTTCCATTTGGTGATTGCTTCTATTTTGGAGGGATCTACGTGAATACCTTCGTGATTCACCATATGTCCTAAAAATTGTACCTCCTGTAGCCAAAATTCACACTTCGAGAATTTGGCGTAAAGCTTCTCTTTTCTTAACAAAGTTAAGAGTGTACGTAGGTGCTCACAATGCTCGTCCTGACTTTTGGAATAAATGAGCATATCATCGATAAAGACAATTACAAATTTATCGGTTTACAGATCCTATTCATCATGTCCATGAATGCTGCATGAGCATTTGTTAATCCGAAAGGCATAACTGTAAACTCGTAGTGACCATACCTAGTTCTGAAAGCGGTTTTAGGTATGCCTTCTTCTTGTACTTTCAACTGATGGTATCTGGAGCGTAAATCTATCTTAGAAAAGTATCTAGCCCCTTGCAATTGATCAAAAAGGTCATCAATCCTAAGTAATGGGTATCGATTCTTGATTGTAACCTTATTCAATTCCGTATAATCGATACACATTCGCATCAAACCATCTTTCTTCTTTACGAACAACACTGGTGCTCCCCAAGGGGATGAACTAGGTTGTATGAATCCCTTACTGAGCAATTCATCTATTTGCTTTTTCAATTCTAACATTTTGGTAGGTGCTAACCGATAAGGTGCCTTGGCTATCGGTGTAGTTCCAGGAATTAGATGAATTCTAAATTCTACTTCTCTATCAGGTGGTAATCCAGGTAGTTCTTATGGAAATACATCCGGGTATTCTGATACTACGGGAATTTCCTTAAATTCCTTATCTTTAGTATTAATGATTACCGAAATCATATACATTATTCCTTGTTTTCTTGAATAACTGGCCACTTTCATTACTGAAATGAATTTCAGTGGCTTCCATGGCTTATCTCCTGTAATCACCACTATTTCCCCTGTGGGTGTATGAATTTCTATGGAATTTTTATCACAGAGAATTCGAGCATGGTTGGCTACTAGCCAATCCATTCCTAACACAACATCGAATCCAGCTAAATTCATAGGTAGCAGGTTTGCAAAAAATTTATGACCTACGAGTTCTATATTTCCTTCTTGCAAAACCTTAATTATGCTAACGGAATTCCCGTCTGCCGTCTCTACCGTAAAAACTTGTCTAAGTTTTGTTAAAGGTTGCTTAAGAGCTTGACAGAATGAAGTATTTATAAAACTTTGGTTTGCACCAGAGTCAAATAATACTTTAGCATAAACGTCGTGAACTAGGAACGTACCAGCTATCACATCAGGAATTAACTCTGCTTCCTGGGTAGTCAACTGGAAAGCTCTTGCGTTTTTCTTGGTAGTTCCTTCTGCAGGTTTGGCTTTGTTGTCAGCTGGTTTGACCAGTTTGGGGCAGTCTAGTCTAAAATGTCCAGCTTCTCCACAGTTGAAGCAGATTGTTGATTTCTTCCTCCTGCAATCTTCCTCTTGATGCCCTGGAATCTTGGAGAAATTGAAATATCATTTGCATCTTCCAAAATGCGTTCTTTTACAGGTACCGCAGAATGGAACAGTGAAAGATTGCTCAGTCCCCTTTTTCTTAAAATTACTACTATTACCCACACGGAATCCTTGGGTAATCTTTTGGGCCACTTCCTTTTTTCTATTTTCTTCTCTTGTGCGTACCAGTCCGTCGGTCAAGGTGTTGGCTAATTCCATTGCGTCGTCAATTGTGCGAGGTCTCGCAGCTTTGACAATATCACGGATCTCGCTAATTAAGCCCCAGATGTAGCGAGAAATAAGTACCGGTTCTGGCAAAGCCAGGGTTGGTACAATTCGAGCATACTCGAAAAACTTCGAAGTATACCCTCGACAGTCAACATCCACCATTCGGTGACTCAGGAATTTATTTGCCATTTGCTCTTTTTCATATTCAGGGCAAAACTTCCTTTCCACCAAATGCTTAAACTCTTCCCAGTTCATGGCATAGGCCATGTCACTTCCCTTGGCTTGTAATACCGTATTCCACCATTCTAATGCTTCTTCTTTGAAAAGGTGAGAAGCATACATAACCTTATCCTCCTCGGCACATTTACTTATTTTGATTAATGCCTCGGTTTTCTCCAACCAATGCAGCGCATCAGTTGCCCCTTCATTGCCTGCAAATTCGATAGGTTTACAGGCAAGAAATTCCTTGTAAGTGCAACCAGGCGTTGCAGCTTTCATTTTCTTAAGAAATGGGGCTTGCATTCCATCATTATCATTATTATTATTGTTGCCGCCTCCATTTACGCTATTACTGAAGTTGTCATCACGAGTACGTTTGCTGGGAATAATGGGTTGAGGTTCAACTGGATTTCGGGCAGCAGTAAGGATTGCTGGAATAGCATTGGCAATTCCCTGAGTGACGTTGTTTTCTATATCTTGCCTATTCAGAAAGTGGTCCTCATTGTTTTGCTCGGATTGGTTAACTTCATTAACGGGTTCATTATCAGCGTGTTCCATCTGATAATTTAATAATATGTATAAGTTATTGACACAATTTAAATAACAATTAAGCACAATAAAGCAATCACACATAATCACGTCAATACGTATAGCCAAAATCGTCGACTTTGCGACGTTAATATTTTATATATATTTTAGTATGCGTCCGTACACACCAGATATCTTACAAAAGTGTTATTTTAAGTTATTATATTTTTATGATTTATTATTATTTTATTATTATTATTATTAGACAACACACCACACAACCACCTACGATCCCTGACAACTGGCACTTCAGAAACGAAGTTCCCTCTCGTCGTATTTCTAGGAGATCTGTTCTCCCACTTCCCTGATTCTATTTCCTGCGTCTACCAGCTCCTCGCCATAGTGACGGAGTTCAGCCAAGTTCTCATTGCTCATCGGGGGGTTTAATGCAGGCTCCGGGTCGAACTGAGGGAAAAAGGTATTAGGGTTATTCAAAATATTCTGAAATTTCCAGTCAGTTGTCCACCATTCTTCTAGCTCTCCTGGTATAGGTCGGGGGTTGATGATAGGATCTGGGATAGCAGGTTCCAGATTGACTGGAAGTTGTGCTTCCGCTGGGTAACTGTAGAGGTTTCCATCGGCAGGTCCGATGAGGTCGCTATTTGCCAGTTGGCGGTCCAGTTCCTTCCAGGGTGGCATCTCCTGGGCTTGCCTTGAACTTTCCCCGATCTCTATTCCTTTTCCTTTATCCCTGGGATCCTCAGTCTTTACAACTTTCTGTGTTGCTGGTTTCTTCCTACGTATACGTCTCCAGCCTACAAGTCTTCTTCTCTTTTTGGGTTTTGGTTTCTCCTAAGGTTGGGCTTGGAATACCATTGGCTCTTCAGTATCAGCCTGGTAGCCAGTGAAGGTACCGATGGTATCCATATATGTTCTATGGATAGAAAAGTTTTGAAGTGCTTCTGATAGTTCATTCATGCTGTTAGCATACATGAAGAAACACACAAAATTTAAGTTAAAATTTTGTAAATTAAATTTTCATAGAATCACAGTGTAACACCTGTGCCTTCACGGCCATCAAACAAATGCCAAACCAATGAAATATTATATTTCATACTTGGGATTTGTAAAAATATGTGTATCATTTACACATATCAACTCTTGTTCAATTTCAAACCCTAAATCGCTTTCTGGAAGGTTATACGCGCACAAATGCGTAAATATAACCAGTTTAATGCAACGAACACTCCGGAATAGTGAAATAGGCTTAACATACCTTAAATAACCTATACATAACTTAGATATAAGTTTTGGAAGGTTTGGTGTGGTGAAATCAAAGTTAAATCGCTTACAGGGACTAAAGTTGACAAACTGCGAAAGTATGCCAATTTGAACTGTAACAGACATTCCGGAACATGACCATAAGTTAAACATACCATAAATATCCTTTACATAGCTTAGAAATAGGCTTTGAGAGGTTCGGTGTGCTAAAATAAACTTTTGTGTCATTCAGGGACTAAAAGTGTCAAAAAGTGCACAAGTTTGCATTTACGCGCATAACTTACGTTCTGAATACATCTGGACATCCAAAAATTTATGTAAGCATGACTACATTTTATTTTAGGGTTCGCCTTAAGAAAAATCCATTCGTCGCGTCATTTGGATCGTTTTTCGCGCTTATGCGCATTCCGTCGTAATTAAGCGAACATCGCGTTCGTACGACCAAACGAACCATCATCCGACATATTTTTGAACATTTTTCATGTCCACAATGTTTAGGAAACATTTTAGGGCCTCAAAGATGGCTTTACGGGCCTTGGAAGTGTCGGAAATGCCTTGAAACACGTGCAGGGACCAAACATGTAACTTTTGAAACTTTCTGGATCAGGTGAGGCAGTCGCGTAGCGCGAGCCCTAGGGCTCTATCCGTCGCGCTACGCGAGTGAGTGATCTGGGCCAGATTCAATGTTTAAACACAAGTTGCAACCAAATCAATTCTTAACCACATGTTTAGAGATGATGTGTCATTAAGTTATGGAGCATTTGTGGCACCATAACATTCCGACAAGTGTACGGCCTTGATCGTTGCCTCCTTCTCCAAGAAACGATCCTAGCGGTGGACCATTTCCTATAAATACCCAACCCCCCTTCCATTCAAAAACCCACCAAATCTGATCAAGAAAGCTCTAAGTTGGAACCTTCGTTTCATACCTGAGCTATTTCGATCCGGGTTAGCATTCGGGGACCCTGGGTAAGTATTCTTTCGTTCTTTTCCTTATTTTTACTGCTTTTCGAGTCAGAAAGTCAAACTTTGTTTGACTTTCAGCGTTGACCAGTAATGGTCAATGCGAAGTTCGTTTGAACTTCGCAACGTGATTGTAATCACGATGGTCATAGTCCCTTGGGACTATGCCCACTGATTACCACGTTGTCTAGGGTCGTAGGGTAGGCGATCTAATAAATCGCCTATGCCTTCGAACCCGACCCAGTTTGGTCGATCATTAGGATCCGACCAAACACATTAGGTGACCATAGTGTAGGGAATAACCTTCCGAGGTTATACCTTATGGTCACGACGTTTAAGTAGTTGTATGATAGGTAATTTATATGCCTTAGGTAAATTACCAGAATACCCTTTTCATGTATAATTGGTAATTAAGCATATGTAACCTAAACTTTCGTCACATAACTGATTATGTAACATGTTTAGGCATATAACACTTGTCATAGGGCTAGTTAGGCGGTCCGAACGCGTTTCACGCAAACGACGCGTTAAAGTAGCATAAGCTACCTAAACGGGTCGTAATGGGTCGTAGACACTTAGGTTAAGTTTCATTTAGTATGTAGGCTTTGTTAAACCATATCATATGAGTTCCTACACTCATTTGGTTTACAAACCCTCCTGCTACCCAGTCTTCCGATTTAGGTCCGGGTTAATTATGTAGTTACCTATATTAGGTACCGTTTGATTTCCGGGACTCCTCTAGCTTACTTGGTAGTTGTTCAAGACTCCTACGCACTCCCAGGCGAGTACATTATTCCCCTCTTTTACTGTTTTCCACTGTTTTGGGGTGACTCATATGTGCTAAATGTTTTAACAATGATTTCAAGAACGATTACAATTACAATAACAATTACTATGTGGTTTCAAGAACGATAACAATTATTTCAAGAACGCTAACAATGATTTCAAGAACGAATACAATGATTTCAAGAACGAATACAATGATTTCAAAAACTAATAACAATTTCAATAAAGTGAACGAACTTGTTGGTTGTAGTTTACATGACCGATGACATTCATTAGCAATGATCAAGCCGACCAGTATTAGGTTATGGTACCATAGGATCTGACAAATCCCGTTATTTACTGCACCCATTGTTATGTGTGGGGGTTGTGGGTAGCGACTGAATCTGTAATTATTAACTTATCCTTTGGTAAGGATTTGTTAAGAACGAGAACGAGAGCGAGTTGGAACGAGGATCGAGTCAAGAAGGTTTGAATGTTATTAGAGAATCGACCATTAAGTAGTTTCACAGTTAAAACAAGAACGATTTGAATGATTAAAACAAGATGGTTTAACGATTGGGTAAACATTTGGGCATGATTTACATTTGATCATGCCTTTCCACGAAACATAGTATTGATTTAAACTAAGTTTTACTTAAATACTTTGTTTTTGTGCATATGGTTTAGTTGAGACATTTCACTTGCCATACATGGATATTTGACATAGACATTTGACATGAACACTTTGACATATTATTCAATACATTTGACAATTGGTTGGTTTGGTTTGGTTAAATGATTAAGTAACGATGCGTGTGTAATATGATACAAACATGGTGGATACGCCGCTGGTACTTCCTATATATAAGTGTTTGTATGGTATTACATATGGTAGCGTTATTTGAATCATTTCAGTTTGAGACATAGAACATTTTATACAAGTAACATACTTTTCACGAGACATTTATTTACAAACAACTTATCTTATACAAACTCATTTTACGTGGTTATTCATTTGATCATGCATTATTCTCTTATTTATACATATCATCCAAACTTATTATTTTTCAAATGATTTACAATGACAAAGCAAAATTTCAAGGTTCACGACTAAACATTTTCTTAAACAGAAGTCATGAACCTTATTTTCACAAAACCTATGTACTCGCCAGCATTTCTTTGCTGACCTCGTTTTCACATATGTTTCAGGTATTGTTGGATGATATCGATTGATAAGATGCATGCTCACATAGGACTGGACAAGGCCTTAGTGACTCAATAACAATGATAGACTATGTTTATATAGTGTATTTAGATTTCCAGACGATGTAATTACTCAATGTTTAATAAAACGAAACACTTTTGATATCCATGGTTATGAAACATTAATTCTGTTGCAACACGCCCCGATGTTTCCGCCGCGAGTTGTTGTCTTACGCGGTCGGGGTGTGACAGAAAAGATGGTATCAGAGCCAATGGTTATAGGGAATTAGGTTATTAGTAATTAGTAATGCTTTGACCTAGTCTATAACCTTCTTAGGACCCTAACGCGAGTTTACTTGCGTTTAGTTATAAAACAATATTGTCACCTATCCTTAGGCGACAACCACAACAAGAACATAAATTTCAAAACCGCTTTGAAAACTAATCATCTGTTCTAGGATGATTGATTACTAGGTTTTGAACCCTCTATTATAAGGTTTTGAACCCCTTTCAAATTTTCAAAATCTCGTCAAAGTTTTGGGTTTTAAATAATGTGAACACGTGCAAACTGGAAGGGTGAATGCCTGTATTCTGGGTTTTCTGTCTAGGCAAGCACTTCGTATACATCTCATCAGACGCGAGACCAGTTGTGCTTACCTGGGAATTCTTGGGATGAGTGTTCACTTATAGGCAAGCATGTCTTCGCGATACATTATTTTTACCCATTTACTTTGATTAGTTCTGTGTGTCGTTTGTTGCTTTGTAGTAACAAACAAATGACCACTATCCTTGCCTTCATCAGATTTGTTCATCTCATTCTTTTCGTCTAAATTCTCTCACTCGTTTCCTTTCATGTTTCCTCTTTTAGACAATGCCTCCTCGACGTGAAAACCAGATAGAGACTGCCGAGCTGGCAGAAATTATTGCGCAGCAAATGGCTGCTCAATTCCCAAACCTCTTTGCTCAATGGATCCAAGCCTACAACAACAACAATGTTCCATGCAAATACAAGGATTTTAACCAGGCTAAACCACTCAAGTTTAGTGGTTCTGAAGGAGCGACTGGGCTTCTTCAATGGTTCGAGAGCATCGAGAATACTTTCCGCCACGTGCAGTGTCCTGACAATCGCAAGGTTGAGTTTTCTTCGAGTGTGTTTCAGAAGAGGGCTCTCACATGGTGGAACGGGATTATGAGGGATCGTGGTGCAGAAGTTGCTCTGGCACAGACATGGGCTGAACTTAGGGCCCTGATGATGAGGGAATTCTGTCCTCGTCATGAGCAGCGAGCTTTGGAGAAGGAATTTGATGAGTTGAAGCAAGATAGTGGCGAGCACAGGGCGTATACTGATAGGTTTGAGGAGCTGAGTCTGCTTTGCCCTACAATGGTTACCCCACTTGACATAGCTATCGAAAGGTACATCGACGGCCTACCTGACTCGGTACAAGACATCCTTACTGGTAGTAGCCCTGCCACACTCCGTCAGGCGATCGAGTTAGCTGCGACATTGACTGAGTCGCAGATTCGGAAGAACAAGTTACACAGGAAGGGCGACAAGGGCAAGAAACAGTCAGCTGACAATGAGGATAGCAAGAAGGGTCAAAACGAGAAGGGAAAGGAAGGTGAGACGTCAAAGAAATCGAAGAAGCGGAAGGGTGCCCAGAACTTTGCTGTTACAGCACAGACTGCTCAGAACCCGCGGAACCCACCAGCTCAGCCACCTACAAAGAAAGCATATGCCGGTACCGCACCTTATTGTGCACGCTGCAACGGTCATCACGCAGTACAACAAGCTTGCTGGCAATGCACGACGTGTGGTAAACTTGGGCATTTGGCCAAGGTTTGTCGTTTGGGACAAAAATCAGGCTGCTCAGGTTCAAGCTCCGGTTCAAGGGAATGCTGTGAGATTCCCACTAGGTTCATGTTTCAACTGCGGAGAGATGGGTCACTTCCGCCACAACTGCCCAAGACTGGAGAATGCAAACGCTAACGCAAACCCGAATGCGAACGTCAACGTCAATGTGAATCCAGCACGTGGACGAGTGTTTAACATCAATGAGGCAATCAATGATGAACAAGTAGAATTTTGAAATTCCTCTGGTTGTTATCTTGTAACATTTAAAGACAATGCGGTTGTTATATAAATAAAATTTTGTGGTTTTATTTTCTAACTAATGCAATTGTATGAATGTATGATCCAACCTTATGATGTCAACACAAAGACAAAACTACTCATGTGGTTCTGTCATTTTTACGATCACTTGTGATCTCCCTAAGAACCTCAAACACTTGTTTCTTTTAAATCTAAAACATCTTATCGTCTTGCACCGTTCGAGATGTAAGAATTATCAAAACAGCTTCAAGAGTTGTCTGATAAAGGATTCATCCGTCCGAACTTTTCACCTTGGAGAAACTCTTGTTCTCCTTGTGAAAAGAAAAATGGATCTTTTTGAATGTATATCGATTAACGTAAGCCTATGTAAGCTTACCATCAAGAATCGATATCCCACTACCTTAAATCAACGATTTCTCCGATCAACTGCATAGCGTTTCATGCTTTTCCAAGATCGATTTGCGTTTTGGGTATCATCAACTTTGTATACTCGAAGAAGATATTCCCAAAACGGCTTTCTGCACGAAGAATGGCCATTACGAGTTTACAGTCATGCCTTTTGGATTGACAAATGCTCCAGCCATCTTCAAGGACTAAATAAATAGAGTCTGCAAGCCTTATTTGGATCAGTTCGTCATTGTTATTAATGACATCTTGATCCATTCATATCCCGAGCTGATAACGATCAACACTTTCATTGACACTGGAACCCTTAAAGAAGGAACAAACTTTTCGCTAAATCCTCCAAAAGGAAATTTTGGCTTAAAGAAGTTCAGTTCTTGGGTCATGTAGTCAACAAGCAGGGTATTCATATGGATCAATCCAAATTACCGCAATTAAGGATTTGATTCCTAGTATGCTTTAAATACCCGTGTCCAAAGATAACAAAATTTAAACAATTAAACAATTGAACGATTATGCTATTATATGTTATGTGGTTATGTGTTCTCCTCTATGTTTTTGGGTGGTACGATTTTCAAATCCTCATAGAATCTTTCATATCTTCATATGAGGGATTCATAGTAGGATATTCAAGAGGTACTACCTTAACCTTTATGGGCTTCTACGTTGTAGTTAAGACCCTTGGGTTATATGGTACCACTCCTTGGTTCGATAAGAGACCCTTTTTGTGGTCTAGTCTAAAAGATTGATTCACAATTTGGTTGAAGAACGACATCTAGTGATGTAGCTGGACAGACTCCTTGATAGTCTATTTAGATCATTTATTGATTTAGTCAAAAGGACTCTATGGCGGTCTAGTCACACTCATCACAGGATTGTTCATTGGTTTTCCCCTACACATTATAAAATAGACTGTGTGAACTGTGCAAGGAATTGTCTGATTATGGACGCGTACATAATTATGAAATTTAGTGCAAGAAACCTAGTAAGGTTTATTATGTGTAAGAACCGATAGTGACAACAATAACAAAATGAGAACGATGTAATGGAGGCATGGTGGACGCACCAATGACGCTTCATATACTTGTATATAAGTGTCCCTCTTACATTGCAAACATAATGTTATTAAGGTTACTAGAAGTTCAAGAAACCTAGCCAATATTGTTTGATCTTTTCAACTTCATGCTTTCAAGCTCTTACAAGTTTCCTCTAAATAAATTTCGGGACGAAATTTCCTAAAGTAGGGGAGACTGTAACACCTGTGCCTTCACGGCCATCAAACAAATGCCAAACCAATGAAATATTATATTTCATACTTGGGATTTGTAAAAATATGTGTATCATTTACACATATCAACTCTTGTTCAATTTCAAACCCTAAATCGCTTTCTGGAAGGTTATACGCGCACAAATGCGTAAATATAACCAGTTTAATGCAACGAACACTCCGGAATAGTGAAATAGGCTTAACATACCTTAAATAACCTATACATAACTTAGATATAAGTTTTGGAAGGTTTGGTGTGGTGAAATCAAAGTTAAATCGCTTACAGGGACTAAAGTTGACAAACTGCGAAAGTATGCCAATTTGAACTGTAACAGACATTCCGGAACATGACCATAAGTTAAACATACCATAAATATCCTTTACATAGCTTAGAAATAGGCTTTGAGAGGTTCGGTGTGCTAAAATAAACTTTTGTGTCATTCAGGGACTAAAAGTGTCAAAAAGTGCACAAGTTTGCATTTACGCGCATAACTTACGTTCTGAATACATCTGGACATCCAAAAATTTATGTAAGCATGACTACATTTTATTTTAGGGTTCGCCTTAAGAAAAATCCATTCGTCGCGTCATTTGGATCGTTTTTCGCGCTTATGCGCATTCCGTCGTAATTAAGCGAACATCGCGTTCGTACGACCAAACGAACCATCATCCGACATATTTTTGAACATTTTTCATGTCCACAATGTTTAGGAAACATTTTAGGGCCTCAAAGATGGCTTTACGGGCCTTGGAAGTGTCGGAAATGCCTTGAAACACGTGCAGGGACCAAACATGTAACTTTTGAAACTTTCTGGATCAGGTGAGGCAGTCGCGTAGCGCGAGCCCTAGGGCTCTATCCGTCGCGCTACGCGAGTGAGTGATCTGGGCCAGATTCAATGTTTAAACACAAGTTGCAACCAAATCAATTCTTAACCACATGTTTAGAGATGATGTGTCATTAAGTTATGGAGCATTTGTGGCACCATAACATTCCGACAAGTGTACGGCCTTGATCGTTGCCTCCTTCTCCAAGAAACGATCCTAGCGGTGGACCATTTCCTATAAATACCCAACCCCCCTTCCATTCAAAAACCCACCAAATCTGATCAAGAAAGCTCTAAGTTGGAACCTTCGTTTCATACCTGAGCTATTTCGATCCGGGTTAGCATTCGGGGACCCTGGGTAAGTATTCTTTCGTTCTTTTCCTTATTTTTACTGCTTTTCGAGTCAGAAAGTCAAACTTTGTTTGACTTTCAGCGTTGACCAGTAATGGTCAATGCGAAGTTCGTTTGAACTTCGCAACGTGATTGTAATCACGATGGTCATAGTCCCTTGGGACTATGCCCACTGATTACCACGTTGTCTAGGGTCGTAGGGTAGGCGATCTAATAAATCGCCTATGCCTTCGAACCCGACCCAGTTTGGTCGATCATTAGGATCCGACCAAACACATTAGGTGACCATAGTGTAGGGAATAACCTTCCGAGGTTATACCTTATGGTCACGACGTTTAAGTAGTTGTATGATAGGTAATTTATATGCCTTAGGTAAATTACCAGAATACCCTTTTCATGTATAATTGGTAATTAAGCATATGTAACCTAAACTTTCGTCACATAACTGATTATGTAACATGTTTAGGCATATAACACTTGTCATAGGGCTAGTTAGGCGGTCCGAACGCGTTTCACGCAAACGACGCGTTAAAGTAGCATAAGCTACCTAAACGGGTCGTAATGGGTCGTAGACACTTAGGTTAAGTTTCATTTAGTATGTAGGCTTTGTTAAACCATATCATATGAGTTCCTACACTCATTTGGTTTACAAACCCTCCTGCTACCCAGTCTTCCGATTTAGGTCCGGGTTAATTATGTAGTTACCTATATTAGGTACCGTTTGATTTCCGGGACTCCTCTAGCTTACTTGGTAGTTGTTCAAGACTCCTACGCACTCCCAGGCGAGTACATTATTCCCCTCTTTTACTGTTTTCCACTGTTTTGGGGTGACTCATATGTGCTAAATGTTTTAACAATGATTTCAAGAACGATTACAATTACAATAACAATTACTATGTGGTTTCAAGAACGATAACAATTATTTCAAGAACGCTAACAATGATTTCAAGAACGAATACAATGATTTCAAGAACGAATACAATGATTTCAAAAACTAATAACAATTTCAATAAAGTGAACGAACTTGTTGGTTGTAGTTTACATGACCGATGACATTCATTAGCAATGATCAAGCCGACCAGTATTAGGTTATGGTACCATAGGATCTGACAAATCCCGTTATTTACTGCACCCATTGTTATGTGTGGGGGTTGTGGGTAGCGACTGAATCTGTAATTATTAACTTATCCTTTGGTAAGGATTTGTTAAGAACGAGAACGAGAGCGAGTTGGAACGAGGATCGAGTCAAGAAGGTTTGAATGTTATTAGAGAATCGACCATTAAGTAGTTTCACAGTTAAAACAAGAACGATTTGAACGATTAAAACAAGATGGTTTAACGATTGGGTAAACATTTGGGCATGATTTACATTTGATCATGCCTTTCCACGAAACATAGTATTGATTTAAACTAAGTTTTACTTAAATACTTTGTTTTTGTGCATATGGTTTAGTTGAGACATTTCACTTGCCATACATGGATATTTGACATAGACATTTGACATGAACACTTTGACATATTATTCAATACATTTGACAATTGGTTGGTTTGGTTTGGTTAAATGATTAAGTAACGATGCGTGTGTAATATGATACAAACATGGTGGATACGCCGCTGGTACTTCCTATATATAAGTGTTTGTATGGTATTACATATGGTAGCGTTATTTGAATCATTTCAGTTTGAGACATAGAACATTTTATACAAGTAACATACTTTTCACGAGACATTTATTTACAAACAACTTATCTTATACAAACTCATTTTACGTGGTTATTCATTTGATCATGCATTATTCTCTTATTTATACATATCATCCAAACTTATTATTTTTCAAATGATTTACAATGACAAAGCAAAATTTCAAGGTTCACGACTAAACATTTTCTTAAACAGAAGTCATGAACCTTATTTTCACAAAACCTATGTACTCGCCAGCATTTCTTTGCTGACCTCGTTTTCACATATGTTTCAGGTATTGTTGGATGATATCGATTGATAAGATGCATGCTCACATAGGACTGGACAAGGCCTTAGTGACTCAATAACAATGATAGACTATGTTTATATAGTGTATTTAGATTTCCAGACGATGTAATTACTCAATGTTTAATAAAACGAAACACTTTTGATATCCATGGTTATGAAACATTAATTCTGTTGCAACACGCCCCGATGTTTCCGCCGCGAGTTGTTGTCTTACGCGGTCGGGGTGTGACACACAGAATGGCAATCAGAAAAATTAAGTATTTCTAAATACTTAATTGGCTTACATCAGTGGCTCTGATACCACATTTTTCTGTCACGGCCCCCGTCTCGGTGTGACCCGGTCCAGGAGCCGCGGGACAGAAACCCGTGGTATTTATTAAGTGAGTTGACAGCGAAAGTTTAAGAGGATCTTTAAAAACTGGAAAATGCCCGATTATTTTATTTCACAATTTGGGATAAACCCCGTAATTTACAGTAGAGGAATTTCACGAGGAATTCCTGGCTTTACAAAACATGTTTATTTATTTGACTGAGCCACTACTTCAAGCTTGTTAGTGCTCCGTAGCACTTTTCCTTGATTCACAGTAGGTCTCCTGAAACATGTTTAAAAATATTTTATCAGCGGGGAAATACTGGCGAGTCACTCAAATTTGATAAAACGACACATAGCTATGAATTACAGCATAAGAGCGATTACAATGGCTACTATCTTATTTTTATCTGGCGCCGTGTCACAGCCTTGTGATGATGGTCATACCACTATTGGATCATTTCACCCAAGTAGTGATGATTATCATTGTTAGGTTGGTGAACCTAACCGTGAGAAATTAGTAATGTGCACAATACCCCACTAGGCAGTGATTCAAGATAACCACGACTTAATCCCTGTAATTATAACTTTTGAAAACACTTTGAGATTTTTTAAAACCTTTGATAAAAGAGAATGACTCACATTGCAAGTTTAGACGGGCAGAGTTTAGCCTACTGATAAGCCTTGTAACCTAATTTAAGTAACAATGCACACGAACTAGGTCAGTAACTTAATACAACATTTACGATAACTCACGAGATTAAAACCCTCACGACGAATGACAAAGTATAGCCCTGATTCAGGAAGCACTTAAACATCCATCGAATTGGTTTCAATTGATCGGACATTGAATCGTAGCAATGATCGAGTTAATACCCTGTATCGTAGCAACGTTTCCCTTAATTGAAATCATGATTTTGAGCAGTATACTTCGTCTTTTGAAATGATTTTCGAACACAGATGAAAGTCCCAAGTCCAAGCAATTTATAGCAATATTTCAAGTTTTACGCGGCCCGCGTAAACCTTAACAAGGTTTTACGCGGCCCGCGAGGGCCACCTAGTCTACACTAGGGCTAGCATGTCATCAGTAGGTTCGCCACATGGCCGGTAACGCTTATCTGGTCAATCTTAAGTTTGACGCGGCCCGCGTAAGCTGAAGCTTACGTTTTACGCGACCCGCCTAAAATCAAAAATCCTTATTTTCTTGATTTTTCATGCACATTAGGGTTTCAGGGGTCCGGGTTTTTACTTACGGGTCGTTTTGGAGCATTTTGGCAGGTCCTTACATCCCATTTCCAAACTGGGATTTTGGGTTGTTCTAAGAGTCCTGAAGGACGTTGATGTTCAGCCTTAACTTTCGTACAAGTAAGGCATTTAGAAACATATACAGCAATGTCCCTCTTCATGCCGGGCCACCAATAAGTTGTACGCAAATCATGGTACAACTTTTCAGCGCCTGGATGAATAGAGTAGTGGGATTTGCGAGCCTCATTCATAATGAGCTCACGGAGATTATCGCGATCCGGAACCAGATGCGATTGAGGTAGTATTGTAGTTAATTCGGTTTAGTTTCAAGTTGTTCAATTTTAGCACCTTGGATTTCCACTTCTAGACTTCCTTCATTAGCTGACGAGTACTAGGCGTCACGAATACACGCATGGAGATTATTAGAGATACGAATAGCATTCACATGAGTTTTACGACTAAGAGCATCGGCTACTACATTTGCCTTGCCAGGATGATAGCGAATTTCGTAGTCGTTAAGCAATTCCACCCAACGTCTTTGTCGCATGTTCAGCTCTTTTTTGGTCAAAGATATGTTGAAGGCTTCTATGGTCACTGAATACCACACACTTAGTTCCATACAAGTAGTGTCGCCATATCTTTAACGCAAACACAACTGCACCAAGCTCCAGATTGTGAGTAGTATAGTTTTTCTCATGTACTTTGAGTTGAAGAGAAGCATAAGCAATAACCTTGTCTCGCTACATGAGCACACAGCCCATGCCACGGTTCGAGGCATCACAATATACCACGAAATCATCATTCCCATCAGGGAGAGTAAGAACAGGGGCATTACACAAAAGAGTCTTAAGAGTCTGAAAAGATTCCTCTTGCTCGGGACCCCAAGCAAAAGGTCTCTCTTTTTGGGTTAATGAGGTGAGAGGTACAACAATTATAGAAAAGTTCGATATGAATCAACGGTAACAACCCACCAATCCTAAGAAGGAACGAATCTCAGATGCAGATTTAGGCGTACTCCAGTTCTTCACAGCTTTGATTTTAGATGGGTCAACATGAATACCTTGCTTACTAACGACGTGACCAAGAAATTGCACTTCATTAATCCATAACTCACACTTAGAAAATTTAGCATACAAACGTTCACCACGTAAGAGTTCAAGCATCAAGCGTGAATGACGAGCATGATCAGCTTTAGTTTTAGAATAAATGAGAATATCATCAATAAAGACTATCACAAAACGATCCAGATAGGGCTTACACACACGATTCATGAGATCCATGAACACAGCGGGTGCGTTGGTCAATCCAAAAGGCATGACCACGAACTCGTTGTGTCCATAACGAGTACGAAATGCGGTTTTGGGTACATCATCTTCGAGAACTCGAAGCTGATGGTAACAAGAACGAAGATCGATTTTCGAGAAACAGGACGCGCCTTGTAGTTGGTCAAATAAATCATCAATACGGGGAAGAGGATAACGATTCTTAATGGTAAGCTTATTAAGTTCACGGTAGTCGATACACATACGGAACGAACAATCTTTCTTCTTGATGAATAACACCGAAGCACCCCAGGGGGAGGTACTTGGACGAGTAAAGCCCTTGTCGAGTAGTTCCTGAAGCTGACTTGATAATTCTTGCATCTCAGAAGGTGCAAGACGATACAGGGCCTTGGCGACCGGAGTCACAACAGGTATGAGATCAACACGAAAATCGACGGTTCTAGGAGGTGGAAGACCGGGTAGATCTTCCGAAAAGACATCGGGGTAATCACACACCACTGGAACTTCGCTTATATTCTTCCCCTTACTCTTTTGTTCCACTACGTGGGCCAAGAAAGCAAGGTTCTGTTTATGTAAGCACCTGCTCGCTTGTGTGCATGACATCAGCCTTAGTCCTTTCGAAGGTCGGTCTCCATAGACATGTAAGATATCACCATATGGCAGAGGTAAACGAACAAACTTCTCGTGACAAGCAATCTCGGCATGGTTCTTACGCAACCAATCCATACCGATAATGACATCAAAACTACCCAATTGCATGGGTATTAGATCAATAGTAAACACGTGGTCGTTAAGAATCAAGGAACAACCACAAAGAATAGAATCGACTAGAATAGACTTCCCATTGGCAATCTCCACCGAAAACGACTTAGGTAACATCGAGCGTGTACAGTTTAGCAAAGATTCAAATTCCACGGACACCAAGCTTCTGTCAGCACCAGTATCAAATAGAATCGAAGCATAAAGGTTATTGACGAGAAACATACCATTCACCACATCGTTGTTGTTGCGAGCCTGATTGGCGTTGAGGTTGAATGCTCATCCACGAGCGGCTGCTTATTGCTCTTGGTTCAGCTGGGGGCAGCGATTACGGAGATGAGTAGTATCCCCGCACTGAAAGCATGCACGTACGGCGTTAACAGGTCCTGGATTCTGCAGAGGAGCAGGAAGAGCTGGTTGAGCTGCCTGAGCTGGAGCTTGCTGAGCGGGTTGAGCAGGATTAGCTTGACGACAGTATGGAGTCGTGTGACCATAACGATTGCAGTTGGTACACAAACGACATGCTGAGGTAGTAGGGTGATGAAAGCTGCAACTCGTGCACTTGGGGTAAGACCCAAAGTACTGCTTCTTAACCTCAAGAGAAGTGGTGACTGGAGCAGCCGCAGCAGCAACAGGAGCAGGTTTAGCAGCAGGTCAATCCCATCTTTCCGTTCCACCGTCTTTGACTCGATTTGCGAGTTAGACTAAGAGTTGTGTTGCGTATTTATTGGGAAATAGTATAACTAGATTATGGCAATAACACAAAAGATTTCAAAGTTTCGTAGTTTCCGCTAGTGACAAGACTCCAGTCCCTCGTTCAACCAAGTCTCAAGTTTCACGAGCCTTAAGAGTCAAGCACCAAAGTATATAGAATTAGGCATTCCAAGCATATAGAATTAGGCATTCCAAGTATCTAGGATTAGGCATTTCAAGTATTTAGATTTAGACATTCCAAGTATCTAGAATTAGGCATTTCCGTATCTAGTATATAGCATAGAATTCACCAAGTACCAAAAGCATTAATGACTACATAGTTCAGGGACTAAACTTGCCAAAAGCCTAAAATTTAGGGACGCAGGGAGTTACATTAAACAACTCCTAAGTTTCATCTAACAACCAAACATAACAACACTTTAATAATTCATATATCGTGCACATGTTACAACATAAAACGAATTGTGAAAACAGGATTGTGAAACAAGTGATGCGTAAAGAAAAGACCTTGAGATCTCGGGTTGTCACATCATCCCCAACTTGAAAGAAATTTCATCCCGAAATTTGATAAGTAACCCAAAACAGCAAGGTGTTAGATCAGGATGATTGTGGATCTTCCTCGGGTGCCACATCCTAAAACACGAAGCTCTGCCCCGTTGTAAGTATTTTAACCCCCGATCACTAATTCATTGCCCTACCTGATTGATCTAGAACCCATCAAGGCATGTCAAGGATCTTCTTGACTAAGTTTGTTGGGGTTCTGTCTCGTGTTGTATGGCTAATGTGATTTGGGTTATTTTACCAACACACGTGCATTGTATATTTTAAAAAGAAACTCAAGAAAATAATCAGGAAATATCATCAGGAAGCCCGTAGAAAAACATAAGTTTGCAATTTGGGTCCATTCTCTTTTTCTCACAGTTTGTGAGTCATTATTTCAAATGCTTTGCAAAACCCTAAACGTTTATCGGTTATAACTACAGTGATTAAGTCTTTGTACTCTAAAATTGCTGCCAGTATTATGGTGTTTGTATACATGTCACACCCCGATATTTCCACATATTTCCGGTGGGCCCGGCGGGGAGTATCGTGACGTAGTTGATATCATCATAGTCAATACACACAATATAATAGCACAGCGGAAGTCTGGGTGAATAAACTATTACAAACCATACTGTCTGGGTGTTCGAGTTTATGAATGTACAGACTGGAATGTAATAAGATCCACAGGCGGATCATAAATAAGTACAAAGAAACAAAATGACAGACTGCAGGCATCTTATGGACTTGCAAGATCCTCTAAAGACACCCTATAGCTCCAGCCTATTTCGAGAGGTACCTGTCAATCAGTCTTTAAGAAAATACGTCAGTTTACACTGGTAAATACAATTAACTGACTCTTTTTTAAAATGTTTAAGAAAATTGATTTAGGTGCACATGGCGTAAATCTTTTATAACTTGGGACAATTATTTAAATATAATCTTGTATGCAGATTTATATGTTTGTCATACAATTGGGGCCGGTTGGAAGCCGGTCATGATTAACCGACTCACCACTTATAGAACCCACAAAGGAGTTATCCCCAACATGTGGGTTTATATTTAGCATTTGCATCTGTCAGGTGTATGCCTACACCCCGTGCATAAGTCGTGGCCATTTTAAATAAATGAGCCGAGGATATCCAGGACACGGTCGTTAACCCCCAATGCTTATGTTATCAAACAAGACAGATTAAAACGGGTTATTCAATTTATTAATCACAATCCGATTAAATGATTTCATACCCGACCAAGTGGTATTATTATAATACCATATCCCAAGCCCGTATAGGGAAAATAAGTTAACGGTATTTACCTGATGCTAGCAGTATAATCTTAAAGCTTTTCAAAGGCACCTTCTACCGGAAGCTATTAATCTGTATAGAAGGTTTATTAACCTATTAGGATGCTAACGGGTCTTTAATTAAGTCAGGGACTTACACCGGCTAGCTAGAAAGAAACCTTATGGTTCTAAACGCTAGATTAAGCGGAGACCGGAACAGAATGTGGTTTAGACCCAACAAGCTTGGATACTTGTATAATATGGGTAAACTAAACACATTCTGGAATTTGAGGATTTAAGGATAAGGTTTGACCCGTTTCGGCTATTTTATGTAATCTAGTCACATAAGCCGATCCGCATGCGTAAACGCGTAACGGGTAACCAGATAAATTATATACAGGTCTTAATCATTATTATGCTCAAAATATGTTAATACATTAGTAAGATGTTAACATATATTCCCAAAAAGTAATTTAAACCAAAATAAGTCCCATAAGGGCATTTTGGTAATTTTAATGCCCATAAAAGAGTTTAATTATGCAACTGAGTTTCAGGTCTGGTTAAATCAGTAAAAATATGTATTTTTATAAGTTATAACAGTAGGACACTTTATATATGTGAAAATTATCTTATATAGCCAAACTATGTCCCGTAGGGGCATTTTGGTAATTTTACATAGGCCTTAAAGGTCAAAATAGACTTCTGAGTTTACAAACTTTAGTTTACTGTATAATTATATAAATTAACTTAAAACATCAGTGGGTAATAAGTTTTATATGTCAAATATAGTTTTAACCCATACTAGGTGCTAAAAATGCTTAAAAGTCGGTTTAAAGGGTTATTTGGGTTAAAATAGTAAATCTGAGTTGTTAATCAGTTTATAAAGTTCAAAATACTTTATTTCTCATATGAAATTAGTAGCAAAAGGTTTGACACTGAAAAGTTAAGTAAAACTCATTTTATGCATGAAAAGGGTAAAACCGACATTTCCCGAAATCAAGCTATAATCCTATGTTATGCTCAGCCTAAAAATAATTAAAAATCTTTAAAAATCCTAAAATGTTATTTTACATCAGTAGGTATGAAGCTTGGTGTTAAAAATCGGGTTTAGATAGGCTTCATACTAATTACGTCAATTAAATAACAAGAAGTTCCTTAATTACGCTATTGAGCATATCTTCAATTCTAGACCTCCAATTGATGTTAAACTTTTAGGACATGTCTAAATATCAGTAGCAAAGATTTTAGTCCATTCACATTGCTAAAAATCTCAGTTGTATGTAAAAAGGGCGTTTATGGCATTATTAAGCATAATTACGATTAAGTGCATATAATTCAAACCACTAGTCACCATGCAATATAACTCCAGGGGGTTATACTACTAAGTAATGTGGTCCTAATGGAAGCTTAGAACATAGGAGAATTAAGCTTAAACGGGTCAGAACTGAAAGTCAAAGCAAAAGTCAAGCTTTTGCGACTTTCGGTTATAAACTGACCTTAGACTATTAATTGTCGGGTTAGGACTGATAAAACATGTTTCAATATTGATTACCAAGTCATTAGAATGTTAGAATATAATTTAGAACCTTTGAATTATTAATTAGAATCATTTTTGTAATTTCTGTCTAGTTTGACTTTTTGTCAAACTACTTTGACCCGACAATTGATCAGTCAAACGAGATAATTTGGAGGTGCCCTTTTAAGGGTTAATCACCTACACTAATGTGGTCTTATAACCACTTTCAATTTGATCAGTGGCTAAGCCACATGTAATTAAAACGAAAGTCAAACTAATTTTACGATAAGTTTGACTTTAGAGTAATTAAACTAAATTTAATGACTAAACAAGTAATTAGAGGCTTACTTAAGGTCCTAGCAAACTTTTCTACACTTTATAATCCTCTTCTAACTGATGGAAGCTCCAGAGCAAGTCCCACAAGTGAATGTTGCAAATGTGTGTCAAAACACAAGAACTAGCTTTCTTATATAGTGAACCCAATAAGCTTTAGATTTTGCCAAAATAGTCTACAGGTGTTGTAAGATCATCCCAGGTGTACCTAAGATGCTAAAAACCACCTAGAGAGTCCCTGATTTTCGAATACCACTTAAATGAGGCGGTGCAACCGGTTATACAGGCAGCTGTCCTGAAAAACGCCCAGATGCATAGCTTGCGCACCGCAACATTCTGGGTGTTGAGGTGCGTAAGCCTTCTTGCGCACCGTAACATTCTGGGTGTTGAGGTGCGTAAGCCTTCGCCAGAGGACAAAAGTTTGATTTAATTGAGGCTGTGACCATGCCTCACTTACATCTCCGAATCTCATGCATTTTAATCAGAATGGGGACCATGTTTTCAGCCATTGCATGTCTAGGCATGTACTTACACATCTTGTACTCTTGTGGGAGGTTTAAGTTGACGGAAATACCAAGAATTTCACATTGGGTCCATGTCTAAGGTTGTAACCAATTTAATATTTAGGATGGCCAGATTTATAAACATAATTCAGATGTTGGTCAAATATATCTTGGTTAGGGATTTATTACTAGGTCGCTCAGAGGTATAATTTAACATGTCGACATTTTTAAATCCTACCGTACATCTTTATCTGGATCCGTATTTATAACATGTTTGCATAACCTGACACGTGTCTTTATTTTATTGGACATGAATTTCCGAGGTGTTACATCCTCACCCCCTTAAAAGAAATCTCGACCCCGAGATTTACTGGAATAAGTGAGGGTATTATACTCAGGACCTCTACGGGCTTCCCATTTGACCTTCACTATAGGTACATGTTTTCTTCGGAGCTTTTTAACCTGTCGATCCTCAATCGCTATAGGTCTTTCAACAAACCTCAAACTTTCATCAATTTGCACGTCCTTATGAGACATTGCTAGAGATTCATCGGCTAGGCATTTCTTGAGATTACAAATGTGAAACACATTATGAATCCCACTCAGCTCCTCAGGCAAGTTCAGCTTATAAGCTACACTGCCGACACATTCGATAATTTCGAATGGTCCAATATACCTAGGGCTCAACTTACCCTTTTTACCAAAACGCATCACACCTTTCCAGGGTGATACTTTCAGTAAAACTTTATCGCCTACTTCAAACTTTAGAGACTTTCGCTTCCCATTAGCATAGCTTTTCTGCCTATCCCTGGCAGCTTTTAAGCGATCACGAATCTGGACTATCTTGTCTGTTGTTTCAAGGACTATCTCAGGTCCTGACAACTGAGCTTCTCCTACTTCTGCCCAACAAACAGGCGTTCTGCATTTCCTACCATATAATGCTTCAAAAGGCGCAGCCTGAATACTTGTATGGTAGCTATTATTATAGGAGAACTCGATTAAAGGTAGATGATCATGCCAACTACCTCCTAAATCAATGACACATGCTCGCAGCATGTCTTCCAATGTTTGAATTGTACGCTCACTCTGTCCATCCGTCTGTGGATGGTAAGCAGTACTAAAATTCAAACGTGTGCCCAAAGATTGTTGGAAGCTTTTCCAAAAATGAGAGGTGTATCTAGTATCTCTATCAGAGATAATAGCCACTGGTACTCCATGTAGAGCTACAATCTTATCTACATACAACTGGGCTAATTTATCGGAGCTATGAGTCTCCTTGATGGGTAAGAAATGTGCTGACTTAGTCAGTCTATCAAAAATAACCCATATTGTATCGTTTCCATGCCTGGTTTTAGGTAACTTGGTTATGAAATCCATGGTCACCATCTCCCACTTCCATGTGGGAAGTTCTGGTTGTTGAAGCAGACCTGATGGCTTCTGATGTTCAGCTTTGATCTGAGCACAAGTCAGGCACTTAGCTACATGGGTGGCAATAGATTTCTTCATACCTATCCACCAATAGTTAGCTTTCAAATCATGATACATTTTGTCACCTCCCGGGTGAACTGAGTATTTGGAGTTGTGAGCTTCCTGGAGGATTACCTCTCGAAGTCCTCCATGAATAGGAACCCAAATTCTTCCGTTCATCCTGAGAATTCCATCCTTCCCAGGTGCTAACTGCTCAGCAGTTATTCCTAACTTTTCATTTGGAAAGTTATCTTCCAATACAGCATCCTTCTGGGCAGCTAATATTCTTTCATTCAGACTATTCCTCAACTCAATGCTCTTGGCATTGATCCTAATTGGTTTAACTCTTTCCTTCCAGCTTAGAGCATCTGCGACCACATTCGCTTTACCAGGATGGTAGCGAATTTCACAATCATAGTCGTTTAAGGTTTCCATCCAACGACGTTGTCTCATATTAAGCTCCTTTTGATTAAACAAATGTTGGAGACTTTTGTGATCTGAATAGATCACACATTTAGTTCCATACAAGTAATGTCTCCATAACTTAAGTGCGAATACAATGGCACCCAACTCCAAATCGTGGGTGGTGTAATTTTTCTCATGCACTTTTAGTTGTCGTGATGCATAGGCAATCACCTTGCCTCGCTGCATGAGCACACAACCCATACCGGTGTGTGAAGCATCATAGTATACAACAAACTCTTCAATTCCATCAGGTAGAGTTAGCACCGGAGCATTGCTCAATTTCTCCTTAAGAATCTCAAAGGATTCTTGTTGTTTTGGACCCCAATCAAACTTAACTTTCTTACGGGTCAAAGAAGTTAATGGCGCTGCTATTCTTGAGAAGTTCTCAATGAATTTTCTATAATACCCAGCTAAACCCAGAAAGCTACGTATTTCGGTTGGAGTCTTGGGTGTTTCCCAATTCATTACGGCTTCTATCTTAGCGGGATCTACTTGGATACCTCGCTCATTGACGACATGTCCAAGAAATTGGACTTCGCGAAGCCAAAACTCGCATTTGGAGAATTTTGCATATAGTTTCTCCTGTCTAAGTAATCCTAGAATGCATCGAAGATGCTTCTCGTGATCTATTTGATTACGAGAGTAGATAAGTATGTCATCTATAAAGACAATGACAAATTTATCTAAATATGGCTTGCAGACTCTATTCATGAGGTCCATGAATGCTGTTGGAGCATTAGTGAGCCCGAAAGGCATCACTAAAAACTCAAAATGTCCATATCTCGTTCTGAAAGTTGTCTTAGGCACGTCTTCAGTTCTAACCTTGAGTTGATGATACCCAGATCTTAAATCAATTTTCGAGAAGTAGCTTGCCCCTTCGAGTTGATCGAACAAGTCGTCGATCCTGGGCAAGGGATAACGATTCTTGATCGTTACCTTATTCAATTCCCGATAATCAATGCATAAACGCATTGATCCATCCTTCTTTTTCACGAATAATATTGGAGCTCCCCAGGGGGAAGAACTAGGTTGTATGAAACCTTTCTCCAATAGTTCATCCAATTGAGTTCTGAGCTCTTTCATTTCTGTAGGTGCTAGACGGTAAGGAGCTCGTGCAATAGGTGCAGCTCCTGGTAGAATGTCTATCCTGAACTCTACCTGCCTCTCAGGAGGTAATCCAGGTAATTCGTCAGGAAAGACGTCAGGATACTCAGAGATGATTGGGATGTCTTCAATCCTTGGCTTTGGCTCATTCACAGTCAATTGTGCCATGTAAATGACACATCCACTTTTCATACACTGGGCTAACTTGAGAATAGACACATTGCTAGGCAACCCATAATGTGTATCTCCTTGAATGGTGACTGATTCACCAGAAGGGGTTTTGATAATAACTAACTTTTTATCACAGGCAATCTGGGCTTGGTTATGTGATAACCAATCCATGCCCAAAACTATATCAAACCTAGCCAATTTCATTGGCAAGAGGGATAGCGGGATAGTATGATTCTTGATGGATATAGAGCATCCCTCAAGAAGAGTTGAAGTTGTTTCTAAGGTACCGTCGGCAAGTTCTACCTCGTAATTTATGTCTAGAGTCTTAATAGGCAAATTCAACAACTTACAGAACTTATGATCTACGAAGGATTTATCAGCACCGGAATCAAATAAGACTCTAGCATAATTATTATTGACGAGGAAGGTACCTGTTATGACATTTTCGTCATTTACCGCTTCCCTTGCTTGCATCTGAAAAACTCTGGCATTGTTCTTCTTTGCCTCTTCAGGCTTCTTAGCATTCTTGGGGCAATTGGTTTTAATGTGGCCCTTTTCATTGCAACCATAACAAGTTGCATCCTTAATATTTCGGCACTCAACAGACTTGTGCCCTTTCTTTTTACAGATCCCACATGGTTTGGCTTTTGGGTCCTGGTTGCACTTCCCAAAGTGCCTTTTGTTGCAAGTTTTACACCTGGGCTTGTCATTCGACTGCCCCTTCTTGGAACCTGAGTTCCCTTTTCCCTTCTTGTTCGACTGAGGAGACTTATCCTCCTCCCTTTTCCTCTTCCCCTCATCAGTGGTTTTCTTTGCCCGACTCCTCACAACATCAAGAGTGAGGGACAAAGATAGGTCCACAGCAGACCTATAAGTAGCTGGCTTTGAAGCCTTAACATTCCCTTTTACTTCGGGAGCCAAACCACCAATGAAACGCGTAATGCGTTTGGGTTCAGGAGTGACTAAGTATGGTACCAGCCTAGACATCGAGTTAAAGTTAGTCACATAGGATTTGCAATCTAGATCCTTCATTACTAGGGTGAGGAAATCAGTCTTTATCCGCTCGACTTCATGTTGGGGGCAATAAATTTCCTTAACCAAATTAACAAACTTGTTCCATGACATATTGTACAAAGGAACCTTCCCCGTGGCTTGGACTAAGGCCTTCCACCAAGTAAGGGCATCGCCCTTGAAGGATTGTGATACAAACTTTACTATATCCTCCTTAGCACATCCGCTGATGTCTATTACGGTCTCCATCTCATCTACCCATTTCATGCAATCGATTGCATCTTTTTCTCCTGTAAAATCCCTCGGTTTACAGGAAACAAAGTACTTGTAGGTACAACACTTGTTGTACCGGGGAGTCGGTTCAAGAACAACCTGCCTCTTTGGCTCACTACCCTGATTAGATGAGTGCTGGGACTCACTTTTCTTATGAGAATGGGGTTGAGAATGGGATCTCGAATGAGTTTGAGACCTAACAATACTAGGCTCTTTAAATTTAGCATCTATAGCTTGAGCAACTGCTGCGGAATCATTTCCTGCAGCTCGGCACCAGTGATATTAATTCTGGTGTTGTTGCCTTCTGTAGGATGACTGTTTGCTTCATCTGATCCAACCATTTCTGAATACTATATCAAACATAAAGGATATATTTAATTCACATATTTGGTCATCGTATTGATGAGTGGATGGTCATGGTATTATTAGACCATATGGACCATCAAATAATACTCAAAGAGATAATCATATTATACTAAGTTCGTCTCGAAGGACATTTAAATAGCTCAGAAGCTTGTCACATGGACGATTAAAATATAACCCACGATCCTTTGGATCAGTGGTCATTTAAGGGTCGAACAAAGTTCACTGCCTTTTTGACAAGAAGTTTATAAATAGAACTTTCATTGTCTTTATTACACCCTTGCTTATAAGTATACATCACTAATAGATGTTGTGGTGTATACATCATATTGATGTTTACTAGCCATGATTCGTATTGATCATATAGGCTAAAAATAGTGGCTTGGAAATATCCAAGTACATTAGGAAGATTGTGTGATTCTTCGTACCGCACAATTCAGGATTGTTAACATATTTTCAGATGTTAACAGAGAGTTATTATCTTAAAAAGGTTATACCATTATAGCCATTTAATAATTTGGCTAGGTTATACCTCTAAGAGTTTCTTAGGAGGATTTAATAAAATTTGAAATGAAGTAGCATGATATAGTAAAATACACATTTAAAAACAAAATAACTTCATTAAAACTACGAAACGATTACAACGTTGTCCGTAAAAGGACTTAGGAAAAACATCACAAACTACCCATGCAGGGGTTACTGAAAAACACTGCCCACACAGGGGCATACTGAAATGGAAATAAGTCCGCGCAGGGACTTGATACATGAAAACAAAATAAACGTCCTCGTAGGGACTTTATGACATAACCAACAAAAACAACCCAACATCGCCCTATTTCTTCTTGCCCTTGAGAAAGCTCATAAGGCCCTTGACAAAACCACTATGTTTCTTCTTGTTTTCATGAGCCACATGCTCAACCCTGTCCAACCTCTCTAGAATCTCTTGAGTTTGTTGCTGCTGATACGGAGGAGGTTGTTGGTATGGTGGGTATTGCGAATCCTGCTCAGGGTATCCAGTGGGATACAATGGAGGGTAAGAAGAAGGGTAAAGATGATGGTATTGGGCAGCTGTAAGATACGGGTCATGAGCTCCATACTCAGATGGATAACCAGATGGGTTATACCCGGATGATCCTGGGTATGTTGGGATCGGGTTGTCAAAACCCAACGGTGGCTGTAGTGGTGCGTGTGAAACCGGCGGAAGGTTAGCTTCCGTCACCGTGCGTGATGATTCACCCAACTGAGGATCTTCTGGGATAGGAGGATACGAACTTGAGCCACGAGGAGATGCAAACTGTGGTCCCCCACGTACCGACATCCTAGCATTTCTCCCTCGCCTTGGCGGCGCGGGAGGTTGTTGAGGTGGATCCTCAACTGGCAAGGGTGGTGGGGTAACAGCCCTAAGCTGTGGTTCATCCAAGGGAGGTTGAATAGGGGAGTTATGGTATGATGGTGTAAAGAACCAGTCATACTGACCCATCTTCCCTGGAATGAGTCGGGCCCATTGTACGGTGATCCCATAAATGGGGAACCGCTAGAGATACTAATCGGGTGGCCTGGTGTTCCTGTTTGCAAATCCGGGTCTGGGTCATCATCCATCTCCATTTCCTGAGAAAAGTGATCCTCAGGTCCCAAAGGGTTATAGCCCAAAAAGTCGTTAACATAAGCGTTGGGATTGAATTGTGAAGGTGAGTAAGTGGAATCTGATTGGTGAAAAGGATGAGATTGGTAAGAATGGTATGATTGATTGGATTGATGAGTTCCCAACGAAAGGGGAGAATTATGGGGTTCGTTCGGAATGGGCATCCCAAAATAAGGAGGGTCTGATGGTGATGACCCCAGCGAGACAGAATGTCTTGCTGGTTGATAGCTATGACTCAAATCCTTGGAATCGGAGCCAGAAAGAGAGTCAGACGGTGTACGCCTGTGGGATGGTCCCGTGCTGCTTGAGGGTCCTCCACGCATGGGTCCTTTGCCTCGTCCTCTTAGTCTCGGTGGCATTTTCCTGTCAAAACAAGTAAATATAATAAAGCAATAAAAGGAAGGTTAAGAGTAAAATCCTAGGTCATTTGCCAAGACTCGAGAGTCTAAGGAATGTGCTTATTGTGTCATTGAGATTAAACACAAAAGGCTAGAGTTTAATTCACTCAATGTTGGCTCTGATACCAACCTGTCACACCCCGATATTTCCACATATTTCCGGTGGGCCCGGCGGGGAGTATCGTGACGTAGTTGATATCATCATAGTCAATACACACAATATAATAGCACAGCGGAAGTCCGGATGAATAAACTATTACAAACCATACTGTCTGGGTGTTCGAGTTTATGAATGTACAGACTGGAATGTAATAAGATCCACAGGCGGATCATAAATAAATACAAAGAAACAAAATGACAGACTGCAAGCATCTTATGGACATGCAACATCCTCTAAAGACACCCTATAGCTCCAGCCTATTTCGAGAGGTACCTGTCAATCAGTCTTTAAGAAAATACGTCAGTTTACACTGGTAAATACAATTAACTGACTCTTTTTGAAAATGTTTAAGAAAATTGATTTAGGTGCACATGGCGTAAATCTTTTATAACTTGGGACAATTATTTAAATATAATCTTGTATGCAGATTTATATGTTTGTCATACAATTGGGGCCGGTTAGAAGCCGGTCATGATTAACCGACTCACCACTTATAGAACCCACAAAGGAGTTATCCCCAACATGTGGGTTTATATTTAGCATTTGCATCTGTCAGGTGTATGCCTACACCCTGTGCATAGGTCGTGGCCATTTTAAATAAATGAGCCGAGGATATCCAGGACACGGTCGTTAACCCCCAATGCTTATGTTATCAAACAAGACAGATTAAAACGGGTTATTCAATTTATTAATCACAATCCGATTAAATGATTTCATACCCGACCAAGTGGTATTATTATAATACCATATCCCAAGCCCGTATAGGGAAAATAAGTTAACGGTATTTACCTGATGCTAGCAGTATAATCTTAAAGCTTTTCAAAGGCACCTTCTACCGGAAGCTATTAATCTGTATAGAAGGTTTATTAACCTATTAGGATGCTAACGGGTCTTTAATTAAGTCAGGGACTTAGACCGGCAAGCTAGAAAGAAACCTTATGGTTCTAAACGCTAGATTAAGAAGAGACCGGAACAGAATGTGGTTTAGACCCGACAAGCTTGGATACTTGTATAATATGGGTAAACTAAACACATTCTGGAATTTGAGGATTTAAGGATAAGGTTTGACCCGTTTCGGCTATTTTATGTAATCTAGTCACATAAGCCGATCCGCATGCGTAAACGCGTAACGGGTAACCAGATAAATTATATACAGGTCTTAATCATTATTATGCTCAAAATATGTTAATACATCAGTAAGATGTTAACATATATGCCCAAAAAGTAATTTAAACCAAAATAAGTCCCATAAGGGCATTTTGGTAATTTTAATGCCCATAAAAGAGTTTAATTATGCAACTGAGTTTCAGGTCTGGTTAAATCAGTAAAAATATGTATTTTTATAAGTTATAACAGTAGGACACTTTATATATGTGAAGTTATCTTATATAGCCAAACTATGTCCCGTAGGGGCATTTTGGTAATTTTACATAGGCCTTAAAGGTCAAAATAGACTTCTGAGTTTACAAACTTTAGTTTACTGTATAATTATATAAATTAACTTAAAACATCAGTGGGTAATAAGTTTTATATGTCAAATATAGTTTTAACCCATACTAGGTGCTAAAAATGCTTAAAAGTCGGTTTAAAGGGTTATTTGGGTTAAAATAGTAAATCTGAGTTTTTAATCAGTTTATAAAGTTCAAAATACTTTATTTCTCATATGAAATCAGTAGCAAAAGGTTTGACACTAAAAATTTAAGTAAAACTCATTTTATGCATGAAAAGGGTAAAACCGACATTTCCCGAAATCAAGCTATAATCCTATGTTATGCTCAGCCTAAAAATAATTAAAAATCTTTAAAAATCCTAAAATATTATTTTACATCAGTAGTTATGAAGCTTGGTGTCAAAAATCGGGTTTAGATAGGCTTCATACTAATTACGTCATTTAAATAACAAGAAGTTCCTTAATTACGCTGTTGAGCATATCTTCAATTCTAGACCTCCAATTGATGTTAAACTTTTAGGACATGTCTAAATATCAGTAGCAAAGATTTTAGTCCATTCACATTGCTAAAAATCTCAGTTGTATGTAAAAAGGGCGTTTATGGCATTATTAAGCATAATTACGATTAAGTGCATATAATTCAAACCACTAGTCACCATGCAATATAACTCCAGGGGGTTATACTACTAAGTAATGTGGTCCTAATGGAAGCTTAGAACATAGGAGAATTAAGCTTAAACGGGTCAGAACTGAAAGTCAAAGCAAAAGTCAAGCTTTTGCGACTTTCGGTTATAAACTGACCTTAGACTATTAATTGTCGGGTTAGGACTGATAAAACATGTTTCAATATTGATTACCAAATCATTAGAATGTTAGAATATAATTTAGAACCTTTGAATTATTAATTAGAATCATTTTTGTAATTTCTGTCCAGTTTGACTTTTTGTCAAACTACTTTGACCCGACAATTGATCAGTCAAACGAGATAATTTGGAGGTGCCCTTTTAAGGGTTAATCACCTACACTAATGTGGTCTTATAACCACTTTCAATTTGATCAGTGGTTAAGCCACATGTAATTAAAACGAAAGTCAAACTAATTTTACGATAAGTTTGACTTTAGAGTAATTAAACTAAATTTAATGACTAAACAAGTAATTAGAGGCTTACTTAAGGTCCTAGCAAACTTTTCTACACTTGATAATCCTCTTCTAACTGATGGAAGCTCCAGAGCAAGTCCCACAAGTGAATGTTGCAAATGTGTGTCAAAACACAAGAACTAGCTTTCTTATATAGTGAACCAAATAAGCTTTAGATCTTGCCAAAATAGTCTACAGGTGTTGTAAGATCATCCCAGGTGTACCTAAGATGCTAAAAACCACCTAGAGAGTCCCTGATTTTCGAATACCACTTAAATGAGGCGGTGCAACCGGTTATACAGGCAGCTGTCCTGAAAAACGCCCAGATGCATAGCTTGCGCACCGCAACATTCTGGGTGTTGAGGTGCATAAGCCTTCTTGCGCACCGTAACATTCTGTGTGTTGAGGTGCGTAAGCCTTTGCCAGAGGACAAAAGTTTGATTTAATTGAAGCTGTGACCATGCCTCACTTACATCTCCGAATCTCATGCATTTTAATCAGAATGGGGACCATGTTTTCAGCCATTGCATGTCTAGGCATGTACTTACACATCTTGTACTCTTGTGGGAGGTTTAAGTTGACGGAAATACCAAGAATTTCACATTGGGTCCATGTCTAAGGTTGTAACCAATTTAATATTTAGGATGGCCAGATTTATAAACATAATTCAGATGTTGGTCAAATATATCTTGGTTAGGGATTTATTACTAGGTCGCTCAGAGGTATAATTTAACATGTCGACATTTTTAAATCCTACCGTACATCTTTATCTGGATCCGTATTTATAACATGTTTGCATAACCTGACACGTGTCTTTATTTTATTGGACATGAATTTCCGAGGTGTTACAATACAGTACTTGATAATCTTCACAATTGGACATGGGTAGCTAATGTGTGATATGACCATAGTCATATCCGTCGAGTAACAAGTACTGAACGAGTAATTGGGTAGATATAAACATTGTAATCGTTCTTAATACTGTAAAGTTATAAAAGCTCATTTTTATAAATTGAAATGTACTCGCTAGTATTTCTTGCTGATAAAATATTTTTAAAACGCGTTTCAGGTAACTTAATGTGAAGCTATAAGAAGCCAGCTATGGAGCACTGAAAAGCTTAAAGAAAGTGGCTATAAAGTTACCTAAACAAAAGTTGGTGTTTTGAAACCCTGAAATTATTTCCCTATAAAGATATTTTGAATGAAATATGGTTTTATCCCATTTGTTTAATATAAAAGCTTGGTGTTTTGAAACTCTGAAATTATTTCCTAACTATGATCCTGATGTCTCATTTTAGTTGTCAAATTAATAAACACCGATACCACCAGCTCTTGTTCACGGTTACCGCTCTCGGGGTAGGGGTCAGGGGTTGCGACAACAGGGAACACCGGTGTAATTTCCAAAATTTGAGGACTATAGGTGTTATTTATAAATCATTGTAATTTTGTCATTGTGATATATCAAAAGCTACATAAGTATTGATATAGAATAATTATAATGTTAATTAAAAAGATTTGGAAAACAATCCTACCTTCTTTTCATGCTATGTTTTTTTTCCTACAAATAATTCTTGAGTCCTCCACTAGAGTCGACCATGATTTTTTATCACTACCACCACCACCAGCTCGGACCATCTCGCCACACCCTCCACCACCATTATTGTCTGACTACACCTCCACTAGGCACCAGCGCACAAATTACATGCTTGTGCAACCACCAGATCCAAACGATTCTCACCAACACCCCCACTTCACCCACTCAAACCACCATCCTACCATACATCAATGGTGATCGATTATCTCTTCGGAAACAAACCACCGGTCACCACCACCATACCACTCCACTTCTTCCAAACACCACCAATCCACCACTATAACAACCACAATCACAACACCACCGTCACGCATGCCACAATTACCCTACCACCTAAAAAGCCCTTATCTACAAACCCTAAACCAACACCAACCACTACCAAAAAGCACCACCGCTTCACCACCTTTGCCCTTTAAACCACCACTGTTGCACCACCTCCTCCCTGAACCCCCAACCGCCGCACCACCTCCACCTTAAACCCCCGACCGCTGCACCTCCTCCTCCCTGAATGTCGCAACCCCCGATCCCTGATTCCCCGGGAACGGGCGGCCGCGAGCCAGTTTCAGTGGTATCGCGTATTGTCTAATTTGGCAGCGGAATTTTTCATCAGGACCGTAGTTAGGAAATATTTGATCAGAGTAAAATACCACATTTTCATAACATTAAACAAATGGGTTAAATCCCAAGTTCGTAGTACAAACGTTTTCATAGGAATAAATCCTATTTTATTAATAAAAACATCTATTTTATTTTTGGTAACTTTATTGCCACTTTTCCAAGCCTTCAGTGCTGTCCAGCTGGCTTCTATTTGGCTTTCACAGTTTGTTACCTGAAACGCGTTTTAAAAACATTTGTCAGTGGGAAATACTGGTGAGTGAATCCCAGTTTAATCAAGTTTAAGTAAAACCCAGTGTACAGTATTGAGGGCGATCCCGCAATTATATTTGTTTCCAAGACATATCAATTAACATCCATGGTACTGTCGAACCCGACTTGTGGAAATGTTACTCATTGACCAAGTGGTAACAAATTTTGTATACAAAACCCCAACATACTCATGATAATTGTATTCTTACAAATACTCAATAACTGTTATTCGCATGGAAAAGTATTTAAGGTTTTGTAAAAACAGTTAATACAAGGTTTACAAAAAGAAGATCAACTCACATTGTTGTCTTAGATTTTCCGTAAGGGTTTCCTGGTGAAAATCTAAAATTTACACAAATGCACACGCATTATTATAATAAACCATTTTAACATTAGTAATACCCTCCCCGAGACGGCATTCCAACGACTACGTCGGGCAGAACCACGACAGCCGTTACGGAACCCTAGATCAATCGGGCAGCGTATCTAATACGTATCCAGGGGTTATAATACTTATAACGGAGCAGAACTTCGCTATTTAGGGGGTATAATACCCGTATATTATGCCTAATATCAGAGAATTCGTTGAGAATGAAAAGATTTGAGCGACGGAAAATGAAATCCCTAGGCCTTCTTATATAGGGCCTGATTCTGACTTTTACGCGGCCCGTGTAAATGTTAACACAGGGCTACGCGGCCCGCGTCAAACCCTGGTCAACGCTGTAGCTTAGCTGGGTCAGCGACTAGACCTGCCGTGTGTTGGGCTACGTGGCCGCATCGGGCTGCGCCATCTTTTTAAGTTCACGCGGCCCGCCTAAAACCTAAAAATCAGATTTTTAATTATTTTAATAATATTTAATGTATTTGGGGCCCGTTTTCACGTATGGGGTGTATTTTGGGACATATTGGGGTATTTTAAAATATATTAGGGTGTCAGAAAAATTATGAGGGTGTCGGTTTAATTGAGGATTGTTATATCCTCCCCACCTTGTTTTAGAGCTCGTCCTCGAGATCTACTGGAACAAGTGTGGATATTTCCTTTGCATTTCAGATTCAAGCTCCCATGTATACTTAGGTCCTCTTTTGGAGTCCCATTTCACTTTGACCAGAACTAATCTCTTATGCTTGAGATTCTTGACTTTCCTGTCTTCGATCTGTAGAGGCCTTTCTACAAACTTGAGTTGTTCATTTACCTCTATGTAATTAAGAGGTACCATTAGCGATTCACCAGCTAGGCATTTCTTGAGATTAGATACATGAAACACATCATGTATTCCTGCCATTTCCTCTGGCAGTTGTAGCTGATAGGCTACAGGTCCTATTTTTCTAATAATCTCAAGAGGTCCAATATATCTGGGACATAGCTTTCCTCTTTTGATGAATCTTACTACTCCTTTCCAAGGAGACACCTTCAACAATACTTTGTCTCCTACTTGAAATTCTAATGGCTTGCGTCGGTTATCGGCATAGCTCTTCTGTCGATCACGTGCTGCTTTCAGTCGTTCCTTGACTTGAATGATCTTGTCAGTTGTTTCTTGCACTATCTTTGGCCCAGATAGTTGCTTTTCCCCAATTTCTGCCAAACAGACTGGGGTTCGGCACTTTCGTCCATAAAGTGCTTCGAATGGTGCAGCGTTGATACTTGTGTGATAACTATTACTATAAGAAAATTCTATTAAAGGTAAGTGATCGTCCCAATTACCTCCGAAATCAATTACACAAGCTGTAAGCATGTCCTCCATTGTCTGAATTGTTCTTTCGCTTTGTCCGTCCGTTTGAGGATGATAAGTTGTGCTCAAATTAATCTTGGTTCCCATTGCCTTTTGGAAACTTGACCAAAAATGAGAGGTAAAGCGGCTATCTCTATCAGAAACAATTGATAAAGGTATTCCATGTAATGAAACAATTTCATTTACATATAATTTAGCTAGTTGTTCCATACTGAAAGTTTCTTTCATTGGTTGGAAATGAGCTGACTTGGTTAGCCTATCTACAATCACCCAGATTATATCATTACCTTTCTTTGTTTTAGGTAATTTAGTAACAAAATCCATTGTTATCAATTCCCATTTCCACACTGGCATTTCTAATTGCTGCAACAAACCCAAGGGTTTCTGGTGTTCTGCTTTAACTTGTGAACAGGTTAAACATTTAGAAACATAGGCTGCTATGTCCTTTTTCATTCCTATCCACCAGAAATTCTTTCTTAAATCCTGATACATCTTATCACTTCCAGGATGCATCGTGTATTTAGACTTATGGGCTTCTTCTAGGATATGATGACGTAGGTTTCCTAATTTAGGTATCCACATTCTCTTTTCATGGAATCTCCAAATTCCATATGTTCCTTGTTTTAATTCCTTAATCATTCCTTTTAACTTTTCAGTATCATCCTTGATTACTGATTCTTATACTTTTCTAATTTGATCATTTAAATCTACTTGTAGATTTAATTTAAGAGAACGTACCCTTTTTTGGCTTTTCATGATACTTTCGGCTTAAAGCATCTGCCACTACATTTGCTTTTCCTTCATGATACTGGATATCACAATCATAATCACTAAGCAATTCCATCCAACGTCTTTGTCTCATATTCAACTCCTTTTGCCCGAAAACATACCTTAAACTTTTATGATAAGTGAATATGGTAAACTTACTACCATAAAGGTAATGTCTCCAAATTTTAAGGGCAAAAATTATAGCTCCTAATTCTAGATCATGGGTTGAATAATTCTCTTCATGATTCTTAAGTTGTCTAGAGGCGTAAGCTATAACCTTTTGACGTTGCATTAATACACATCCATAACCTAACTTAGAAGCGTCACAATAGACTACAAAGTCTTCAGTTCCTTCTGGTAACGCTAGTATGGGTGTATTAGTTAACCTTTGCTTAAGAATTCAAAATGCTTCTTCTTGTTTTGGTCCCCATTCAAACTTAATGGATTTACAGGTTAACTTAGTTAAAGGGATGGCTATTCTAGAGAAATCTCGAATAAATCTTCTATAATAACCGGCCAATACTAAGAAACTTCTAACCTCAGTTGGTGACTCAGGGGTTTTCCATTTAGTAATTGCCTCGATTTTTGTTGGATCCACATGAATTCCTTCATGGTTTACTAAGTGTCCAAGAAACTGTACTTGTTCTAACCAAAACTCACACTTTGAAAATTTAGCATAAAGCTTTTCTTTTCTTAATAAACTTAAAAGTGCGTGCAAATGTTTTGCATGATCCTCTTTACTTTTAGAGTAAATTAGAATATCATATATAAAGACAATTATGAATTTATCCAAATATGGCTTACATATTCGGTTCATCATGTCCATAAATGCGGCTGGGGCATTGGTTAAACCAAATGGCATGACAGTAAATTCATAATGACCATACCTTGTTCTAAATGCGGTCTTAGGAATGTCCTCTTCATGTACCTTTAATTAATGATATCCTGATCTTAAATCGATCTTAGAGAAAAATCGAGCTCCTTGCAGTTGATCGAACAGATCATCGATTCTCGGTAATGGGTACCGATTCTTAATCGTGACTTTGTTCAATTCACGGTAATCAATGCACATACGTATTGATCCGTCCTTCTTTTTGACGAATAATATTGGCGCTCCCCATGGCAATGAGCTTCGCTGTATGAATCCTTTTTCCAGCAACTCGTCTAATTGTTTCTTCAATTCTTGCATTTCGGCGGGTGCCAAACGGTAAGGTGCTTTGGCAATCGGTGCTGTTCCTGGTAGCAGGTGAATTCTAAATTCGACTTCTCTATCTGGAGGTAGTCCTGGTAATTCTTCTGGAAATACATCTGAAAACTGAGACACTACTGGAATGTCTTTTAGTTCTTTTCCTTTAGTGTTAATGATTATGGAAATCAAATACATTATAGAACCTTTTCTTATATAACTTGCAGTTTTCATCACAGAGATGAATTTCGTGGATCTAGAGGGTTTATCTTCTTTAACTGTGATCTTTTCACCTTTTGGTGAATTTACTTGAATTGACTTTTGATCACATAAAATACTGGCTTTATTGGCTATTATCCAATCCATTCCTAAAATGACATCAAATCCTGCCAGATTCATGGGATAAAGGTTTGCAATAAACTTTTGGTTTAAAATTTCTATTCTTGCTCCCTGCAAGATTTCAGAAATCCTAACAGTTTCTCCATTAGTTGTCTCTACTAGGCATTCTTGTGGTAGTTTAGTTAATGACTGATTTAGAAGTTTGCAAAACGGAGTATTAATAAAACTTTGGCTTGCACCAGAGTCAAATAATACTTTAGCAAAAACATCATTAACTAAAAACGTACCAGCTATCACGTCTGGAATCATCTTGGCTTCATCTGCAGTCAGAACAAATGCTCTAGCATTTTTAGTGTTCTTGTTGTTCGGAGCTGGAGCTAATTTTGGACAGTTTGGCCTGATATGACCTTTTTCTCCACAGTTGAAGCATAGTCCATTACTGGATTTCTTCCTGCAATTTTCTTCCTTGTGTCCTGGCATCTTGCAGAAATTGCAAAGAGTGGAACATTTTCCCGAATGCTTTTTCTTGCAGACCTTGCAGAATGGTGCAGAGGTAGAACCCATATTCCTACGATTGTAATTCCCAGAACAGAATTCTTGAGTAAGCCTTTGGGTTAGGTTTCTCCTCTGATCTTCTTCTCTAGTACGGATTAATTCCTCTGTCAAGGTATTTGCTAGTTCTACAGCTTCTTCTATAGTTTGAGGTCTAGCTGCCTTGACTACATGCCTAATCTCTCCAATTAATCCCCAGATGTAACGGGAGATTAACACTGGTTCAGGTGATGCAAGGGTTGGTACTATTCTAGCATATTCAAAGAATGTGGTAGTATAACCCTTACTATCTACCCCGGTCATCCTAAGGTTCAGAAATTTATTAGCTATCTGTTTCTTTTCATTGGGAGGGTAGAATTTCCTTTCTACCATATTTTTAAATTCCTCATATTCCATGTTATAGATCTTATCACTTCCTCTTGATTGGAGGATAGTGTTCCACCATTCTAAGGCTGAGTTCTTAAACAAATTAGAAGCAAACATTATTTTGTCTTCTTCAGCACACTTGCTGATTTTTAAAACAGCCTCAGTCTTTTCTATCCAGCGTAGAGCTGCAATGGGTCCTTCATTGCCCGAGAATTCTATTGGTTTGCAGGACCAGAATTCTTTGTAAGAACAACCATAAGGCATGGTTCTTCTTCTTTTGGGAATGGGCACTTGAAGTACGGGTCCATTGTTCACGCTGTGTTCTGGTTCAATTGGTCGCTTACTGCTATGCTTACTTTTATTGTTCGCTTCTTGAATCGTTTGAATAATAAATGGCATTGCATCTATAATTCCTTGTGCTTCTATGTGTTGGATAGCACTATTATCTACTTGGTTTCCATTGTTATTGACGCTCGGATTCTCATTAACCAAGTTAATGTTACTCTGGTTATCATTATTCAGATTATCTTGATTTCCTTCGTCGGCCATCTGAATTTTAAACAGTTACCCCGTATTAATATCACAAAATAATATTAATATAGTTAATCACATGACACGCAATTTAGCCAAAAGCGTCGCTCATTGCGACTTTACTCTATTCATATACTATGCGTCTATTACACACTAGTACTGAAATAAAAATTACAATACCAACTGAAATAAAATTACACTAATAATAGTAGGCATCCGTACACACATATTTTATTTTAATTTTATTTTATTATTATTATTATTACTACCGTTTCCATTCTCACATTCACGGATATGGATTCATCCAGAAATCCATATTGCGCTCGTCGTACTTCCAGACGAGTCGCTCTCCCACCTGTCTCACTCGTTCACTACTTTCTAGAATTTCCTCACCAAATGTCCTAAGTTCTTGTACATTGTCTGCACTCATTGGGGGTGTAGGTTCTAGGACTGGGTTCGGAATATGGGGTGCAGGTTCCTGGTATAGGGGTGTAGGTGCCTGGAATCGGTAAGGATCTTCTAAAATCTCCCTAATGTATTCATCATGGTAATAGGGATCTAAAGGATCCAAACCTGGGTAGGCTCCTAGAGTTGGCATGGGCATGTCTTCATGGATCGGGTAACGTTGCACATAGTCCCTATTATCGTCCCACCAGGGGTCGTAATTTGGTTCTAGGGGGTTTGGTGCTGGTACCCTAGGGATTTCTTCCAGATTGAAGTCATGCATCTCTACTTGGTTTTCAGGGTTTTCTATCTCCATGGGTTGGTCAGGGATAGGTGGCTGTGGTTGGGGTGCTATTATTTGCTCCAGATTAGGGTCAGCTGCAGTGGTGGCTAGGATGTGAATATTGGCTATATCCCTATTTATCATATCTTGGGCATAGGCATCAGTTTCACTTTTAGCTGCTACTAACACTCTCTGTTCCTGTAACTTTTTCATACGATTTCTACGTTCGTGTGCCCCACGACTGAACCATCCCCTCTTTTTCTGAGGAAATGGCTCCTCGGACTGAGCCTTAAACACAAAGATTCCTTCTTCCGTATCAGCAGAATACCCTGAGAGGGCAGGCTAAGAAGAGGAGGTGCCTTCGCTTTTAGGCGAACCAGACAATTGACGGTACGCGTCAGATGGTCCTTGGTCGCTCATACTGTAAACTAACAAATAGTCAAATAACAAATAAAATGCTACTATGCACGTATTCCCGTAATTTAATTCCTAACAGATTGAATTTTGATGTCAGCAGAACACTTCTGTGGCTGAATCTGTGGCTTAGCTCTGATACCACCTTCTGTCGCAACCCCCGATCCCTGATTCCCCGGGAACGGGCGGCCGCGAGCCAGTTTCGGTGGTATCGTGTATTGTCTAATTTGGCAGCGGAATTTTTCATCAGGACCGTAGTTAGGAAATATTTGATCAGAGTAAAATACCACATTTTCATAACATTAAACAAATAGGTTAAAACCCAAGTTCGTAGTACACACGTTTTCATAGGAATAAATCCCATTTTATAAATAAAAACATCTATTTTATTTTTGGTAACTTTATTGCCACTTTTCCAAGCCTTCAGTGCTGTCCAGCTGGCTTCTATTTGGCTTTCACAGTTTGTTACCTGAAATGCGTTTTAAAAACATTTGTCAGTGGGAAATACTGGTGAGTGAATCCCAGTTTAATCAAGTTTAAGTAAAACCCAGTGTACAGTATTGAGGATGATCCCGCAATAATATTTGTTTCCAAGACATATCAATTAACATCCACGGTACTGTCGAACCCGACTTGTGGAAATGTTACTCCTTGACCAGGTGGTAACAAATTTTGTATACAAAACCCCAACATACTCATGATAATTTTATTCTTACAAATACTCAATAACTGTTATTCGCATGGAAAAGTATTTAAGGTTTTGTAAAAACAGTTAATAAAAGGTTTACAAAAAGTGGATCAACTCACATTGTTGTCTTAGATTTTCCGTAAGGGTTTCCTGGTGACAATCTAAAATTTACACAAATGCACACGCGTTAGTATAATAACCTATTTTAACATTAGTAATACCCTCCCCGAGACGACATTCCAACGACTACGTCGGGCATAACCACGACAGCCGTTACGGAACCCTAGATCAATCGGGCAGCGTATCTAATACGTATCCAGGGGTTATAATACTTACAACAGAGCAGAACTTCGCTATTTAGGGGGTATAATACCCATATCAGAGAATTCGTTGAGAATGAAAAGATTTGAGCGACGGAAAATGAAATCCCGAGGCCTTCTTATATAGGGCCTGATTCTGACTTTTACGCGGCCCGCGTCAAACCCTGGTCAACGTTGTAGCTTAGTTGGGTCAGCGACTAGACCTGCCGTGTGTTGGGCCACATGGCCGCACCGGGCTGCGCCATCTTTTTAAGTTCACGCGGCCCGCGTAAAATCCAAAAACCAGATTTTTAATTATTTTAATAATATTTAATGTATTTGGGGCCCGTTTTCACGTATTGGGTGTATTTTGGGACATATTGGGGTATTTTAAAATATATTAGGGTGTCGAAAAAATTATGAGGGTGTCGGTTTAATTGAGGATTGTTATACTGAACCCCCGATCGCCGCACCACCTCCACCTTAAACCCACCACCGCTGCACCACCCTCTTGTGACCCTCTATCGGTCTTCGAAGTGATTTTTGGTTTATGCTATTCGGAAACCCTGTTCCTTCAAACGACTTGCGAACCCAATTCGACCTTGTCGGCCATCAAAATCCCTCTTTCTTCTTATAGGGTTGGGGTTCGATGATGGTTGTTGTTGATTGTGTTGGTGGAGGTGGGTGGCTATGGTGATCGTGTGGGTGGGTGGTGGTGGATGTGGGTAGTTATGTCGAACGCGGCCGGTTGTTTATAAGGGAAGGGTAAATAAGTTGGGCCCTACACTTTTAATAATCCATATTTGTTTTTTATTTTTTAAAGGGAGGGGTAAATAAGTAATTTCCGATGGACTTAAAGGAGAAACTAACGGATATCCACTCCAGGGACTATCCGCGTAACAAACTGTCAAACCACTGGAAGCACCGGAGTAATTTCCAAAAATTAGAGACTATAGGTGTTATTTTACAAAACCACAGCGACCATCCGGGCACTTTACTCTTTTAATAATGAAGATTCTACTTGTTATGTAAATTATAATGTCAAACGTACTGGATAACTTTTGTCAAAGTGTAAGTTTTTTCTAACAGTTCTTTGTCTTTTTTAACCCATTTAAATTTTATAAGGGAAATGGATATTATCACCCCATACTATTCGATTTTAGCCGCTGTCACTCCCAACTTTCACTTTGGCTCCCACCACTCCCAACTTAACACTTCGTGTGTCCTGTTACTCTAGGGTTAACCAGCCGCTAACTTGGTTAGTTTTTTTTATCCTATGTAGCTATTTTATCCTACGTGGCATGCTAATGTGTATTTTTGTTTTCAAATGTGTATTGTTATTGTTCTTTTAAAATCTGATTCAAATTTAAAAAACAATTATATTTAAACTAAAATGAAAATAAGATTTTATAAACCTCTCTCTCAACTCACTCTTTCTCCCTCTTTCTCTCTTTCTCTCTCTCCCTCTCTTCTACCTAACACCACCGCCACCTCCTTCTCACCACAACCACCATCTCCTTCTTCTCACACAACCATCGTTCCCCTCCTCAACATCACCTAATCACCATCATCATCATCCACTTTTCCCCCAAAATCAAAATCCTAAATTCAACCCTCGATCAACCAAATCCACCCAAAATCAAAACCCTAAATTCAACCATGTGAAGATTCTATTTATGTAGGTAAGAATCGTACATATACATCTACAAAAGTGATACTAATTTGTCATTTTCTAACCAAGATGCTTGGCACTCATCAAAGACAAATAATCATACAACAAAACCACCAAACCGGACCTCAGAAGTTCTTCTCATTGGATACATCATTGCAGACAAGTATATAGGTTACTTCCTCGGACATCTGTTTATGACTGCAAATGATAGAACCTGCTGACTCAGTTGCAGTAACTTGTTTAGGTCTAGAAAAGGCCAACTGCAATAAACAAGGGTGGAGGGTGGTGTGGGGTAGGTGGTCGCAACAGATGATGGTGGTGGGTTGGATGGCACGATGGTGGTATGTGGTGGATGGTGGTGTGAGGAGGGTGGTGGTGGTGTTAGTGAGAGAGAAAGGAACAGAGGGGTAAAACTGATTATTTATGTAATATTTGTATATGTAAAAGTTTTTAAATTTTTAATTACTTTTTGTATGAAATGCTTAGGATGCCGTGCTTTTGCTTTTTGTGGAATCAAGTAGGAGAGAGTCTAGAAACAAACAAACAATTTATTTATTTTAATCTGAGTTGTCGGAACATGTTATTTGTCTTGAGATATCTATGTCTGTAATAATTAACTTACTTGATAGGTTATGGTATGGGACATAATATTAACTATCCAGTAACGTAGTTGTTATGGAATTTCTCTCGACAATCTGTTTCGCTCAGTGCCATGCCCCGATGTTTCTGTCATCGGTTGGGGTGTGACACTTAAAAACTAAATAAAAATAAAATGGTACCAAAGCGGGTACCCTATCGAAAATACTCGTACCAGTACCCATACCGTACATAGATATTTGCTACGGTATTTGATATCCAATTTTGTTCAAATTCGGTACCGGTATCTTCAGTACCGGTACGGGTAGTGTACCAATCCCATCCCAAGTACCCCTTGCTTTCTTTTTTTTAACGGCAAACGAATCCTCCAAATGGGCTGGCGAAATTCACCACATCGGGGTACACTCGTCTCCGAACAGGGGAAAACCCTCACCTAGAGCAGAAGCCCGTGAACAATCGCCCGAAGGCACGACAGTGTGGTGAGGTAAAACTCGTTTAGTTCAAGTATCGAACTAGTGATCGCCGTCCACTCGCCTTGTCTCTCATCATCACCAGATACCGTTGATGTCAAATTTCATGGATCAAGACTCAAAGATAACAAACTGAAAGAAAAAGACGCTGATATGAACGACCTAATTCGTGTAAACACTCACTCAACTCTCAACTGATTCTCAACATGATAATCAGTACTTGAAACTACAGGCACTATATCAGATCTTGATTCAAGATGAATCAAGAACAAAAATCCTAATTTCGCACAAAGAGCACAGAGCGAAGAAATATATCTCCAGGAAGATTACCAACATACTGTTAGGATCGAACGGGTCACACACGAACTCGGACCATACACTCTCTGCTCACAATCTGCCACTCTCAAGAACACAAGATTAACACGAGGATTTAACGTGGTTCGGTCGCTATACTGCAACCTACGTCCACCAGGTAACTAGGAGTTTATATTTCTAGGTGAGGTACATCAATTACAATCCAGATGAATCTCTTATATAGAGATTTAAACGAGAGTTTTTCAAACAAAGAAATGAGAATCAGCAGAAAAAATGGTGTCTGCAGCCTCTTCTTTTGACTAGCCGCAAATATGGCTGCTGCCTACATTTTCTGCAGTTAATCCTGACAAACCACAAGAGTGGCTTCACACTCAACAATCTCCCACTTGAAGCCACGGGATAATCTTCACCTTTGCTTCAACTGCGCATCTGTATCTCTGTAAAAACTTTAGCTCTTAGCTCATTTCTAGTTACCCCGGCCTTTTCTTCAATTAACTTGAAGGCCCGTTGAAGCTCCCACTGAGCCTCAACTCATCGGTCATGAGTGAATCTGCCCCTGACCCATTCTCTGTCTCCACCGGCTCCCACTGACACGAACTGCCGGATTCTGAGAAAACCTGAGAACAAACACTCTCCGAATAAAGCAGATTATCAACTGGAGAGACTTTGACAACTGGAATACTGGTTCTCTTAACCCACTGTCGTCTGGTAACTATGACTGAAGCACGTTCCGTGCTCCCACTGTCACGAATGCCCCTGACTGGTTTACTGAACCTTTCCTAGCACGTTCAACCTGAATCTGACCTGTGGCTCTGGGTTTGCCATCTGCAAAGCAAACCTTCTTCTGCCCATGAGATTCTGTGAACCGGATCTTGGTCTTCTTCTGAACTGGGATGGTTACTCCCTCAGATGGTAAACTGACCATATACAGCGAACCTCGTTTCTTTCCTCGAGCTAGGACTAGAATTCCCTTTAGAACCTTCCACTGCCCGTTCCTGAACTTAACCTCGTGCCCCTGTTCATCCAACTGCCCAACAGAAATCAACTGTTTCTTCAGACTTGGAATTACCCGGACATCCTTCAAAGTCCATGAACCGACTGGAGTCTTCAGATCTAAGTCACCCATGCTCGTCACATCAAGAACCTCATCGTTCTCCAGTCTTACCTTACCAAAATCACCTTCTTTCATATTTCGCAGTGCTTCACTACTGTGGGTAGCGTGAAATGAAGCACCCGAATCCATAACCCAGGAATCCACACTACTTTCCACACTACAGATCAAAACATCATCATCTGAGTGGTCTACTGCAGCGTTAACTTCTTTCTTCTCATTTGGACATTGATTCCTAAAATGCCCAGCCTCTTTACAGTTCCAGCAGGTCACATCACTTCGAGCCCTAGACTGACTCCTCTTTCTGCTCCTACTGCCACTACTTCTGTTATTCTTCCTTCCTCTGCCAACATGCATTAAATCACCACCCGATGATCCACCTGAATTTCTTCTTCTGATGTCTTCGCCCAGAATAAGATCTCGCATCTTCGCAAACGTGAACTTACTCGTATATGAAGAGCTCGAAACAGCAGTTACGGTTCCGGACCAACTATCGGGTAACGAGGACAATAACAATAGGGCTTGGACCTCATCATCAAACTTGATGTTAACAGACACCAAACGAGACAAGATCGAGTTTAGATTATTGATGTGCGCTGTAACTGAATCACCTTCCCTCATCCTAGTATTCACAAGCTCTCGAATAAGATACACCTTGTTCGCTGCAGAAGGCTTCTCATACATGTTTGATAATGCTGCCATCATTCCTCTTGCTGGGGTCTCCTTCTGGATATTAAATGCAACATTCTCCGATAGAGAAAGCATTATCACTGCTCTGGCTTTCTTATCCATCCTATCCCAATCTGCTTGTGGCGTTTTTTCTGGCTTTTCATCCTCGAGCACTACATCTAAATCTTTCTGACAAAGTAGTGCTTCAACCTGCATCTTCCACCACCAAACTTCTTCCCGTCAAACTTTTCAATTTGCACCTTCCCGTCTTCTGCCATGTTAACAAACACGACTAAACGAAACCGAAATCGAAATATAAACCGAAAATCAACACTGAAACAACCTAACCAAGCACTGGTCTACGGTTCTGTTTCTTCAATCTTCAACGAAACGATACTCTGAAAATTTGCTGGTTTAACCGGACAAAAAACTGATATTGGAATTTTAAGCCTTCTGCCTAATGCCCCAAAAAAAAATTTAGTTCTTTGAAAAATAAAAGTTTGGCTAGTACTGCCAAAGGATTAAATAAAAAGAACTAAACCCAATTTTTCTTTTAAAGTTGAGGGGCCTTCTGGTCAAATTAAGAAACCTTAATTCTCCATAAAAAAAAAGGATAAAACACCGTACGTGCTTCTTCTTCCTCTTCTTACCCACAGACCAAAAAAAACTCTGGTTCTTCTCTGCGACCTGCTCCCTGCTCCCAAGAGCTTCACAAAATCACCACTCCCAAATGCAAAATCGAAACCCTAGACCTTCAATTTTGAAAACCTAGATGCTATATTCAGCAACAATGGTCTCCAATTTGAAACCCTAGGCGGTGGCTGGCGGCGGGAAGATGACGGTGGAGGCGGTTCTGATGGCGGTGGCTCTGACCGGAACCCTAGTTCTGGTTCACAGGTCAGTATCTTCTTCTCTGTTCTTGTGAGTCGATCAAGAGCCCTGGGCTCTGATACCAGTTGTTAGGATCGAACGGGTCACACACGAACTCGGACCACACACTCTCTGCTCACAATCTGCCACTCTCAAGAACACAAGATGAACACGAGGATTTAACGTGGTTCGGTCGCTATACTGCAACCTACGTCCACCAGGTAACTAGGAGTTTATATTTCTAGGTGAGGTACATCAATTACAATCCAGATGAATCTCTTATATAGAGATTTAAACGAGAGTTTGTCAAACAAAGAAATGAGAATCAGCAGAAAAAATGGTGTCTGCAGCCTCTTCTTTTGACTAGCCGCAAATATGGCTGCTGCCTACATTTTCTGCAGTTAATCTTGACAAACCACAAGAGTGGCTTCACACTCAACACATACAACGTTCTGTTGGAGCAACTCGTTGTTTCTTTGAAACAGAGCAAGTGTCGTTAGGGTTCAGAGAAGAAGATGAGTGGAGTTGTTAGGAAGTCTTGTAAGATGGAACTCGTGAGAGAAAATATCTGGGGTGTGTTGAATGTGAATAAAGTTATGTTGGTTCACACAGAACAGGAACAGTCCACACTCTTTTATAGCTGACCAAAGGCGAAGCCCAACTTCCCAGCTGATAAAGCCCACGAACTGCACTGCACATCCAATAAGCCCACTCATTCAACTACTGCTACGAGCCCAATAAGACCAAACCTCGCCAAACTTAGAAAAAAAGTTTATAAGCACATTAAACATTTAAACTGAAAGTTTATAACAAGTGTCCCTTGTTATTTAACACTTGAACCTGGGTCTCTTGGAAATCCAAATATCTCTCTTATCACTCCACCACAAGCTCATTGAAAAATACCCCTTGCTTTCTAATCTTACATCTTTCCACTTCACGGTTCAATGTATACACAAACGACCGTTTAAAATTCAGTGGGCTATGATTTAACATTAAGTATTGTAAACGCCAACCTCAAACAGTCGTTCGACGATGACGGTGTGGCATTAGATTACAAGGGGGTGTAGGCATAGCCAACCCCATATTTGATATCGAAAGGTACGCTACTATTTGATGTAAACAAATAAAGATGTTAATTTTTATATATATATTTTTATATTTAAGATGGGCAATAATCAGTGACGGACCTAGAAAATTTTTCATAAGGGTGAGGAATATTTTTAAAGATTTTAAGCCCCTAGGTATACAAAAAAAATTCGGTTCATATCGGGTCGGGTCATGTAAAACAAAAGAATATCAACTAAAATTTATATAACCATCAAAAACACGTCAAATGTCATTACAAACATGTTTAAAATCGTGCCCTACGGGTTTTTATTTTTTGAAACTTGTGCAAAACACCATTTAGATTTACTTTTCTAATGGTTACTCTTGAGAAATCTCGCCAAAAACTTCCCTACTCATGGTTTCTATCACATATAAATTGATCTATAAATTCACAAAAAAAAAAAAAAAAAACACTAAACACTTAAAGAAAATAAACAAGGCAAATTGGAAGTAAATAATCTCACCTAACTCAATTTGGCCGATAATAATTCCAATTCAGTTATTGGCCGATAATAATCCGAACTGGTCAATTTTTTTTGTAAAATAGTCCGCCGTTAAAATAGCTTAACGGAGATAAGTTTTTTTCCGAATTAGAAACCGATGTTTTAGGGCTTTTGATCAGAACAAGGATACGAATCGGTTGATGTTAAACTTACCTCGAAATACTGCCCCAATCCATGAAAACGGTGCTTCAATTCGTGTGTTTAAACTTCCAATTAACAAAAATCAAGCCATTTCGAGCACAATTTCGAGGTAAGTTTTACATCAATCAACTCGTATCCTCGTTCCGATTAAAAGCCCTAAATCATCGGTTTGTAATTCGGAAAAAAAAAAATTTAACTCCGTTAAGCAATTTTAACGGCGGACTATTTTACAAAAAAAAATTGACCAGTTCGGATTATTATCGGCCAATAACTGTCTTGAAATTATTATCGGCCAATAACTGACTTGTGATTATTATCGGCCAAATTGAGTTAGGTGAGATTATTTATTTCCGATTCGCCAATAAACAATCATGTTCAACCATAATCCATAATTTTCAACTTTAATTTTCAAGCCCTAGTGAAGTCTAGAACAACAAAAAAATCATCAAAACAACAAAATCATGCTACTAAATTCTAGAATAACAAAAAAAAATACATCAAAACACATAAAATTTCAAACCCTTTTAACATCTCTTTAACTCTATTTCTCCTAAAAAACCACATAAAACATAAAAAAACGAAGGTAACTCCTTATATTCTGGATTCCAAGTGGTGGGGTGGCCGGAATCAAGTTTTTCTGGTGAGAATGCAGCCGCTGCCGTCGTGCCTGTTGACTGCTTTTGTGCGTCCGTTGATGCGCGATCAGGAGAGGCAGGGCGGGCTAAAGAATTGGAAGGGGCGATTGAGTTAGGTTATTTTATTTAACTTCAAATTTAATTGAGTTGAGTTAATTGGGTTTGGGTTACAATGGAATGTTATTGGGATTAGGCTAAATTGTTAAGTGAAAGTTATTGGGTTAAATTGTTAAGTAAAGTGGTTAAAGAATAATTATATAAACTAGGTTATATTATAATAAAATCAGTGTTTACATTTTTTAAATTCATAAGATTTTACTTCTGGGGGGGGGGGGGGGGTTGAAAATTTCTAAAGGGTGTGGTCGAGATTTTGCGCGAAATTTAACCCTAATTTTTTCTTTTTCAAGGGGTGCGGCCGCCCACCCAACCCAGTGGGTAGGTCCGCCAATGGCTTATAGGAGATCCAAGAAAATATGGGTTCGAATACCTTGAGCCAAATGAGTTTTACCGGTAATTTCACCGCCGTGCCTACGGGCGGGTGGGTTACCGGGTTTCCCTGGAATTGGTGGTGGACTCGGGTTACTATCGGAGTACTCCTGTTTCGTCCAGTGGGTGCCCCGAAAGTGATTCGGATTAATTCTGTTGGCCGTTCAAAAAAATATAAAAAAATATATTGTTTTCGAAATTATAAATTAAAGATAAACGTGATGTAAATTAAAGATTTTATTGTTAATTATATAGTAACTAGGAAGGGATGTGATTGAAATTTGAAAATACATTATATAGACTTTATATAATGTTGTGTCTACATCCAAAACTTCCTCACACGACCTTGTTTCTTAGCCATCTTCCTGGGTTTGCGAACAGGAATGAGAGAATCAAATCTTGATGTGTACGATCCTCAAACGGTGGTCAGGGATTCTCCTGAAGATGGCTGCGACCACGGCGACTTCGTTTTTGCGTTCAACAATAGCAATTTTTCGGATCGTGTTCTTCGCATCTATATCTTTCCTGAACCGATGGAGTCTACAAAGTCCGCAGGTATCGATCACTTACTACTATCGCCTATTTTCTGGTTTTCGTTAGTGATTTAAAATAAAATGTGTGTCCGAGAGTGCTCGTGATTGATTCTGTTAACCATTCAAAAAATTAAAAAATAAAATAGACTGTTCAAGGTTTTATTTGTTTTTTAGAAACATCCAGAATATGGTAAAAAAAAAACAACCTAGAATTGGAGCATATTCCAAAGGCTTTTTACCCCCACAAATTATATATATGAATTTAAAGAGCTCATGAACAGTAATGATCTTTTTAATTATTTTTAAAATTTTTTAATTTAACTGTTCTATATTAAATAATATGCGTTTATAACACATTCAGTTTTCATTTAAATTGTTTTCCTTTTATAGCTTGTGTTCGTTAACTTGCGTATGTGTGTTTTTTCTTGACCTTCCGGCGTAAATTTTGTTGAAAACGGAGTTGCATTCAAAGTAGAATAGTTTATTGAAATTGTAAGCTATAGTGAGTGTTGGTACCGTACTGGTATCGTGAACTGAACCGACCCATATCGGTACCAACAACTGATTTCGGTTTTTGTTTGTATAGTTTTCGATCGATTTAAAACACGTGTCGATATCCATTTGGGCATATCATGACTTTATTCATTTTTATGGTTTTCTATTGATGTAAAACACGTGTCAATGCCATTTTGGGCATATGAAGACTTTTTTTTTTTTTCTCTTTTGGTTGCTATACCGAGTGTCGGTACCGTAACAAACCGAGCCAATACCGATCGATCCCGCCGCATCGTGTGGGGGAGTTTTCCTAATTCCTAGTTAGAATCATTAGATAGTGTCGCTTCAGTTTCTATACCGAGTATACTGAAACCGACCAAGTACCCCACACTAGGTAAACGTTTTTTTTTTCTTTTTCTGTTTATATAAGTTTAAATATTGGTTCTTTTTTATCCCATTCAAACTGAAGGTTAACTAAATGGATTGTGTTTGGGCTGACATGTTTGATCGGAACCCATTCATAAATCGACAATCTCCCATTGTCTCTTATTTTCTAATATATGTTTGATATAAGTTTAATTAAGTGTTGGTTCTACTTTATTCGATTCAAACTGAACTAAGAATTGATGAACAGTAAAAGTTAAAACCTTTCATATTAGCTCTCCAATTTTAGCAGCAAGAAGTCCATTTTTCTACAAGGTGATTTCTCCTGACCTCTTACTTCATGATTTCGTTATTTTATTCAAATTCTCATTGTTTCATCATGCAGCTCTTTTCAAACGGGATGCGAGAGTCGGAACAATGTGATGTAACCTTGCGAATCAATGCCTCAGGTTTCTAATGATTTCTTATTTCTTTTTTACATTTGTAATTTTGTATATAATTTATAGACTTTTGCATTCGTTTTTAACAGAGGAAGCTGGTCTCATTGAACTATTGAAGTTTATGTATAGCAACAGTTTGACAGTTACAAGTGCTCCTGAAGTGTTTGATGTACTAATGGCTGCTGACAAATTTGATGTTCCTTCATGCATGAAACATTGCAGCCGTTTATTAAAAAATCTATTTATCGTGACTCCTGAATTTATACTCGTTTATCTTGATCTTCCTTCCAATATTATAATGGCTGAAGCATTTCAGCCACTAACTATTGTTGCGAAGCAGTTATATGCGGTCCATTACAAAGACATAACCAAGTAATTAAGCTTCCTCACTACAAAATACAAATGTTTAATTATTAGTGAATAATCTAAATTTTCTTAATAATGATAGGTTTGAAGATGAAATTCTTAGTTTGCCACTTGTTGATGTGGAGGCAATTATAGCTAGTGACGATCTCCAGGTGACATCAGAATATGCTGTTTACTTGTTTGTCATCAATTGGGCCCGGAACCAATACCCTAACATAGAGGACCGTCGTGAAATCATCATGACCCGACTAGCAAAGTTTATTCGTTACCCATACATGACATATAAAGAGCTTGGGGAAGTTTTGGATAACAATGAATTCGAGCCATATTTTGCCATTTTTGTAATAAGGGAAGCTGTTGCTTTCAAAGACAATGTCCTCGATCCAGATTATATCGCTGATGATGACTCCCATCGCTTTGTGGAACGGGTGGGCTACAAGCATCAGCCTGTTAAGAAACGTGTGCAAGTTAGTTTCCATTGGCCATGGTTTATTTTGAACAGTTTAATTTGGGTGATGAAGGTTTTCTTAACTTGGGTGATCAAGAAATAGTGGTAATTTAATGGAAATTGAACGAAGGGAATGCAAATGGGAACTTATTGATTTTGTATAGTCACTTTTGATAATACATGTTGATTTGTGTACTAGTCTAGCAAGTTCTGATACTTTAGTTGCTATAGATGATTAGGGAAGATTTAATGTAAATCGAAGAGTCGTTAAAGCAAATGTTTATGACCCTTACAAGTTACAGTTAATAAACATTGCCTTTCTACCCCTGTATCTTATATGCAACAATTAATTTAATCAAGTGCAAAAGCCCCAAAATTTCACTCAATCCCTCTTCATAACTTCAATCAGACATACATCAAAACTTTAATGAACGATTAAATGTCGATTCATCGATTGAAAAGCAATAAAACAAAGGATTTGGTATTCATTCAAGACTGGGTGGGGAGATGAAACCTCCGTATCTACGCGACGTTCCAGTTTATAGGTTAAACCGCAGGCCAAACCATTATAAAAACCGAATCAAACCATTACTAGAGGTTTGGTTCTGGCTTAGGCTCATTAAAGGGCTGTTTGTTTACCTCTTAATGAGGCTCTTAATGGTCCGGACCTCTTATTGGTTCAACACTTAATGGTTAAGCATTATACAGAGTCTGAATGGTTAAGACCTCTAATCTGAATTGGAAGACCTCTAATCTGAATTGGTCACATATTTGCCTCTGAACGATTAAGCATTATACAGGCTCTTAATCGTTCAGCGTTTAATGGTTCAGATCTCTTACTGGTTCAGTACTTAACCATTCAGATGTTACCAAACAGCCCCTAAGTCTTAATATAAGTCGTCTGAAATAAGATATAAAACAAAATAAATAAAACTCTCCAAAACAACACAAAATCTTAACATTGACGTATATCCATTTTAGACGTACAAGCAACAAAAGATAATATTGTATCACAAATTGCTTACATTATGTGAAACTAATTCACCGGGTTTTAAGGCCAATTGTTGTGGTTTAACTAAAAAGTACATTATAATGCCCTGCCACCTAGGCAATGGACTTTCTTTAACTAACACACCCTTTAACTATGACGTTGGCGTTAAAGGTGTGGTGAGTTGGCAAGGTCGCTACCCACAACAACCGGCCTAAGGATGGTTACACAATACAAGGACATAATTATCAAACCTACACTTAAAAAAAATTCAATTGATTTATAACAATATCAAATCAAATTGGCTATCTAGTGAATAATGGATAAACCGTAGCAATTAGTTTAGTTCCAGATTTTCGCCCAATGTTATTTGAAAGTAACCAAGCAATACACCTAAAATAAAACATTTAAAAAAAATAAAATATATCTACATCCTACGGTCCGGTCCGGTCCGGTCCGGTTTGAGCGTTAAGGGGTAGCGGAGGCTACCCTGCGTTAAGGGGTAGCGGAGGCTACCCTGCGTTAAGGGGTAGCGGAGGCTACCCCTTAGTACATAGTATGTATGCCCCTGATGTGAGTTCAATTCAAATGTTGCGTACAAAAGTCTTCGTCTAGGTTTTAAAAGTCAAAGTTAATAGGCGGAAAAAAAAATCTTGTTTCATTATAGCTAACAAGTTCGTAAATTATATATATAATAATAATAATAATAATTATCCACTCTTGTCCAGTCGTTGTTTGATCAACCCGCGAGGGGGGTTTCGGATGGAATCAAAAAGGGCACTGAGATTGATAATGAGTGTGGGGGGACCAATGTGAAACAATGTTTACGTAAGGTTGCTGATGGTCATTTCACTGCAGCGGTTAAGGTTTTATGCTCCTCGGGGGTCGTCCACCTCAATAAGAATACTCTGGAGGGCTAAGCACCCATGTATGCCCCCTCCTTCCATGCCTGCCTCCTTGCCTTCTGAGTCTCCTCTTGTGGTGGAGTCCGATTGTGTGCTCGGGTGTATTAAATATTTCCCCAAAGGTACGTCGTGCGGGAGAGACGGCTTAAGGGCCCAACATCTTTTAGATGCTTTTTGTGGGGAGGGGTCTGTGATTGCTGATAGCCTGCTTAGGGCTACTTCAGCTTTGGTTAATTTGTGCTGGGGGGGGGGGGGGGGGGAGGTGCCCGAGGAGTCTGGCGGAGTTTGTTGCTTCTGCTCCTATTATACCTCTTCTCAAACCGGATAATGGGATTAGGCCTATTGCTGTTGGGTCGATTTGGAGGAGGGTGATCTCCAAGGTGGCCATGAAAGGTGTTGGGAAGGAGATGGCCAAATACCTTGGCGATTTCCAGTTTGGGGTAGGGATTCCGTGTGGGGCAGAGGCCGTTCTTCATAGTGCGAACAGGTTCCTTAATGAGTACCACTAAGATGGGTCTCTTGCTATGCTTACTGTTGATTTTTCGAACGCTTTTAATTTGGTTGATAGGACAGCCCTACTGTACGAGGTAAGGAAAAGGTGTTCTTCTATTTCTACGTGGGTCGATTTTTTATATGGTCAACCAGCTAGATTATATGTGGGGGATGAGTTTATTTGGTCTACTACTGGCGTTTAGCAGGGGGATCCCTCCTTTGCCCTTGTTCTACACCCCCTTGTTCACCGAATAAGGGATCGCTGCAAACTTCTATTTCACGCCTGGTACCTAGATGACGGAACGCTTATTGGAGATGCCACCCAAGTGGCTAATGCTTTAGATATCATCAGAGCTGAGGGTCCTTCCTTAGGGCTTCAACTTAATATAAAGAAAACTGAAGTTTTCTGGCCAACCTGCAATGGTGTAAAGGTTCAGGAGGGCTTATTCCCTCGGGGGATTGGGAGGCCGGTGTAACAACTCGTATCAAAAGTCATATTTATTTAATTAATTTGTCCAATAGGAAACCCTAATTGAGACACCCAAGTGATTCTGCACAAACCCTAAAATTTTCAGAACAATCGGAATCAGGATCAGGGCCCCTAAAACTCAGGGGGGGTAAACCCTAGTTACGATTATCTTAAAATCTCGTTGTTAAAAATCGAATTTACAAAACTGTCAATTCAGCAAGGCTAGGCAAGGACGTGGCTAACCTAGGGTGATTTCGTGTCCCTTACGGACCGTAAGGGATGAGTCTTACGGTCCGTAAGCTAGTCAAAATTCGTGTATAAATAGTGGACATTGGGACTTGATTTCTGGAATTAAAACGACGAACAAACTCGCTATACACACTGAATTACGTTCTGTTTACTACAAAAACACACACGAATCCCGAATCGCTGCCGCAAAACAGGGTAATAACTCAATCGCTGCTACGATTCATTGTCCGATCGATTAAAATATCCAATGGATGTTTAAGTGCTGCCCACATTAGTGTTATGCTTTGTCATTCGTCGTTAATTCGATGGATGTTTAAGTATCGCACTTTGTCATTCGTTGTGAGGGTTTATTCTCGTGAGTTATCGTAAATGCTGTATTGATTACTAACCCAGTTTTGTGTGCATTGTTATTTAAATTAGGTTAACAAGGCTAATCAGTAGACTAGATTATGTCCGTGTTATATCTGCAATGTGAGTCATTCTTTTTTTATCAAATTTGATTGCAAAAGCATGTTATTTTCAAGGTTATAATTACAGGGATTAAGTTTATGTAATCACCAAATTACAGCCGGTATGTGGGGTTTTGTATACATTACTTGATAATCTTCACCATTGGGGCAGCCAAGGGGTGATATGACCATAGTCACAGACACCATTGGACGAATGGGCCAATGGGTCGAGTGACAAAATACTGTGGGTAGTTGGTTGATATCTGAAACATTGTAATATCTCTTAATACTGTAAATTATAACAAATGTGTCGTTTTAATAAATAGAATGATTCACCAGTATTTCCCACTGACAAAACATTTTTCAAACATGTTTCAGGTGATCTGTTGTGATTCAGGAAAGGTGTTGTGGAGCACTGCATGCTTAAGAAAGTGGCTCATTATAAAATAAAGAAATATGTTTTGTAAAATAAAGATTTCTCCGTGAAATCATAGTATTGTAAATTACCGGGGTTTTATCCCGAGTTGTGAAATAAAATAATCGGGAAAATTTTACCTTTAAAAAGATCCTGATGATAAACTTCCGCTGTTAAACTTAATTAAATAAATACCACGGGATTTTCTGTCTCGCGGCTCCTGAAACGGGTGAAACCGGGTCGGGGGCCGTGACAGCCGGTGCTGGGTGTGAAACTCCTGGGGGTGCCGTTAGTCGTGATGCAGAGTTTATTAGTAGTATGGCTCTTAAAAGAGCGAACTGTGCAGTCGAGCTATTGAGGTGCCTTAAACGCCTACGGGAGCCTCAGAGCGAGCTCCTCTTGCTTGGTTCTTGTATGGGTATTGCTAAATTACTGTTTGGTCTTCGAACGTGTCAGCCTTCTTTGGTCGGGGGAGTTGTCTCTGTTTTTAATGAAGGCCTCCGGGGAGCATTAGAGGATATTGTTGTTTGTGGGGGTGCCTTTTTGGAGATCTCCAGTGGAGGTTGGCTTCTCTCCCGACCCAGTTCGGAGGCTTAGGGATTTGTACGGCCGAGGATGCCTCTTCATATGCTTTCGTGGCTTTAAGGGCCCAATCTTGGGGTTTACAATACCACATACTCCGAGAATGTGGTGGGGATGTTTTAGACTCCGATTACAGGAGTGCGTTGGACCTTTTGCATAGTTCTCTTCCCGACCTTGATATTGGCAGTTTCTACATTAAAGACACCGCCCCTCCTAAATCCCAGAAAATTCTGGCGAATGCCTTATATGGCGAAATTGTTGTTGGGATTGAACCCTAACAAAGGAACAGATAATGTAAAGCCAAAACCAGGTCACAACAGAGGATTCACAATAAGCAGCAGTTTACACTTTGCTCTCCCCTTGACAGTGGTTATCTATCAGCTGATGAACCTTAAGTACTGCTCAAAAGAACAACTGATGATCCAAATGCTGATATAATCCTAAAGACTGCTGAAGACAATCTCTGTTCGCTCTATCTACTGCTGTCCCTTAAGTGCTGCTGAAGACACAAACACTGCTCATTCAAGGACTGATCACCTTTGAAGAAAGCACTGATGTTGTTGTTAAACATCAGTGTTTAGGCTACAACAGTGGAACGTGAAGCAGTTGTTTTCTCATGTTTTGTATTATTATTACAATCAGTTGTTAGACATCAGTAGTTTGTGTAAGGACAGTAGATACAGGTTGTTAGGCTGTTAGACGTCGCTTTCATGGTGACGTCAGCTGAGATACCTCAGTGGTTTGGTTTGCCTATAAATGTAACAGTATCCTGTACTGTTACATTTGATTGACTGAGCGAGTTCTTCTCCTCTAGTCCAATCCTTTCATCTTGTGTGCAACCATCCTTGGGGCATCAGGCTGAGGGGGAGCTTAGTATGTGAGCATATCTGTAATCTTTTGCTTTGTTTTGTAAATCATTCGACTCTATGGAAAGCAATTGTTTATCATACTATTCTTCCTTTGATTGTGTTTACAAAGTTTGTTTTCATTTCCGCTGCACTTAACATATTTTCATATTCACAAGTTGTTCAAAACACACAAACAAACACAATCATGAGAGCCTCCGATCCTAACAATTGGTATCAGAGCCTGGACAGTCAAATCCGATCTAACAATCAATTTGACATAACAGTTCGGCTCAAAATTCATTGATACTAAGGGTGGTTGTATTGTGTTGAAAAACAGAGTATCGAGTAAATCATGTTCAAAATGGCTATTCAAAAACTCTGTAAATCAACCAAGGTGTCATATGACACACAAATTTCATACATCAAGTGATTTCATGCATAATACACTCATGGTTTCCAGATCTGAAAGTATATCTGTCAATTTATGAGTTTATTTCTTATTTTCTAAATTGATTTCAACTGTTGTTATGAACATTGTGATGTCACTTTATTAAATGCTAGAGTATGAACATCAGATTAACAAAAACCTATGTTCATAAAAACATTAGTGTTTTTGTTTACAACAAAAAGAGGGATATTAAAACTTTAGTTACAAGATCTTATGTGTTGAAAACAGGTTGAGTTCCTCAAAAGGACAAAATCAACTATGTTAAAACACATTAAGAAAATTCACAAAAACTCCGAAGTGTGTTCATCTCAAAACTTCTAAAGTAGAGGAAAAGAGTATAAACATAAAACACTGAAGAGTCAAAGTGTGGGGTAATAATGGTCATGAAGCAACTATGTGCATTCATCTATTCAGAAAAGGGTTTTTATGCCAGTAAATGAACTCCAAAGAGGACTAGACAAATGTTTAAAAACATATTCATGTGTCCTCAGGTTTGCAATCAACTGACAAAGAAAATGGTACCAAACAGTGGTCAAAATGTATTCCAAAAGTTTTTTTTTTTTTTACCACTGTTGACAAACTACTGACCATTTTTCAAAAACCTGTGAGTGATGTGATTATATTCTCTATTGAAATTTTACCAGATCTTTTTGATACTATTTTTAGAAAATCCTTTAACCATTTTTTGTTCAAAGGATTTTCTCGAATAATCAGGATATATTATTCATTTTTTTTTGGAATAATATACTTGAAACCGTTGCTTGTTTTAGTTGGCAATTGGTTTCAGCTCCTGTCAGGATATATTACCTCATTTTTATGGTATTAGTGTCCTCATAAATGGGTCAAAAGAAAATGGTACATATGTCATGATTATGTCATACTCAGGTTTGCTCCTAAATGTTTATCAAAGGTTGATTGCAAACTGTGCTTAAAATTACTAGGGTACTCATGTTTTAATTGAATATTAAACGAGAATGAGTTGCTTTAGTAAAAAGTTGTTTATCATCTGGGAAATTAAGCCAATGTCATTTAAAATTGACATTTGGCAAACCCTTGAATGAAAATTCTCAAAACTGTTGCTGAAACACCTGTTCTTCAGATTTGCACAATTTACCCTAACCACTGTTTTTGCTCCAACGTCTGATCTCTAAACACTGTCCACTACTGAAAGTTAACCACTGTTCCCTCATTTTTTTTGTAAGCACTGATGCTCAAAATCAGTGTCTTATCCACTGATATGCTATCTACTGATAGTAAAAATTATCCACTGCCCAAGATTTTTACCGTTGTAATCACTGATGCTTGATACGTCAGTGGCTCTTAAAACAACTGTTCTCCATACTTCATCCGTTTCATCAGTGTTTGACACGTGATCAGTTTTTAGCCCTCAGATCGTAATAACCGCTACAACATCAGCGATTATTTTTAAATAAAACCCTGCCCTAAACCCCAAACAGGGTTTTACACTGTCGAATTGAATTCCAAAAATTCTCTTCTCATAACAGTTTTCAACCATTCTTCTCAAAACCCTCAAAATCATTCTCCGATTCTTCTTCATCAAAATGACGAAGTCAAAAGGAAAATCAAAATCAAAACCTACATCACCACCACCTTCAACTGAGGCCGCTCAAACGGCTGAAGAAACCATCGAAATACCTTTCAAACAATCTCATAATTATCTAGGTTTATTCACAAAACCTACTGATAATCACACTTTTGACACCGTCATTGATGCATTATCTGCATCAAAGTACAAAACTTTGTTGACAGCAAATGCTCCTATCTATCTGCAAACCCAGAGAGAGTTTTGGAAAAAGGCGTCGCTTGAAAAACAAGACGGAAAAGTCATAGCCATTAACTCCTCGATACAGGGAAAAGAGATCATAATCACACCAAAATCGATATCAGAAGTCTTCATACTCGACGATCAGAACGGTAAAACCTCTTTTGACAAAAACGAGTTAAAAGCTGATTTTCTGAAAAGGGGTTATGCAGAAGAACCAAAGGTAGATACCCTACAAAAGGGTTATTTTCCATCTGCACCCAGGTTTTTATTTCACACACTCTTGATGTGTGCTTCAAATAAAACAACATCTTTCAACGAAATACCATTGAAAATTCAAAGCCTGGGTTACGCTATTTTGAATAATAAAAACTATAACTACTCCCAGGAGATTTTCAATGACATGGTGAAAAACGTTGAAAGTAAAGCATTTTTACTTTTTCCAAGATTTTTGAGTTATTATTTTGAACAAAAATTTGAAAAGAAAAATGTAAACTTGCTCAAACAAGGTGTTCATTGTCAAATAAAAAGCATAACAAAGGAAACATTTTCAAGGATGATGGCACCAATAAAAACAAAAGCAGGGGTACCTGAGCAGACTTTAGCGGTTACAACTGCTCCTCAGGTATCAGCTGCTGAGCCCACTGCTCCAGGTGATCATAGCAGCACTCCCACTGCTTTGAAACCCACACCTGCCACCACTAAAAAGACCAAAAAGAAAACATCCAGAAAACCCACCAATCCCAAAACAAAGGCAACTCTGGAAGATGAGATCCCAGAGGAAATGCCTGTGACAACACAAAAGTCACCACAAACCACTGCTGCTACTTCCTCACAGCAGTTGGAAGAAAGATCTCAACCCATAACCGAAACTCCTCCTGCATCCTCACAAAAGGGTCAGGTTGTAAGCACAGGGACACCACAATATGAAGCTCTGAATCCACTCGGATCCATCTTCCTCAGTCCTGATCCCAAGGACATGTATCTTTCAACCCCCATCCCCTCACCAATAATAATGCCACAATCCATGCTACCTCTGTTGCATGCAGCTGCTATTGCACAGACACAAACCAGTTCCTCTCTATCACCTATCACTGAGAGTATACATCCACAAGTGACTGGGTCTGATGCTATTACTACTGCTATCCCAGCAACAGTTGAGGAGGTTACACTGCAGGAGTTACAAGTAACTCTTGTCAGTAGTTCAAGTGGAGCAGCAACTACAACTGGTGGATCAACAGATCCTCAGTTGGACAGTTGTTTCATAAGTAAGACTCCCTTGAAGGCAATTTCTTCAATAGCTACTTCGGTGACCACCAGTGAGTTAGATCTAACCACTGGTACCATCAAAGGTTTATCGAGTGCTGAAGAGAGAAGTCCCCAGTACCAAGAACAAGGGGCATCAATGGGTGATTTTTGGGACTCTGTTCCTAAGTCACACGTTGATATAACCACCACAGGTGGGGATTCAGATGATCCCAGTAAAATGGGTGATGATTCAAGATATCAGGAATTGACGGGCAGAGTGGAAAAACTTGAAGAATCAGTTTCTGAAATAAAGGAGATGGTGCAAGAGATTTTGAAAGCTCAGAAAGCACAATCCTCTGCTGTTCCTGCTCAAGCATCTGCTCCACAACAAGCACCTGCTGCAAATGAGCTTTGGAATATTTTTCAACCCATGCTTGAAGCACAGCAACTTATGGCTGACAAAAAGCATGCCATTCAAGTACAAATGCTGACCAACATGGTTGAATCAAGGTTCAAGGATACTCAAGCAGATATCAAGGCTATTAAGGCCAGTATCCAAATTGCCACTGGCAAGGCTCCTTCAACTTTACTATTTTTTGATGACCCCCTTGCAGATAATGCCAAAAAGGGGGAGATATTGAAGCAAATGAAGAAAAAGGGAATTGAACATGGCATTCATATTGAACCTGAAAAAGAAAAACAGGTCTCAAAACCTGTTTGTCAAACAGCTGATACAGCAACAGTTACAAAAACTGCTGCAGCAGCAGTTACAAAAACTGCTGTCAGTAGCCAAACAGCTGCCATCGCATCAACACACACACCCCCAACACACACCACTCTACCACACACCACTACAACTACTGCTCCACCATCATCATCTACAATCATACCATCACCACTGCCTCCTGTCATAAAACAGAAGACAACAGATGTTACAACATCTGTTGTAATGACGACAGTGATTGAAACACCAGTTGTTTTAACCACTGTCAGTCAATCACTGCCACAAACCACTGCTATCCAATCTACCACCACTGATCCACCCAAAACATCATCTGCTTCTTCTTCATTAAAAAGGAGAAGAAATCTCATATCAGATGATGATTCACCACCTTCACCACCAACATCACCACGTCCATCCCCTGCTCAAAAGCAGAAGACAACTGCTGACATATCAGCAGTTGTTAGTCAGTCATCCACCACTGCTCTCACCTTTCATACTTCACAACCAAGGCTCTTCAACAGAATAAGAAAACCAATACCTGCTGATGAGGGTACATATGATCCTAATGCTGCACAACATCCACTGGAACTTGAAGCTATCAAAAATGAGATGAGGCAATTCTATACAGAAGAAGATCCTTCAAAAAGGAGATTCTCCTCACTCATAGGCTACTTGCCACCAGAGGATATGGATGATTACCTCAAACTCAAGGCAAAGCAGGCCAAAGTAAAAGCCAAGGTTGATAGTGAAAAAGAAAAGTTAAGCGAAGATGGCATTGCTAAAAGACTGGATTTCTTCCTTGAAAAGGTAAAACAGATGGAAGAATTCGCACAAGAACTAATCAAAGAAAAGGCTGAACAACGCAAAGAGCTAAGAAAACAATATCTTGCCTACATTATGAAAGAAAAATTCTATCCAGCTGAAGAAAAACAGTTTGAAGAATGGCCAATAATAGCTCTAAAGCATGAGGCTGAGAGGATTGACAGAATCAAGAATGATTCTACAAAGAAGAGAAATCCTCCAAACTGGAACAAATTCAAAAGGCTCATTGCTGACTTCACTGCTGAGTATAAAAGAAAGAAAGAGGAGCTGGTGGATGCAAAAATAGACTCTGCTGAAGCCATATCAAAGTGGTCAAAACAGCAGACTGATGAAGCCTACAAAAGGCTGAAGAAAAGAAAGACAACTGTTTCAGGCACTTCTAAGAAGCAAGAACAAATGATGAAGCTTGAACAGAAGATGGGAAACCTCGACACACTGTTCCGGTCTACTTTTGCAACAAATCAAGAAGAAGGAGAACAGCTGACTGAAGAAGAGGTAATAGAAAAGGAAGCAGAGTACTTCAAATATACCATCACGAAAATGGGTCTAAAAGAAGATACTTCAACAAAGCTTCAGAGCCTTTTTAAGGCATTAAACAAACCTGCATCTCCAAACACTGCAACTGACATATCAGAAATAGAAAGGCAAGAGCTTATTGAAAGAGAAACTGCAGAAGACATAGCTGCAGCAAATGATGTCATTGAACAAGCTTTCAAAAGAATGTCTGAAAGTCTGCAGTTGTTTTCAAGGCCATTATCCCTCAACTCATCTGCAAATAAGTCTCTCCCAAGAAACCCACTTGGCTTAAAAATACTAAAGTGGATGTCTGATCAAAAGACTCACGTATTGACCTTGGTCAGAGCCAATGGAGATGTGAAGCACATATCAAGGAAAGAAGCACTAGGCCTTAGTGTTCAAGATTTGCAGGATCTCCTTGGGCTTTCACTGTGTAGGGATGAAGATGACCAGAGTGCAAAGGAATTTGAAGCTGAATTCAAAGAACAAGCTAAGGCACTCTTGATGAGTAATAAAGGTCCTGAATAATGAAAGGTTTTGGCATTATCTGTTCCAGGGGGAGATTGTTGGGATTGAACCCTAACAAAGGAACAGATAATGTAAAGCCAAAACCAGGTCACAACAGAGGATTCACAATAAGCAGCAGTTTACACTTTGCTCTCCCCTTGACAGTGGTTATCTATCAGCTGATGAACCTTAAGTACTGCTCAAAAGAACAACTATGATCCAAATGCTGTTATAATCCTAAAGACTGCTGAAGACAATCTCTGTTCGCTCTATCTACTGCTGTCCCTTAAGTGCTGCTGAAGACACAAACACTGCTCATTCAAGGACTGATCACCTTTGAAGAAAGCACTGATGTTGTTGTTAAACATCAGTGTTTAGGCTACAACAGTGGAACGTGAAGCAGTTGTTTTCTCATGTTTTGTATTATTATTACAATCAGTTGTTAGACATCAGTAGTTTGTGTAAGGACAGTAGATACAGGTTGTTAGGCTGTTAGACGTCGCTTTCATGGTGACGTCAGCTGAGATACCTCAGTGGTTTGGTTTGCCTATAAATGTAACAGTATCCTGTACTGTTACATTTGATTGACTGAGCGAGTTCTTCTCCTCTAGTCCAATCCTTTCATCTTGTGTGCAACCATCCTTGGGGCATCAGGCTGAGGGGGAGCTTAGTATGTGAGCATATCTGTAATCTTTTGCTTTATTTTGTAAATCATTCGACTCTATGGAAAGCAATTGTTTATCATACTATTCTTCCTTTGATTGTGTTTACAAAGTTTGTTTTCATTTCCGCTGCACTTAACATATTTTCATATTCACAAGTTGTTCAAAACACACAAACAAACACAATCATGAGAGCCTCCGATCCTAACAATTGTCAAGAGGTTTGAAGAGAAGTTTGTTTTATCCCCTCGGCAAAGAGATGTGTTTGAATGTCTTCGTGCCCCACATGCTTAGGATTTTCTGTCTGTCGCACCTATTGAAGGCTTGGGGCAACACATGTCGGCTGTGGAATATCGTGCTATCCTTAGATACCGACTGATGATTCATTTGTTCCCAGTTGACGAGCCATGTCCGGTATGCCGCAAAGCGTGTTTGGATTCTTTCGGCGAGCACGCGATCCACTGTAAAGAGCTACCAGGGTTTAAATATCGGCATGATTGGGTGAGAGATGTGTTATGTAATGTTCTTAAGCGGGCCGGGATCTCTGCCAAAAAGGAGGCTCCAGTAAATTTCCTGACTGGCCCCTTAGAGGGGAGGTCCACTTTACGCCCTGCGGACATCCTTGTGTTTGGATGGGAAGAGGGGAAACACGCTTGTGTAGATCTAACTGGAGTCTCCCCCCTTATCGGGCTCAAGGACAAGGCCTTTGTCGTAGGGCAAGCGGTGCTCAAGGCAGAGGCGAGCAAAGTGGCAAAACATGAGAAAGCCTGCCTGGAGAATCTACATGTATTTGTCCCGTTTGCGTTTGATACCTTTGGTAGTCTCGCTCCTGACGCTGTGCGACTTTTGAATCGGGTTCAAAAAGTCGTTAATAGTAATTCTTCATCGCTAAAGGTTTCAAACTTTGTTTTTAGTAGAATTGGTTTTTCTATTCAAAATGGAGTGGCGGCGCAACTTGTTGCCCGACTACCTGCCATTCTTTGTAAAAAAATAAAAAATAAAAAAATAATTATCCAACAAACATAAATAATTACTTTTATGCTCTTTGTATAGATTTGAGTTGGCATGCACCGTAACGTGCAACATCGAGTGGATTTCATGGAATGGAGACGTGGTTTGGCTTCATACTAGGATAATGATTTGTTTAAAGAAAGGTGTTATGCTTTTAATGCTGAAAATAAAATCAACTTGTATATACTCTATGACCAGACTAGTAGTTATAGGCTTTGGTTCAAATGAGAACTACCATAAGTTGCGTGAACCGCAAGAACTAGGTCATCCAAAAGGTTTTTTCAAAAAAAAAAATTCACAAAAGTCGTAAAAATAATTACTTGTTTCAGCAAAATAAGAAAAATTGAAAAAAAAAATGTCGCATACCCACATTTACACGAGACGTAAGAAAAATATTTATCTTCTTCCAAAATTTACGTATGTCGTAAAAAAAGACTTGCATGAGTCAAAACTACCGACTCGGCAATTTTTAAATTTTGTTTTTTTACAGATGTGTTTTTATTTTTTTCATATACGTTTGTGTAAAAAAATCTTGGCCCAAATCGCACCGGATCAAATAGTTCTCGCCAGGGGCGGATGTACTATATATTAAGGGGTGGCGTCCGCTACGGCTTGGCGTTCCGGCGGTAGTGTAAAATTAGTGTAAATTTTGGAAAAATTTGACGTTTTTTCGATTTCGTTACCGCTTATTTATAAAACGTTACCGCTTGGCGCGAATCCTAGATCCGTCCCTGGTTCTCGCGGTTCTTGCAACTCAAGGTGATTCTCATTTTAACCTTTCCCAGTAGAGTAGACAGTAGTTATATGGCTAGTATGTGTTATGTTTAGATAACCTTTTATCCATCAGTTTTAGATCGGTTTAAACAACTTCTTTCTGGCTTTAAAGTATAGGTATGAATAGTCCTTTTAAGATGGTCTCTGATATTACTGTTATGAGAAGAGTTCTACATGAATTCAAAATTGCTTGCTTGGAGGTTAGTTACTGAATAGTGAATACCCCTTCCCATGAAAATTAAAATGTTTGACTTCCACAAAGTTTTTAGGAAAGAGTTTGACAAGTTCTCAAATCTCTAAAATATCCTCCAATATATGGAGAATAAAAATTTTAAAAAACAAATGTTTTCTGGTTTTAATAGCCAATTTATTTTCATCCTCAACATTAACAAAACATCCAAGATATCATTCTACAATACCAAAATTTAACCCAAATTTTGAACGATTTGCATGATAGCCATACACACACCTTCAAAATAAGGCATAAAGTACTAAACGAGCAATTTCGCAATAGAAAAAAGCAACATGAACACAACCTGAAAAACAATTCATGATTTAGACCAGTTGTGACCCGAACTTATTCCAAACTAAACCAATATATCAGAACATGAAGGAAGCATCATAGTTGAATGTAATCAGATCTGTTTCCTCTTTATATATCTATCTACCCATCATAGAAACCTAACTATAAGACCACACGGTGTGGAGGGACATGAGGAATGAGCGTTATTCGGTTTGTGGACGTCATGTCAGCGCGCGTCAGAAAAATTGCGTGGTGGAAAAAAAGGAGGGGTGGGAAGGGACGTTATCCGACACGTGGCACATATTTTTTTATTATTAATTTTATTTTATAATTACATATTATCTATTAATTTAAAAAATACCATTATTAGTAATATATATATATAATAAAAACACCTACAAAATTTAAATGAAAAAAAATTACATTACTAAAAAAACCGATTATTTAACAAACGAAAAAATAAAAACATAATCTAAAATAACCGAAACTAGGTACGATATTCATCCATGATTTCTTTTTTTTATAAAAATGAATGTTGAGAGTGAGTTGAAAGTGGTGAAAATGGTGAGTTTTTTATATCGGTGGGGTGATTGATTTTTAAAATAATTTTTTTTTAATTATGCCGTTGGGGTTCAACGGCCACCTGCCACATCCAACCAACGCACGAGACGTCACGTACAATAAACACAACGCCGGTGGGATTCTTCATGGGCTTGAAACAACGCGCTGACAACGCAGGGGGATGGTGTGGTGTATGCGGTGTGGAAAGACATTAACTCCGCTCTTTTATGCCCACACCGTGTGGTCTAACTTAGTAGTCTATAATATAATAATCATCATTTTACTAGAGTGAGAGGTATCACCGTCGCCGGTAACTACGGTAACGGTTACGGCAATCACAGAAAAGATAGATCTAGTAAATCGATTTTTCAATAACGAATACATTGATTCATAACTGTTCACATCTTTTCAATTATTTCTAGACTAAATCATACTAGTTTCAACTATTTATCGTACCTGTTTAACTTTCTTCAGCTATCCTGTTCTTCCTTTCGTTCCATTTGAACTTCGCTAATTTCCTTCTCCAGCTCTTTGTAATTCCTTTCAGCTTTTGCAATCAATTCCGCACGCATAGCAGCCTCCACCTCACTTGCCTTACTGCAGGCTTCGATTCCCTCTGTCATAAGCCATTTGGAATTCCGAGCAGCTCGAGCCTTGAATTCCGCATCCCTATCCGCCTCCTTTACTTTTTGGATCATTGTTCTCACAAAGTTGTTGATTCTGAATGGAATGTTAAGAATAGCGGTAGAGAGATCAGAAATGAGGTTTCTCGAATAGTTGATGAATTGGTAGATCTTTGAATCATCAGCCTCATGAACTGTTTCAGGATCAACCGGAGATTCATCACCGTAACTAGGCATGAATGATAATGGCAGGTTTTCACCGTCGTCAGATCTAGTCGAATCACTCTCCATGCTACCTCTCATCTCAGTAGTGAGAAACGGTTATTTCAGATCTAAACAAATTCTGTTAGGAAGAAAGGCGGGAAGCATTTCTGTTGTATTATAATTTTCAATTTCAACCCCGAACTTTCACAAAAACCCAATTTAAAGCGATAACTGATTGGGTCGAAACTATTATAGTTTTCTAACATAATTTGACCTCTTTCATTTATTAAAATAACGTCAAATTAAAATAAATGATTGTGATTCTAGTTCAGGTTTTTTGAAAAAGGATGATCCTATGTATGGACGGTGGTGCTGGGTGGTGTACAGTGGAAGTGGATGATGGGTGGTGGTGGTGAACAGTGGAAGTGGACGGTGGGTGGTGGACGTGGACGTGGACGGTGGTGGTATAGACGGTGGTGGACGACGGTGGTGAACGATGATGTGTTCTTCTGTAGACCTTAGAAGATCTTAAAAGTGGTTGGACCAAGTCTGCACCAATAAGAGCTTGCGGAGACGTTTTTTAATGAAATGTCTTCGGAAAAACAAATAGTTTACAGATATCAATGTATGCGCGTGATCTGCGCGACACAAACAGAAGAACATCCACAATTTTTTTTAGAAAAACAAACACCGTCATAGTGTCTTTCAATTTGATCATTTTGATGTAACAATATTAATACATGTTGAGTAATAATAAATTTATTTAAATGGATCGTTCTTTTATGACAAAAATAAAATACTTAGTTCTAACTTGAATGCCTTTAATCTCCATGTAAATAAGCCTAGATATCAACTAATGTCGTGATATAAATATAAAATTAGGGAAATGGATTTTATCACCTCCAACTTTTTTATTTTGGCCGCTGCCACTCTTAACTTTCATTTTGGCACCCACCGTTTCCAACTTAACACTTCGTGTGTCCTATCACTCTGAGGTTAACCAGTCACTAACTTGATTAATTTTTTTATCCTACGTGTCATGCTGATGTGAATCAGGAGCATATTCTTTTTAGCTATTAAAATTTAAAATACTATAAATAAACAAAAAGTAATTAAAAGTTTACAAACTTTTACATATACAGATATTACATAAATAATCAGATTTACCTCTCTCTCCATTTCTCTCTCACTAAGACTATGGGGTATGGGGCTTGGATGGGCCGTGGGTTGGGGGAAAACGCCCAAGCTACCACCCCGGGTGGTCTTGGGTTGGGGCGTGGCCCTTGGGGCTTGGGTTTGAAGCCAGGCGTGGGGCGGGTCTAGCAAGGTGACATGGCGGCTAGTTAAAATATATATATATATATAGGTAAAGGGTACTGTACAAATGCCCTTATCGTACATTACGTACGCTACAATCTCAGCCGTCCGATCATCTTCCCGCAATGAAAATCGCATGTTGTTTTTTTTTTGTAATAATTTCGCATGTGATAATTTTGATGAAATAGCAGGTGTTTTTTTGTAAGAATTTCGCATGTGATAATTCAATTTCGCATGTGATAATTTTGATGAAATAGCATGTGTTTTTTTTTAACAATTTCGCATGTGATAATTCAATTTCGCATGTGATAATTTTGATGAAATAGAAGGTTGATTTTTTGTAACAATTTCGCATGTGTTAATTCAATTTCGCATGTGATAATTTTGATGAAATAGCAGGTTGATTTTTTGTAACAATTTCGCATGTGGTAATTCAATTTCGCATGTGATAATTTTGGTAACAATTTCGCATGTGGTAATTCAATTTCACATGCGATTTTCAATGCGGGAAGATGATCTGACGGCTGAGATTGTAGCGTACGTAATGTACGATAAGCGCATTTGTACGTTAACCAGCCCCTATATATATATATATATATATATATATTCACTATAAATATCACACTTCAATTCCTATTTTTACCACATTCAACCACAATACACTCCACATCTTCTATAATCATCTTCAATTCTCCTTTTACAAAACGAAAAAATGCATCCTAATAATCGTGGTTATGACCCGAACAACCCGTTTGCATTCCAAGAAAATAATCCTAGCCCACCACCCAATCGTCCAATGCCTCGTCTATTTTTCATACACTCCCCTATGCCCCTTGAAGCGAGTTATGCATCGTATCTTGGGAATCGTGTGTTTACTAACTTCCCGCACATCGACGATTCGATACCTACCCCGTTTACACAAACGCCCATCAACCTTTCACCAACCTTCATCGACCTTTCCCAAACCGAAACCGAAACCGTCCCCGAAACTCAACCACCCAATGATGATCCTTCCGCCTCAATAGTTCCCAAAAAGAGAAGTCATAAGAAAAAACCGAGGCGGAGAAAGCACTTGAAACCGTCAAACGAAAACAACAAAAATGGGTCGTTAATGAAGAACTTGCATTGGCGAGGGCTTGGTTTCAACAATCTCTACATCCAACTTTAGGTATTCTTAAATATTTTGTAGCCCTTATTTTAATATTTATGGTTATTTTTTATATAACTTTGTAATATATTAAATTTTGTTTTTATTAAAATAGGAAATTCTCAACATCGAACCCATTTGTGGGAAGCGGTTAGTAAAGCATTCCATGAAGAAATGGGAAGGGAGGCTTATTTAAAAATATTAAAAAATTAAGCGTTAGAAATTTTTTTATGTAATTTTCTTTATTTAAAAATATTAAAAAATTAAATTTGTTGTTTTAAAAAATATTCAAATAGCCCAGCGGTTTGGGTCAGCCCAGCGAAGCCCACCAAACCCACGCCCCAAACCCCCGCCCCACCATACCGTCTTCAATGTGGGTCAGCCCAGCGAAGCCCCCCCAAGCCACGTATCAACCCATGCTCTAAACCCCCGCCCCACCATACCCCACAGTCTAACAACACCACCATCCACCCCCACCCTCCCCACACCATTATAACAACCCTCGAAAATGCCCTAAATTAACCCGTGTAACCTTAATTTTGTATACTCAAAATTTCTCTCCACATCCTTGACTATCAATAAAAACAAATCTTTATCCATTCGAAACATCATGGGGGTGAATGTTAGATTGTCATCAGTGAAATAGTGTGCCACAAGTTGTTTATGAGATTCTTCACGGTCGTCTCAATACACATACCTAATTAATATAATGAAAACTTAGGAAAAAAATATACAAAATCTTAAAAATAAAATAAGTTACAACATTTAAAATAAATAAACCTTCTTGACGACGGACTTGAATCTTGAACTTAGTTTAAAGATAAAGAGAACACGATAGTCAAAATACAAAGTTGCGCTTAGTGTCGCAATATTTTCTTCCTCGGAACTTGATAACTAGTATGAAAGCGGTGTTTAAATAAATCCATGAGTAAACTGCCATTTTGGTCCCTGTGGTTTGGCCAGTTTTGTCACTTTAGTCCAAATCTCAAACTTATTACATCTGGGTCCCTGTGGTTTGCATTTTGTTGCCATTTTAGTCCAAAACTCAAAATGTCTGAATTTTGACTGATTTAAAGACCCTTTTTTGTCCTTTTCTAGAGGGGTAGTTTAGGCATTAAATTTTCATTAATTAAAAAAACCACATAATATTAAAAAACCCCTTATATTACCAGACAATACATCATCATCTTCAACATACATCATCATCTTCAACCTTCCTACGAAACCCTAACCAGTTATCAAAACCCAAAAAAACCCTAACCCACAGGAGATCGAAGAACGACAATGGTGGTTTGCACTTGTGGAGCCTCAACGTCACTCAGAACGTCATGGACAACACAAAACCCAGGTCGTCGTTTTCACCGGTGCAACAAACCATCAAGCTGTGGATTCGTTGCTTGGGCTGAGTCACCGAAGATTGAGAATCCGGCTGTGATAATTCCTGCACTGTTGGACACCATCAAGCGGCATGAAGAGAATGCAAGACAGATGTTTGCTCGGAACATGAAGCTTGAAGAAGAAGCTAAAAAATTGGCACAGGAGAAGAAGATGCTTAAAGTTATGTTAGGTTTTAGTTTGTTGTTGTTCATGTTTTACTATGTTAAGTCTGGTTAGGGTTTGACATGTGTTTGGATTTTGTAATCGACATGCTAATATGGTTTCGGCTTTTTGTATGGATTTTGTAAAGGAAAGTTTGGGCCTTTTTGTAATGAATCTTGTAATGTGTTGTGCATCTAATCTGTTATGTCAATGTGCCGAAATGTGCCGACATGTGCATCTAATTTGTTGTGCATCTAATGTCTTATGACAATGTGCCAAAATGTGCCGAAATGTGCCGACATGTGCATCTAATGTCTTATGACACTATGTGCAGTTTACCATATGTGCACCAAATGTGCAGTTTCATATGTGCACCAAATGTGCAGCCAAACAGATCTGCAAATATGCAGCATTTAACCTAAGAAATGTGCACCCAAATACCAAATAGGCATCATTTAACATACCAAAACAGATCTGCAAAGTGCAGTCTTTAACATTACATAAACAGTTTCATGATCTAACATACCAAACATACATAAACAGTTTCATGATCTAACATACCAAACATACAACCATTAACACTAAAAGTTAAGCAGTTTGACATGATCTAAAACCAAACATACAACCAAAACAGTTTGTTGCAAACTGTAAACATCACAGTTTGAAACAAACTGCAAAAATGTCAATTGTAGCCAACTGTAGTCCATCTAAGCTTGTGGGCCCCCTGACCTTGTGCCCCTGGCTGTGCTTGTGCCCCTTTCATTCTACATGTTCTTTTGTTATGCCCCACACACATGCAGATTTTACATGTCACTGAGCCTCCCTTCCTTGGCAACTTACCAGTTGCAGGGATGATGTTGCTGACATTGACCACAGATTCTGCAACTTTAGCCTTCTTTTTTTCCTTTGAAGCTGCAACTTTAGCCTCTGCAATCTCCTGTGCAGACTTCTTTCGTTTCTTTTTTGGTCTCCCAATTTGGACATGATACTTTGGAGGGATCAAAGTGGTTGGGCATGCAGATTTAGGCCACAAATCACTGCCATTAACTGGTTCTACATTATGCTTGTAAACCTCAACACAAGACTCAACCCAATACACTGATGTACCCATTTTTCAGGAACTCCATCACCTTTACCATGCAATCCCATGTTCCAGATACATGCCACTGCATGTCTACATGGGATGCCTGTTAGATCCCATCTCCTACAATAGCATGTTATTTCATCTAATACCACAACTCTCTGGTCTTGGTGGTCATTGAAGTGTGTGCTAACCTGAAACTTTGTTCCTCCACTCCAGATTACAGTGTATTCTGCAGCCTCAGTCTTTGCAGTTTGAAGCACAGCAGTAGCAGCTGGTGTTAATGGGCCTTTGCACTTGCCAATCTTGTTATTCACCACAACAATCTTCTTCATAAGGTACTCTCTGATATACTCAAGGAATGTTATTATAGGCTTGTCCCTACCTTGAATCAATTGCCTATTGAATACCTCACAGATGTTATTCAGCAAAATATCACACCTAGCCCTGCCTGGAATATGTTCAATTCAATTAATTAACATGATCAAAACAAGTCAACTGAAAACAATTCAAGTGGTAAATTACATACCTGTGAAGTAGGCTCTGACCAAATGTTTGCTTGGAATTTCTTTTAGCCAATCATGTAGTCCTTTGTCCTTATCAAGAACTGCCTTCGTAGCCTTTTCAAACTCAGGAACTGTTGATGCAGCTGCACAGTTCCACAACAGGTTTTTGTATTCATCACCACCCCATTTTGATTTTATATTTTCATGTATATGTCTCAGGCAATATCTGTGCTCTGAGCTTGGATACACTTTCAGTATAGCAGGTATCAATCCCTAGCATCATAGTTACAAAAAGGGTTAACATTGTAATAAGAAAATGCAAAAACAACAAGTAAATCATTGAACAATAGGGTTACCTTTTGCCTGTCAGTTATGAAGGTGAAATTACTGTTAGGTTCCAGTTCAAGATCATCACCTAAACACTGAAGAAACCATGTCCAGCTTGCAGTTGTTTCAGCCTCCACCACTGCATAGGCAACAGGATAAATCCCATTGTTGCCATCCACTCCTACTGCTGTGAGAATCTGGCCAGGGAATGGCCCTTTCAAAAAACATCCATCAAGCCCCAGTATAGGTCTCCCTATTAATTTAAATCCAGCCTTTAATGCACCTAAGCAAACATATATCCTCCTGAATTGCCTTGTTGGACTGCTAGGATTGCCACAAGGTTCAACATCTGTCTTAACTGTGCTTCCAGGATTAGATCTGAGAAGCTCCTCACAATAATTCCTGAGATTTTCATACAGAGCCCTATAGTGACCCTGCACTTTTTCTGTTGCCTTCATCTTAGCCCTAAAAACTTGGTGCAAAGTCACTTCAACTTGATATTTCCTTTGAAGATCTTCCTGTAGAGCTTTAAGTGGTATCCCAGTGTAACAACTCTCATAAAAGGTCATAATTATTAAATTAATTAGTCCAAAAGGAAACCCTAATTGAGACACCCAAGTGATTCTGAACAAACCCTAAAATTTTCAGAATTTTCAGAATCAGGATTAGGGCCCCTAAAACTCAAGGGGGGTTAAACCCTAGTTACGATTATCCACATAACTATCTGTAGAAATCGAATTTCATGAAACCGTCAACTCAGCAAGCCTACTCCTACGCGTGGCTACCCTATGAAAGTAGGTTAGCAGTCGCGTAGCGCGACGACTAAGGGGGTAGGCAGTCGCGCTACGCGACTGAGTAAAATTTTCAGTATAAATAGTAGAGGTTGGGACTTGATTTCTGGAAAAAGAACGACGAAGAAATTCGAAAAATACGCTGAGTTATGCTCTGTATACTTCAATTAACACACACAGGTCCCTAATTGAAGCCGCAATCAGGGTATTAGCTCAATCGCTGTTACGATTCATTGTCCGACGATCAATATATCCAATGAATGTTTAAGTGCCGCCCACATTAGGGTTATACTTTATCGTTCGTCATTAGTTTGACGGATCATCGTTAATTCGATGGATAAAGTATTATACTTTGTCGTTCGTTGTTAATTCAACGGATCATCGTTAATTCGATGGATGAAGTATTGCACTTTGTCGTTCATTGTGAGAATTTGATCTCGTGAGTTATCGTAATTGCTGGATTGATTACTAACCCAGTTTTGTGTGCCTATTATTAAATCTAGGTTAAAAAGGCTAATCAGTAGGCTAGGCTCTGCCCGTATAAATCTGCAATGTGAGTCATTCTTCTTTTCTCACAGTTTGTGAGTCATTCTCCTTTTCTCACAGTTTGTGAGTCCTTCTCTTTTTATCAAATATTTTACAATACCTCAAAATATTTTCAAGGTTATAATTACAGGGACTAAGTCATGGATATCTTGAATTACTGGTTAGTGGGGTATTGTGCACATTACTAATTTTCTCCCAGTTAGGTTCATTGACCTACTCGGGATAATCACTGTTGGGTTCATTGACCTACAGGGATAATCGTCACTATTTAGGTTCATTGATCTAAATAGTGGTATGACCATCGTCACCATTGTGACATGTCACCATTGTGACAGAATGCCAGATAAAAATAAGATAGAAGCCATTGTAATCGCTCTTATGCTGTAATTAATAACTATGCATCATTATGCAAAATAGAATGATTCACTCAGTATTTCCCGCTGACAAAACCTTTTTCAAACATGTTTCAGGTGACCTGTTATGAATCAGGAAAAGTGCCATATAGCATTACAAGCTCAAGAAAGTGGCTCAGTATAAAATAAAGAAACATGTTTTGTAAAATAAAAGATTTCTTCGTGAAATCAAACTATTGTAAATTACCAGGTTTTATCCCGAATTGTGTAATAAAATAATCGGGAAAAATTTTAGCTTTAAACGATCCTGTTTCCGCTGTCAAACTCAATTAATTAAATACCGCAGTATTTTCTGCCGGGGCTCTTGAAACGGGTCAAACCGGGTCATGGGCCGTGACAGAAAAAGGTGGTATCAGAGCCACTGGGTTAAGCTAATTAAGTATTTAGAAATACTTAATTTTTTCTGATTACTATTATATGATTATGTGTTTTATTAACTGGCTATTTGTTAATTTTAATATGGGCATATTTTTTTTTTTTATATTTGTTGCTCTATCATCGTTAATCGAAAAACATTATATAAATTTATTTGATTAATATATGGAATTACCTAATATAGTATTACTATATTATGGTAAAGAAATTATATTTTTATGTTTAAAGTATACTCTTATTTAAAATTTTGCTAGTTATTTATTATTAATAATAATATATTAATAGTAGTAGTAGTATTAAGATTATTTTTAAATACTATGGTTATTATCAAAGGCAGATATTGGATAACCTAGCCTTAGTTAGGCATGGACTGATCACCTATGCTTAAACAAGGCAGCACTAACCAATATCCACAATGATAATGACTAGTTAATATATATAAATTAAGTCATCATACTTATTTAGTATATAGATTTTTATATGTTAATTACTGTAATAGTAAATATAAATCTTTAAATATTCTGATTTAAAGTTTAGTATTTTTATTATTATTATTATCTACAGTCTAGAAAATTTATAAATAAATTACAAATAAAACCTAGTATGTTTTAAATTTCAGTTAGGTTGGTAGTATGAAATACTATTTAAAAAGTTGTTCTATAAAATTTTGTATGATTTAATAATTATGTGTATTTTGTTAAACAGCATGAGTGATCTGTCAGAAGCCCTTCAGAATTTAAATCTCTATCCAGTAAGAATAGAAGTTTCCAGAGATTTTAATAGGTATATTCCAGACATAGAAGAACCTATAGAATTTAACGCTTTACCTCTCGAGAAACCTAAGCCTAAGAAAATGGAAATTGGGGAAAGCTCTAGGCAAATGGAAGAGTTACCATCTCAAGAAGAACTAGATTTTATAATGGCAACCGATAATACTATTGAGCCTGTTAATGAAAATAATTTTATGAACTTAGAACCATTTATTCCAAACTCTTCTAATCACTGGAATATAGACGAATGGTTGGATAATGAAATACTGTTACAAAACCATCCCTATAGGCTTTTTCCTAAGTACAATCCAGAACCTTTACCAAAGTCACCAATAAGTAATAAGAATAGGACAGAACTCCATCATTTTGACAACATGGATGCTGGGAATAGGATCCAAGAGACTTTGGGACAAATCTCCTGGAAATATGATGAGAAGAAACGCCGTTACTAGAACATCATCTGACAAAGGATAGGGGATTATGAAACTGTGATTGTGTAATAGTAAAATCAGTATGAGTAAAATAAATAATAAAACGGTTGTATATAAAAGCATGATATAAGGAAATTTTAGAAAGTTACAATTTTGTTTATATATTTGTTTATGTGATTATGTGCAATTAATTGTGACCTTGGATTATTTTTTTTATACTAATTATTTATCTATAAATTAGATATCAAATGGAAAACGCTAATAATGAACCAGTTAATGAGGATAATCAATCTGAGCAACAACCGGGGGACCAATATGTGACTAGGCAAGATATAGAAAATATCATTGCTCAAGGGATAGCCAACGCTATTCCAGGAATAGTTGCTCAAGGGATAGCCAATGCTATTCCAGCAATCATTGCTGCTGTTAAAAATCCAATTGAACCACAACAAATTGTTCCTAGTAAACGTATTTCTGAAGATAATTTCAGTAATAGCGTTAACGGAGGCAATAATCATGTTAATCATGATAATGAACCACGACAAGCTCCGCTCCCTAAGAAAAGGAAAGTTGCAACACCTGGTTGCACTTACAAAGAATTTCTTGCTTGTAAACCCACTGAGTTTGCAGGCAATGAAGGAGCGACTGTGGCACTGCGTTGGTTAGAGAAAACCGAGGCAGTAATTGCCATAAGTAAATGTGCTCAGGATGATCAGGTTATGTATGTATCAAACCTTTTCAAAGAAGTGGCGCTAGAATGGTGGAATACGGTGTTACAAGCAAAAGGAAGAAGGATGGCATATGCTATGAAATGGGAAGAATTTAAAAGTCTTGTAGAAAGAAAATTTTGTCCTGAATATGAAAAAGATCAAATGGCAAATAAGTTTCTAACCCATCGGATGGTGGATGTAGATTGTCGAGGGTATACTACGACATTCTTCGAATATGCTCGAGTGGTACCAACCCTGGCTTCGCCAGAACCGGTACTTATTTCTCGTTATATTTGGGGATTAATTTCCGAGATCCGTAATATTGTCAAAGCTACGAAACCTCGTACAATTGATGATGCAGTAGAATTAGCCAATACTATGACTGACGAGCTAGTACGGACAAGAGAAGAAAATAGAAGGAAGGAAGTAGCCCAAAAGATTACCCAAGAATTCAGTTCGGGTAACCATAACCATTTCAAGAAAGGAGGGAATGGGCAATCTTCTACTAGTCCATTTTGCAATTTTTGCAAAAGGAAGCATTTAGGAAGATGCAAAGGATATTGCAATTTTTGCAAGATTCCAGGGCATCAAGAAGAAGACTGTAGGAGAAAGAAATTTTCAGTTTGCTACAACTGTAGAGAAACTGGACATCTTAGGCCAGATTGTCCAAAACTGAATAAACCATTTGACAATCAAGCCAAACCGTCAGAAGGAGCAAAAAGGAATGCGAGAGCCTTTCAGCTGACTACTCATGAAGCCGAGATGATTCCAGATGTGATAGCCGGTATGTTCTTAGCTTACAACGTTTACACAACAGTATTATTTGACTCTGGTGCAAACCAAAGTTTTATAAATACTTTACTCTGCCAAACTTTTAACTTACCGTTAACCAGCATTAAATAAATTTCTATATTAGAAATGGCAGATGGGAATTCAGTCAAAATAAATAAGGTTATGTAGAACATAGAAATAAGTTATAAGTTTTCTACAATCCTATTATCTATGAAATTAGTTGAATTCGATGTTGTGATCATTATCTGTGATCAGAATTTCTTAGAAATTCAATCAACCATCGGAGAAGTAATTACAGGAGATAAACCATGTAAAGCCTATGAAGTTCATATCAGTAATGGAAATTGCTAATTATGAACGAAAGCAAGGAATAGTATATATGATTTTAGTAATCATTAATACTAAAGATACAGAATTTAAGGAAATTTCTGTAGTTTCAGAATAACCAGATGCATTACCAAAAGATTTACCTGGATTACCACCAGATATAAAGATAGAATTTAAGATTCATCTAAATTCCAGGAATTTTACCGATAAGCTAGGAAACCTTATCGGTTAGCACAATATTGATTGTTAAGAAAAAGTAAGGTTCGATAAGAATACGTATTGATTATAGGAAATTGAATAAGGTTATAATTAAGAATCAATACTCATTACTTAGAATTAAGGATCTATTCGATCAATTTCAGGAAGATAGATAGTTTTCTAAGATCAACTTATGTTCCGGATATTATCAATATGTTTTCAGAACTAGGAATGGTCATTACTAGTTTACAGTCATACCCTACGGATTAAAGAATGCAACTGCAGCATTCATGGACATGATAAATAGGATCTGTAAACCATAATTGGATAAATTGGTAAATGTCTTCAAATGACGATATACTTATTTATTCTAAAAATCAGGAAAAATATTGTCAGCAATTGCATGCACTCTTAACTTTGTTAAGAAAAAGAAAAGCTGTACGCCAAATTTCCGAAGAATGAATTTTGGCTGCTAGAAGTGCAATTTTAGGTCATATGGTGAATCATGAAGGTATTCACTAAGATTTTGCTAAGATAGCAGTAATTACCAAATGGAAGATTCTGCAATCAGCAATGGAAATTAGGAATTTTGTAGGTTTAGTATTATAGACAGTTTATTAAGGATTTTTCCAAGATAACTGTACCATTAACTAAGTTAACCAATACTACAATCCTAACCTTACCAGAAGGAACAGAAGATTTTAAAGTATATGGTAAAGTTTCAAAGCTAGGATTTGGATATGTGTTAATGCAATGCAAAAAGGTAATTACATATGCATCAAGGTAATTGAAAAAGAACGAAGGAACTATACCACTCATGAATTAGAATTAGGAACCATAATTTTTGCCTTAAGACATTATCTGTATAGAAGTAAGGGTACTATCTATATGGATTATAAGAATTTAAGGTATATATTTGGGCAGAAAGAATTAAACATGAGGCAAAGGAGATGGATGAAAATCCTAAGTGACTACGACTGTGATATTTAGTATCACAAAGGAAAAGCTGAAAACGGCAAGAGATAGTCATAAGGATTATGCAGATAAAAGATAAAAGCCGTTGAAGTTCGAGTTGGAGACAAAATACTATTAAAAGTATCTCCTTGGAAGGAGTTGTTAGATTTGATAAGAAAGGAAAGCTAAATCCCAGGTACGTAGGATCATTTCCAGTGATCCAACGTATAGGACCAGTTATTTATCATTTACAACTACCAGAAGAGTTAGCTGGGGTACATGATGTATTTCATGTATCCAATATTAAGAAATGTCTATCTGACAAATCTTTGGTATTACCTTTCCAAAATATAAAGGTAAACAAATAGTGTTAGTTTAAGTGGGATTCAAGGAAAGGACCTGAATACACTTGGGAGCTAGAATCAGAAATGAAGAGAAAGTATTCTCAATTATTCCAGTAAATCTCGAGGACGAGATTTTTCTTAAGGTGGGGAGAATGTAACAACTCTCATAAAAGGTCATAATTATTAAATTAATTAGTCCAAAAGGAAACCCTAATTGAGACACCCAAGTGATTCTGAACAAACCCTAAAATTTTCAGAATTTTCAGAATCAGGATTAGGGCCCCTAAAACTCAAGGGGGGTTAAACCCTAGTTACGATTATCCACATAACTATCTGTAGAAATCGAATTTCATGAAACCGTCAACTCAGCAAGCCTACTCCTACGCGTGGCTACCCTATGAAAGTAGGTTAGCAGTCGCGTAGCGCGACGACTAAGGGGGTAGGCAGTCGCGCTACGCGACTGAGTAAAATTTTCAGTATAAATAGTAGAGGTTGGGACTTGATTTCTGGAAAAAGAACGACGAAGAAATTCGAAAAATACGCTGAGTTATGCTCTGTATACTTCAATTAACACACACAGGTCCCTAATTGAAGCCGCAATCAGGGTATTAGCTCAATCGCTGTTACGATTCATTGTCCGACGATCAATATATCCAATGAATGTTTAAGTGCCGCCCACATTAGGGTTATACTTTATCGTTCGTCATTAGTTTGACGGATCATCGTTAATTCGATGGATAAAGTATTATACTTTGTCGTTCGTTGTTAATTCAACGGATCATCGTTAATTCGATGGATGAAGTATTGCACTTTGTCGTTCATTGTGAGAATTTGATCTCGTGAGTTATCGTAATTGCTGGATTGATTACTAACCCAGTTTTGTGTGCCTATTATTAAATCTAGGTTAAAAAGGCTAATCAGTAGGCTAGGCTCTGCCCGTATAAATCTGCAATGTGAGTCATTCTTCTTTTCTCACAGTTTGTGAGTCATTCTCCTTTTCTCACAGTTTGTGAGTCCTTCTCTTTTTATCAAATATTTTACAATACCTCAAAATATTTTCAAGGTTATAATTACAGGGACTAAGTCATGGATATCTTGAATTACTGGTTAGTGGGGTATTGTGCACATTACTAATTTTCTCCCAGTTAGGTTCATTGACCTACTCGGGATAATCACTGTTGGGTTCATTGACCTACAGGGATAATCGTCACTATTTAGGTTCATTGATCTAAATAGTGGTATGACCATCGTCACCATTGTGACATGTCACCATTGTGACATAATGCCAGATAAAAATAAGATAGAAGCCATTGTAATCGCTCTTATGCTGTAATTAATAACTATGCATCATTATGCAAAATAGAATGATTCACTCAGTATTTCCCGCTGACAAAACCTTTTTCAAACATGTTTCAGGTGACCTGTTATGAATCAGGAAAAGTGCCATATAGCATTACAAGCTCAAGAAAGTGGCTCGGTATAAAATAAAGAAACATGTTTTGTAAAATAAAAGATTTCTTCGTGAAATCAAACTATTGTAAATTACCAGGTTTTATCCCGAATTGTGAAATAAAATAATCGGGAAAAATTTTAGCTTTAAACGATCCTGTTTCCGCTGTCAAACTCAATTAATTAAATACCGCAGTATTTTCTGCCGGGGCTCTTGAAACGGGTCAAACCGGGTCATGGGCCGTGACACCCAGGATTGTTTTTCACAGTGTGTTGAATTTTTTTGGATAACCAGGCAACTGTGCACAGTCTAACATCTCTGGTGTTCAGACATACATGTTCTTTGTTTAGGGTTTTAACAACCCAAGAGCCTGCCTTTTTAACTTTAGAAACATAAAGCATCCAAGGGCAAGTGGGTGGTGTATTCTTTTTAGGGTTAGGCCCAGGCCCATCTTCATTTGTTGTTCCCACTTGTGAGGGCCCACCTCCATCATTTATTTCACAACTACTCAGTTTTGGAATCCCACCCATACATATGACACGGAATCTGGTGTTGTCATTCCTTGTAATATGGAGTTGTCTTCTAGTGTCAATTGCATGATTCTTGACCAATATTTTAATACTATCCTTATCAGGAAATGACTGGCCAATATAAAAGGGACATTCACCAGATGTTTTAGACCTTCTTTTGTCTTTCCTAACACTCCTACAAGCTCTTTGAAGAGCTATGTCACCATCTGAATCAGTTAAACTTTCAAAGCCATCTAAATCAACCGGATCATCATCCTCATCTACATCAACTTGTTGTTCATTTTGTTCACTAACGTCAGCATCTACTTCAGCATAATACTCTTTCATATCAACACTATAATCTTCCACAACATTATCTTTATCAATGATGTAATCTGGATCATCATCTTCCTCATCCTGAACCTCCTTATCAGTTCTATCTTTCCTATTCTTAGCCTTTACGCTTTTCCTATGAAATGACTTTACACGTTTGCTAGGGGTGGTATCTACACCTTCTGACTTTTCACCCTCACCTGCACTACCTTCACTGTGACAACTCGAAATCTAGAACCTTTCGTGTATGCTTAAACGTGTGGCTAGTTAGCTTATGTGATTAATGACAAATGAACCTTTATGTGATTATGTGTTATTTGTGTGTGCTTGTATGTATGCGATATATGTATATATGAACCGAGACACAAGAACCCGACTCGAGACCATGTGGTCTCGAGTGAACGATAACATATGGGCCGGTTGGGCCACACACACACATACACACTTAGCCTATGTCGAAGCCCATTAGGGTGCACTTGAAGCTAGTATATAATCCGATTGTTAGTCATCTTTGCCATCTTCTTGGACAACACACACACTCCTCTACACTCTCTCTAGAACCATTAAACCCTAAGCTACAACATTGTTTCCCTCCATCTCGGATCCAAACCGGAGACACTAGGACTAGCGGATCGGCTCTCACACACACACACTCGGAAGCTTCACACTCATCTTCGAAACCCATCAATCGGTTAGTGATTTCATGATGTTTGTTGTTGTTAAATAATAATGTGAATGATATGATTTAACTAGTGTAGTTGTATGCTTGATGATGTTTTGTGAACCGGATATGTATGTTGTTGATAATCGGATAACATGTTTTGATTTCGGATATGTTGCATAATGAACACACAATATCTTATGTCTAAAGGTGATTCAAACCATTGAATATTGATGTTCATGAAACCGGCTTGCACATGTATGCTAGATGATGTTCATATAAATCGGATTGTGTACTCTTGTGTTAAGAACCGAAAGCTTGCTATTAGGGTGATTTGTTGATAAGTTATTCATGATTTTTGTTAGACTTAGGTTCATATGAATGAAGATGAAAACCCTAAAGATGAACATGATGAACACATGAAGAACTTGTTGAATATCATATGAACATGTTGAATATTTGAAATATGATATGTTTGATCCATTTTTTAGTAATTTGCTAGACAAGAAACATGTTTAAGGATTTTGGTTGGATAGTACAAACTGTTACATGAAATCAGAATGTTAGTGGATAGTACACGGTTCCGAATCAGTAGTTGTCCAACCGAAACCATCAGTTGCGACTCGAAACCATGCATGATGAGTCGAAATCTCCCAGTTGCGACATCGGTTGCGAGTCGCAAACACCCGGTTGCGACTCGAAACCACACATGATCAGCACACCAACCTTGTGACTCGAAACCACGGTTGCGAGTCCAGTTGCGACTCGTAACCAAAACAATACGAACCGAAACCACGATTGCGACTCAGATTGCGAGTCGCAAACACCTAGTTGCGACTCGAGACTATACACGGATACACACTGTTTGGGCTTTCACCTTGTTTCGGACTTAATTGCTTGGGCCGGACTCTTGGGCCCAATGCACAGACCTTATATGTTACTGTTGAACGTGAATCTGCCATGATTAAACATGAACGTTACTTGAGTACATTATGCTAGAAACATACGTGCACTACTTGAATACGAACCTGATGGTATGATACAACTATGGTAGGACGTGAGTAACCACAACATTGCTTGTTTGACTTTTCTGTGTTTCTACCGAGCAAACCAAGGTGAGTTCACACCCTCTACAAAGCATGGGATCCCCAGGGGTCGGGAATTGGGGTTAAGGAACTGGGTTCCTCGTCCTCCTTGGGTAGGACAGCAAAGGTTCAGGAATGTAATTCCTCGTCCTCACGGACAGATAACTCGTACTAGACCAAAACTCTATCACGAAGTCCCTCATTTTTATATCGACTTAATCGCCGGGCCAATGGCGAGCGGGTCATTAGTTAGATAGCGCTATTTAGGTCTGACAAACCTCACACCGTGCCGCAGAGGACGGGCGTGAACTAATGGATCTGGGGCACGTCAATGATGATAGACATTGACAGTTTCAGGGCACATAAACATGACTACAGTCAGCAGTCGATATGGTAACGAGTCTAGTGTATACATGGGGTAGCCCCCACGGCCGAAATGCCAGATAACTAACACGGGGTAGCCCCCACGGCTGGATAGCCAGAGTAACCGGGAATAAACAAGTCACGTTTTTAACTATGGGGTAACCCCCACGGCAGGACGCCAGCTAAAGGAAACTGTTTTCGAAACGACTTAAAACGAACACCCAACCGTGAACTCACTCAACTTGTTGTTGACTCGTTACTACATGCTTTGCAGGTCCTTAGGTTTCTTAGCTGGAGCTTGTATGGAGGAGGATCGTTGTGGGACATGGACGGCTGTGTGCCATGTTAAACTTTGAAACCATTAAACTTGTGTTTTGATTTAAGACTTATGCTTCCGCTTGCAACTTAACTATGTTTTGTTTGAACACCAATTGTATTGGTTGGATTTTTATAACTACTTATATGCTTGTTCAATATGATTGGTGGCTGGATCCTGGTCAGTCACGCCTCCAAGCGGTAGTACTCCGCGGGTGGATTTTGGGGGTGTGACAGATTGGTATCAGAGCCATTGGTTATAGAGAACTTGGTTTTAATAAAGGGGAAAACGTTTTTGTTAAAACCAGACTATAACCTGTACAGTGCTCAACGGTCCACAACGACGCTTCACTCCACATGCAAGGCTCGACATTCTAGGTGATATAATCTGTGTATATATTGCCTACTTGTTAGTTACATAGTACATTGCTCATGGTATGCTTGGTTAGTATAACTACTGTTGCTTGAACACGTGTGCACTTACTCACTTCTGACATCGCACTTTCGCGAACCCCTCTCACTCACGTTCTTCTTGATATGAAGATCATGTCTGGACGCGTTAACCTGACACAAACCCAGTTGACGGCTCTGATCAACGAACGAGTTGCCGCAGCACTTGCAGCTGCACACGCAGGAGGTATATCCTGCAGTCCGAACTCATTCTAGGATCTTTAGGATCCTACTCTCGTGAACCAACCTTTGTGTTAAACTCTGTCTTTTCTTTCACCTACGATAGGTCATCATGTTCAGCCACCCGTGTGCACTTTTAAGACTTTCATGGACTGCCGACCAACTACTTTTAGCGGCACTGAAGGAGCAGTAGGTCTCCTACACTGGTTTGAGAAGCTAGAATCTGTGTTCGAAATGTGTGAATGCCCTGAGGCGCGCAGGGTGAAGTACGCTACTGGTACTCTCGAGGGTTTAGCCCTCACATGGTGGAACGCTCAAGTCCAGATGCTAGGGTTGGTTGCTGCCAACGCCACCCCATGGGAAACTTTTAAGGAAATGATCAAAGAGGAATACTGCAGTCGTGATGAGATTCACAAACTGGAAGTGGAGTTCTTCAACCTCAAGATGACGGGGTCGGAAATTGAAGCTTACGTGAAAAGGTCGAACGAACTGGCAATTATGTGCCCTACTATGGTGGATCCTCCCATCAAACGCATCGAACTATTTCTTCAGGGCTTAGTGCCAGAAATCCAAAGTCATGTGACTTCAGCGAACCTCGCTACCTACCAGCAAACTGTTCAGTTGGCTCACCGTCTCACGGATCAGGCGGTGGAGCAGAACAAGTTACCAAAACGCATAGGTGCTGCAACTACTTCTGGTACCTCTAGTGACAACAAACGGAAGTGGGATGGAACTTCGAGTAAGGGTTCGGCTTCTGTTCAGTCCCAGTCTCAGCAGAGAAAGACTGAGGACTACAAGAGCCCTAATCAGCAATCGTCTGGTGGCGGATACAAAGGAAATCACCCCAAATGCAATCGCTGCAGCCTGCACCACAGCGGACCATGCACCAGGGGCAACTGTCATCGGTGCAACAAGCCTGGTCACGCTGCAAAGGATTGTAGGAGCTTATACCCCGCCAACCAGAATCGTCAGCAAGCTTAACAGAACCAGCGCCAGCAGCAGCAGCAAGGTGATAACAAAGGGTGCTTTCAGTGTGGAGCTGAAGGCCACTTCAAGAGAGACTGTCCTCAACTGAACAGGAACCAGAACAACAACAACAATAACAACAATCCGGGGAATGGTAACAATGGGAACAACAACAATGGCGCCAGGGGGCGAATGTTTGTGATTGGCCAAGGTGAAGCAAGGAATGACCCCAATGTTGTGGCGGGTAAGTTCCTTCTCGACGACTTTTATGTTTCAGTTTTATTTGATTCGGGTGCCGATACTAGCTACATGTCACTAGAAGTTAGTCGAATGCTTAAGCGTATTCCAACACTTTTGAACAACAAGCACACAGTAGAGCTAGCAAATGGTAAGAGCTTAGAAGCCACACACGTAGTCAAGGGTTGTAAACTCATTCTCGCTGACCAGACCTTCTCTATCGACCTCATTCCTATTGTCTTGGGTAGTTTCGACGTTGTCATTGGGATGGATTGGTTATCCCAACACCGCGCAGAGATTCTTTGCAACGAGAAGGTTGTCCGTATTCCAGGTCCCGATGGTGAACCTCTCATGATTCATGGCGACAAGAGGAGTGCTGTTGAGAACGTCATTTCTCTCCTTAAGGCCCAAAAGTGCTTGCGAAAGGGCCACACTGCTATTTTGGCTCTCGTTACTGACACCTCAGAAAAAGAGAAGAAAATAGAAGATTTTCCAGTTGTACGCGACTATCCAGAGGTATTTCCTGAGGAATTACCTGGTCTTCCGCCTCATCGCCAAGTCGAGTTTCAGATCGAACTAGCTCCTGGAGCTGCGCCAATAGCCCGTGCACCTTATCGTTTAGCCCCATCAGAGTTGAAGGAACTCTCTACGCAACTACAAGAGCTCCTGGATAAGGGTTTTATTCGTCCTAGCTCATCGCCCTGGGGAGCTCCAGTACTATTTGTAAAGAAGAAAGACGGTACTTTCAGAATGTGCATCGACTACCGAGAACTCAACAAGGTGACGGTGAAGAATCGTTATCCTCTACCGCGTATCGATGACTTATTCGACCAGTTGCAAGGGTCGAGCTACTATTCGAAGATCGATTTGAGATCGGGTTATCACCAGCTGAGAGTCCGGGAAGAGGACGTCTCCAAAACAGCTTTCAGAACTCGATACGGGCACTATGAGTTTTTGGTCATGCCTTTTGGGATGACAAACGCACCTGCGGTTTTCATGGACTTGATGAACCGAGTGTGCAAGCCTTACCTGGACAAGTTCGTTATAGTCTTCATCGACGACATCCTGATCTATTCCAAGAGTCGGGAGGAACACGAGCAGCATCTGCGACTTATTCTGGAACTCCTTCGAACAGAACAGCTTTATGCAAAGTTCTCGAAATGCGACTTCTGGCTTCGAGAAGTCCATTTCCTAGGCCACGTAGTAAACAAGGATGGGATCCACGTTGATCCGTCCAAGATAGACTCGATTAAGAACTGGCCTGCACCTAGTACACCAAAGGAAATTCGCCAATTCTTGGGTTTGGCGGGATACTACCGGAGATTCATAAAGGATTTTTCTAAGATTGCACAGCCCCTCACCTCACTAACGCAGAAGGGCGTTGTTTATCGCTGGGGAAACGCACAGGAGTTGGCATTTCAGCACCTAAAGGATAGACTTTGTAGCGCACCTATCCTTTCCTTGCCGAAAGGCACAGACGACTTTGTGGTATATTGCGACGCATCAATTCAAGGTCTTGGTTGCGTATTGATGCAACGAGATAAAGTTATAGCTTACGCCTCACGCCAACTCAAGGTTCATGAAAAGAACTACACTACGCACGATTTAGAGCTGGGAGCTGTTGTTTTTGCGCTTAAGTTATGGTGACATTACCTGTATGGTACCAAGTGCGCGATCTACACTGATCACAGGAGCCTCGAGCACATCTTCAAGCAGAAAGAACTGAATATGCGACAACGACGATGGGTCGAACTACTAAATGACTACGAGTGCTCAATCAGGTATCACCCGGGCAAGGCCAATGTTGTGGCCGACGCCCTCAGTCGGAAGGACACTGCGCCTAAGCGCGTAAGAGCTTTACAACTCACGATCCATTCTAGTCTGCCTTCCCAGATACGAGCAGCTCAGATAGAAGCACTGAAACCAGAAAACGTCAGGGCTGAAGCCCTACGCGGATCAAGGCAACGATTGGAACAGAAGGAAGACGGTGCTTACTACGTAACGGGACGCGTTTGGGTCCCACTCTATGGCAACCTACGAGAGCTTGTGATGGACGAAGCACATAAGTCTCGCTACTCGGTACATCCAGGATCGGATAAAATGTACCACGACGTCAAAACTACGTATTGGTGGCCTAGCATGAAGGCCCACATAGCGACCTATGTCAGCAAGTGTTTGACTTGTGCGAGAGTCAAGTCCGAATACCAGAAACCATCAGGCCTGCTCCAACAACCAGAGATACCTCAATGGAAATGGGAGCAAATTTCCATGGATTTTGTTACTGGCCTACCTAGATCCCAGCGCGGGAACGATACTATTTGGGTGATCGTGGATCGACTCACAAAATCTGCACACTTCTTGGCTATCAAGGAAACGGATAAGTTCTCCACTCTTGCAGAAATTTACATCAAAGAAATCGTTTCGAGGCACGGAGTGCCCACCTCCATTATCTCGGATCGAGATGCACGATTTACTTCAGAGCTGTGGTAAGCAATGCACAAATCCTTCGGCTCACGATTAGACATGAGCACAGCGTACCATCCTCAGACGGACGGGCAGTCCGAGCGCACTATTCAAACCTTAGAAGACATGCTTTGTGCATGTGTAATCGACTTTGGCAACCGCTGGGAAAAGCATCTGCCACTTGTGGAATTCTCGTACAATAACAGCTACCACACCAGCATTGGAGCTGCTCCGTTTGAGGCATTGTACGGACGTAAATGCCGGTCTCCTCTTTGCTGGGCAGAGGTGGGAGAAAGTCAGATCACTGGTCCAGAATACGTGGTGGATACAACCGAGCAGATCGCTCAGATACGGAAACGCATGACGGCCGCTCGCGAACGTCAGAAAGTTTACGCCGACATGGGCAGGAAACCACTTGAGCTCCAGGTTGGGGAGCGGGTACTACTCAAAGTTTCACCCTGGAGGGGTGTGGTTCGTTTTGGTAAGCGCGGCAAACTTAACCCACGATACGTTGGACCTTTCGAAGTCATTGAGAAAATAGGCAGGGTGGCCTACAGACTGAACTTACCAGCGGAACTCGGTGCAGTTCACAACGTTTTTCACGTGTCGAATCTGAAGAAGTGTCCGTCAGATGAGACCCACGTAGTTCCTCTGAAGGAACTCACTATCGACGAGCAATTACGATTCGTCGAGGAACCAGTCGAAATCACGGACCGGGATGTTAAGGTCCTCAAGAGCACTAGAATACCTCTCGTTCGAGTTCGTTGGAACTCACGTCGCGGCCCAGAGTTCACCTGGGAGCGCGAAGATCAGATGAAACAAAAGTATCCCCAACTGTTCGAAAACAGTACACCCACTACTGAGGCCGAAGCTACGGAATTTCGGGACGAAATTCCAGATCAACGGGGGGTGGATGTGACACCCCAGGAAAACCAGGAAAACCATACAACTTAACTAGCTTCCTCAGTGAGTGCTTACCAAATTTCGGGACGAAATTTCTTTCAACTTGGGGATGATGTGACAACTCGAAATCTAGAACCTTTCGTGTATGCTTAAACGTGTGGCTAGTTAGCTTATGTGATTAATGACAAATGAACCTTTATGTGATTATGTGTTATTTGTGTGTGCTTGTATGTATGCGATATATGTATATATGAACCGAGACACAAGAACCCGACTCGAGACCATGTGGTCTCGAGTGAACGATAACATATGGGCCGGTTGGGCCACACACACACATACACACTTAGCCTATGTCGAAGCCCATTAGGGTGCACTTGAAGCTAGTATATAATCCGATTGTTAGTCATCTTTGCCATCTTCTTGGACAACACACACACTCCTCTACACTCTCTCTAGAACCATTAAACCCTAAGCTACAACATTGTTTCCCTCCATCTCGGATCCAAACCGGAGACACTAGGACTAGCGGATCGGCTCTCACACACACACACTCGGAAGCTTCACACTCATCTTCGAAACCCATCAATCGGTTAGTGATTTCATGATGTTTGTTGTTGTTAAATAATAATGTGAATGATATGATTTAACTAGTGTAGTTGTATGCTTGATGATGTTTTGTGAACCGGATATGTATGTTGTTGATAATCGGATAACATGTTTTGATTTCGGATATGTTGCATAATGAACACACAATATCTTATGTCTAAAGGTGATTCAAACCATTGAATATTGATGTTCATGAAACCGGCTTGCACATGTATGCTAGATGATGTTCATATAAATCGGATTGTGTACTCTTGTGTTAAGAACCGAAAGCTTGCTATTAGGGTGATTTGTTGATAAGTTATTCATGATTTTTGTTAGACTTAGGTTCATATGAATGAAGATGAAAACCCTAAAGATGAACATGATGAACACATGAAGAACTTGTTGAATATCATATGAACATGTTGAATATTTGAAATCTGATATGTTTGATCCATTTTTTAGTAATTTGCTAGACAAGAAACATGTTTAAGGATTTTGGTTGGATAGTACAAACTGTTACATGAAATCAGAATGTTAGTGGATAGTACACTGTTCCGAATCAGTAGTTGTCCAACCGAAACCATCAGTTGCGACTCGAAACCATGCATGATGAGTCGAAATCTCCCGGTTGCGACATCGGTTGCGAGTCGCAAACACCCGGTTGCGACTCGAAACCACACATGATCAGCACACCAACCTTGTGACTCGAAACCACGGTTGCGAGTCCAGTTGCGACTCGTAACCAAAACAACACGAACCGAAACCACGATTGCGACTCAGATTGCGAGTCGCAAACACCTAGTTGCGACTCGAGACTATACACGGATACACACTGTTTGGGCTTTCACCTTGTTTCGGACTAAATTGCTTGGGCCGGACTCTTGGGCCCAATGCACAGACCTTATATGTTACTGTTGAACGTGAATCTGCCATGATTAAACATGAACGTTACTTGAGTACATTATGCTAGAAACATACGTGCACTACTTGAATACGAACCTGATGGTATGATACAACTATGGTAGGACGTGAGTAACCACAACATTGCTTGTTTGACTTTTCTGTGTTTCTACCGAGCAAACCAAGGTGAGTTCACACCCTCTACAAAGCATGGGATCCCCAGGGGTCGGGAATTGGGGTTAAGGAACTGGGTTCCTCGTCCTCCTTGGGTAGGACAGCAAAGGTTCAGGAATGTAATTCCTCGTCCTCACGGACAGATAACTCGTACTAGACCAAAACTCTATCACGAAGTCCCTCATTTTTATATCGACTTAATCGCCGGGCCAATGGCGAGCGGGTCATTAGTTAGATAGCGCTATTTAGGTCTGACAAACCTCACACCGTGCCGCAGAGGACGGGCGTGAACTAATGGATCTGGGGCACGTCAATGATGATAGACATTGACAGTTTCAGGGCACATAAACATGACTACAGTCAGCAGTCGATATGGTAACGAGTCTAGTGTATACATGGGGTAGCCCCCACGGCCGAAATGCCAGATAACTAACACGGGGTAGCCCCCACGGCTGGATAGCCAGAGTAACCGGGAATAAACAAGTCACGTTTTTAACTATGGGGTAACCCCCACGGCAGGACGCCAGCTAAAGGAAACTGTTTTCGAAACGACTTAAAACGAACACCCAACCGTGAACTCACTCAACTTGTTGTTGACTCGTTACTACATGCTTTGCAGGTCCTTAGGTTTCTTAGCTGGAGCTTGTATGGAGGAGGATCGTTGTGGGACATGGACGGCTGTGTGCCATGTTAAACTTTGAAACCATTAAACTTGTGTTTTGATTTAAGACTTATGCTTCCGCTTGCAACTTAACTATGTTTTGTTTGAACACCAATTGTATTGGTTGGATTTTTATAACTACTTATATGCTTGTTCAATATGATTGGTGGCTGGATCCTGGTCAGTCACGCCTCCAAGCGGTAGTACTCCGCGGGTGGATTTTGGGGGTGTGACATTCACAGGATCCTTCATAACTACCATCAACACTCTCACTTTCACTATCTTCATCCTGCTGATCACTATCCTCACTGTCTTCATCCTGCTCATCACTAAGGTCTACATATTCAGGTTCCTTTTGAACATCCTTTTTTGAAAACCTGCTAACATGTTGAATATACACCTCTAGCACCTTGTTTTTTTTTTCAACATAACTAATCATTCTCAATACATCACTATCAGTGCCTAGAGGCCTTAAACCTAACACTAAATCTTCCCCTGGAACCCTAAAATGGTAAACCACAACATCCTCTTCTGAATAACCAAATGCTAACAACATATCATTCATCACTATCAATGAAAACATATCGGAATTCACATTATCAACGTAGTCTACCTTACCCCCGCAATATTCAAAATAATCCTCGTCAGTGAAATCACCACCATGGTGCACTTTCAGGGTGAATAAATCGGGATGATTTGCTGTGGAATAAGAAAAAAACTTTCAATCAGAAACAGGGGTTTTCAAATCTAGTTTATCAACTTCAAATACGTACCGTATTTTACTTCTGGATCAAAATGGACGCCTTCTTTTCGAACACAGCAGCTAAAATCATCCCCATCGTCGTCCATCGGAATCGTCTTGGCAAGAATGCAGATCGTAATCCGAGTGATTTGCTTACGTGGGTCCCATACATACTCAAGCATGGACTTGCTTATACTATATTCTTATACATACACATTCCTATTTTTAAATTATGCATACCCTGATTCATACACAACTAGTACAAGCTATGCGGATCATGCGACGATCAAAATAATCACGGGTGCACATGGGATTATAGTGATTGGCTCATGAGAACCATAGAGTGTACTACTGTGTATGATAAAACACAGAACGTAACATGACACCGAATACGAAACGGACGTCACATGGTCAAAACATGGTGGATACGCCGCTTGTACTTCCTATATATAAGTGTTTTCATCATGTTACCAAACTTTCGTAAAACGTGCCATGAGAAATTCGGGGTTTTGCAGACCTATTTAGACCCGATACAAACTTTAACAACTCACAAACGCATTGCTAAATCCGATTATCCACGACGAGACCCCATTCTTAACACATCGCTTATCTATACACACACATGCATGTTTTACTTAGGCTCAATGCCTCGAATCATTTTAGACAAACGAACCCTTTTACAAATCTATCTTTTCGTTCCTCGAAACTTCATACTCTTCAACACGTATCCAAACATCCAAGTCTCGATTTTAGACAATCATTCTTTTAGCCAAAATGTTTTTTCTCCAAGGTCTTCCTCTTGAATAAATTTCGGGACGAAATTTCATAAAGTAGGGGATACTGTAACGCCTCGAATTTTCATATTTGTATTTTACTTTTCGAGGCGTTAATCATAATGGTAATACATTTTTTTATCTCATTGTTAATGGATAAACACAATATTTTTTATAAGAAACTGAAAAACTATATAAAGATATTTTTCTAATAATTTTTAGAGTAAAACTATACAAAAGAATTTTTAATAATTTTTAGAAATCTTTCTAACATAGGTCCCTTTTGTAAAAAGTGCGTGTTTTAATCCATAGTATTCAAAAAATAAAAAAAAAAGATGAATAGTGACCGTGAATAGTGCCCGTGAATAGTGCCATACGGATTATACCCATTTTTCCTCTCCAATCACCTTTTCCACACCTTTCAATCACATTTTCCACCTCCATTCTCCATTATTAATTTATTTTTCATTTATTTTTTTATTTATCTTTTCTATTTATTTATTTTAATTATCTCCACCAATCACCATTCACCTCATTCACCCATAAATACCAACCTTCTCCTACCATTTTCTTCACACCAAATCTTCTCAATCTTCTCTCAATCTCTCTAATTCTAAGAATTCTAAGAATTCTAAAAGAACACTAAGTGTTCTAACCATTCTCCTCTCTCTCTAATTCTCATAAAATCTTCCAAGCAAGAAAGAGAACTCGAAGAGTTCTAAATAAAACAGTACACCCAACAAAGTTCGTAGTATGCTCTGTGGTTGCAGCTTAGTCTGATCTTCCACATCAGAAATGGGGATTCGGTTGACTGTTTTGTATACGGTAGAATTGTACCGCTTATAGGCTTGAAGTTTCCAACCTTCAACTCGTCACGGGATTACCAAAAGAACAACTTTGAGAAACCGTGAGTATACTCGCAACCCCTTTTTATGTTTACCACTTTTGGGGTGTAACATGTCTACCTATTAAACTACACTTAAACTTATTCTTTATGCAATGCACGAAAACAATCCTTATACATGAATACTATGTTGTTATACTTGATGCTTACATGGACCATACTTATGTGATATGTTTTAGTCATTAGCTTTCATGAGCCTCCATTTGACATGTATAGCGCTATAGGAGTAACGCACCGCCCCCTTTAAACTTGGGTCATGTTGAATTATAGACTTATGGTCTTTTCATAGCAACGAAATGATGACATGTGCTATGGAAAGGGCCGCTTGCGTAAACAGAGGATTGGCTAGAAATATTGCATGCCATGTTAGATCTTGTATAAACAAAGTTGCCATGTGGATTCGTTTTTAAACTTTTATACTTATACTTATGCTTAAACTTGTATACTCGCCTTTGCTTTTGCATTGAATTGTATTGTATTTTAAACATGTTACAGGTTAAGGATTAATGATGCTATGAAAATGGATAGCAAAGATGCCTAGATACTCACTTAGACGTTTAGGTTTAAAGTGTTGTATCAATATTGTTATATCATGTTTTGAACAATGTTGTTATTTGAGTTTCTTTGTAATATTTGACAATTTATCTATGTTATGAAATCGGTTGAATTAAATATTGTCACAAATAGTGTTATGAAGTCTCTTGCAATCTACGCACTTCGTCTCATCCCGATGTTTCCGCCATCGGTTGGGGTGTGACAGATTGGTATCAGAGCCATAACTATAGGGAATTAGGAAAAGTAGGAATGCTTTTACCTAGTCTATAGTTTTAGAACCTTATTTTTATATTTTTCTTGAAACTACTTGCATGCTACTTTAATTACTTCTTATTTATCCTCTTTTATCTTTTAAACATATATGCCATTTATGTGTTAATACTTGATATGCAATTCTTATGTGTTAATACTTGTTTCACTAATAAGCGAAACCTACCTGATGACCTAATGAGTGAAACCTCAATGTCCTAATAAGCGAAATCACCTACTAACTTGTACACATAAGCGAAATTACATCATTAAACCCTAATTTTGACTTTCAAGGTCCAATCTAACTTAACTTGACCTAAGACTTCACTAAACGTAGTCAACAGACATTCCATGCACCAACAGACTCCCCCTTGGATGTTGACGAAGTCTTCAGCTCCGAGTCTTCAGTCTTGGTCTTTTCTCCAACTCTTGTCTTTTCATCATAAACATTCTATCTTCACAAGTTTACAATCTTGTCCTGGCTTCATCTTCAGAATTCCCTTTGATCGTTGATCCAGACTCCCCCTTTCACACCCTTGGATGTTGACGAAGCTCCGAGTCTTCAGTCTTGGTCTTTTCTCCAACTCTTGTCTTTTCATCATAAACATTCTATCTTCACAAGTTTACAATCTTGTCCTGGCTTCATCTTCAGAATTCCCTTTGATCGTTGATCCAGACTCCCCCTTTCACAGACTCCCCCTCTCAATATGCTAGAATCTGAGGTCTTGATCTGGTTCAAGCTTTAACATTTAGCTTCCGTGGGAATGATGAAGTCCAAAACATGTGTCTCACACATCAAACATTACAATCTATCTTTTCAACAATAAATCACAAACTATCAGCTTTAGCAATCCACTCAAGTATTCAGATCCAAGTTAATGACCCTGATTACTCAATTAATCTACCAAGTTCAACTTAATGACCTTGGTTGATCATTTGATGAATCAAACTGATTTTAAAAACAAAAATTTACACATTTTCTGAAAATAACAAGTATCAAGTTAATGAACTTGTTTTTGACTTTTCAATAAATCAAACTTCATCAATATAAGCTCTCCTCATTCTTCAGTCCAGAATCTCCTGCGTCTGCTTCAATCATCTGATAATCCAACAATCAACTCTCCACTTTGGTTTGTCAAAAATAAAGCAGAAATAAAATCTTTTTGGATTTTATAACGTGTTCTAAAGTAAGAAATGAAATACAGAAAACTTAAATTGCAGAAAGTAAACAAAGTAAACTATTTACAAACTTATTTTTGGCGAGCGTGTTAGGAAATCATATCAGCTATCAGACAAATTACAAGTACCGTTAAGCTTCATTTCATACTCAGACTTAAACAATTCACCTCGATTGTCGATATACTGATCCATCTTAAATTTCCACACAAATTTCAATTTACTCGGGATACGAATTAGATGTCTTATGAACTTAGCTCATTCATGTGTCCCACCTCTTGAATATACTCCCGTATCCAGAATCCCAATATTCAGTCTTACAGGCAGTTATAACACAAATGATATCTGTAAGGGTTAATAAATTATGAAGAATCATGAGAGCTCAGGTCAGAACTACCGTTCAGCAGAGAGATCATGACTCAACTTTAGGGTGTGTCCCCTTTAGAGGATCTTTTAGCTACAACAGCAGCGACTATCAATTTTATTGTTTCATCTGCATGCTGAGGGTTTATGCTATGTTTCAAGCATTTGCGGAAAGTATTATTCGGGGACTAGGTCAGAACTTCCATTCAGCAGAAGTCCCGGAATAATACCCCAGACATCATTGAGTATAAAAACCTAGTATATCAGAATACGAGACCTTTCAAACGAGATTTCAGGGGTTACCTATATATCCAAGTAGTGTTCCCCACGAATTTCACAAGTTTAAAATTTTAGGTTTATATCCCGAATAAATCTACTAAATGTGCGAAAGTCTATCGACACATCATTAGTGAGACTGTTTAACTCATTTAAACTTTACAAATCTTTAGCATACTGTAATTGTCTAGCCGATGTACTATCATTTTCCCTATATACACAAGCTCTTTTTCAGATTTTATCATATTTTTGTATTTTTGCATTTTTTACTGTTTTTGTATTTTCTGAAAAATAAACTATATACATCTATCTACTCCCCCTAAATACCAAAACAAGTAAAAAATCGACAAAACATTGCAGATTGTTTCTTGTCTTCATCCGCAACAGTACTCTCATCAACGCCAATAATTCCATCCGACACCGAAAGAAGCTTCATACCATTCAGTTTTAACAAATATTGAAACCGATTTTTATCAAAAGCTTTGATATGTAAATCAGCTTTCTGTTCGTCAGTGTGGATTTTCTCAATTCGTATCAACTTTTTCTCGAAACAATCACGAATAATGTGATGACGAATTTCTATGTGTTTAGTTTTAGCGTGATGTACTGGATTCTTTGTTATATTTATAGCTGCCTCATTATCAACAAAAACAGGTGTGTTAAGAAACTGCAAACCGTAGTCGCGCATCTGTTGCTGTATCCACAGGATCTGAGAGCAGCAACTGCTAGCAGAAACGTACTCCGCTTCACATGTAGATAGCGCGACAGACGTTTGTTTCTTACATTGCCAGGTAACCAATCTAGGTCCAAAAAACTGGCATCCTGCAGTTGTTGATTTGGAATTGACTTTGCAGCATCCGAAATCTGAATCGGAATACCCTTCGAGCGTAAAATCGCCTTTCCTAGGATACCACAACCCCAATGAAGGAGTTCCTTTCAGGTAGCGCAATATCCTCTTCACAATGATCATATGCGAAGCTCTCGGGTTAGATTGATATCTTGCTGCGAGGCACGTTGGGTACATGATATCAGGATGTGAAGCAGTTAGGTACATCAAAGAACCTATCATGGAACGGTAAAACGTTTCATCAGCCCTGTCTCCGGTGAGATCTGGGTGAATCCCATGATTTGTTGCAAGTGGGGTAGCAGCTGGAGTAGAACTTGACATCCCAAATTTCTCTAGAATATCATGAACGTACTTTGTCTGATGAATGAAAATTCCCTCAGGAAGTTGTTCAACTTGTAGACCCAAAAAGAATTTCATCTCCCCCATTGATGACATTTCGAACTTTTGCTTCATCACTGATTCAAAGTCTTTGCACAGACTCTCATTCGTTGACCCAAAAATTATATCGTCCACATAAATCTGAACTATCAGAAGATGACCGTCGACCTCTTTAGTGAAGAGAGTGGTATCCACTTTTCCACGAATGAACTTGTTGGCTAGTAGGTGTTGAGACAAAGTCTCGTACCAAGCTCTCGGGGCCTGGTGTAAACCATACAGCGTTTTGTCCAATAAGTAGACCTTGTTTTTGTGGATTGGGTCGGTGAAGCCCGGTGGCTGACCAACATAAACCTCCTCTTTGACCTTCCCATAAAGAAACGCCGATTTAACATCTAGCTGATATACTTTGAAGTTCTTCCAAGACGCAAATGCAAGGAAAATTCTGATTGCCTCTAGTCTTGCTACAGGAGCATAGACTTCTGTAAAATCAATCCCCTCCTGTTGACTAAAGCCCAGAACAACGAGTTGAGCTTTGTTCCTTACAACAACTCCTCTGTCGTCTCTCTTACACTTAAATACCCATTTTGTATTGATTTTTCTATGACCATCCGGCAAATCAACTAACTTCCACACTCCCAATTTCTCAAATTGGCTAAGTTCCTCCTGCATTGCATTGACCCAAGAATCTTCTGTAAGCTCCTCTTTGTAAATTCTTGGTTCAACCTGCGAGATAAAACAACTCAATGAGAATTCAATTTGCAAAGGAGCAACTGTTGTATAAAAACATGTAAGCCCTTTATCAATCTGTCTTCGAGTGCGAACGCCTGTCTGCAATTCTCCTATGATCAACTCCTCTGGATGATATGAAAGAGTTCGCGGCATCACTTCGCTTGGAACATCTACATTGCCCTCCAGATTAGTAACATTCTGATCTGCATCTTGTTCACCAACTTGGTTTGTTTGACTTGAAATCTGAATTTGCTCCCCCTCGGAATCTGAATCACCATGATCAAAGACTGGCATGTTTTCAGCTTCTTGATTATCATTCTGATCCAATTGATTATCCTGAGCAACTTCATTCTGTTGGACATCATCATGTTCACCAGCATTACTCGGACCTGCTTCATCATCATTTGAAGTTTCCCATGGTCGCCTCGAATATTCAGCTGGGAACCTTTGCCGTGACTCGTATTCGCGCAAAATATCCAACTCATCAAAGAAATCTTCATCATCCTCTGATTCTTCTCTCATGTCAAACGAATCCCACAGTTTGTCATAATGATAACGCCATGAATCTCCTGGATTCTGCGGCGGCATAGTATAACCTTGACATTCAACATTTGCAGCTTCAATAATCCGCTTCTCACTTGGAACGAAGACACGTCGCATCGGATTTGCATAACCTACAAATATTCCCTCAATGCACTTCGGACCAAACTTTCCATGAGGCTCTATAACAGTACAGGGTGACCCGAACGGTTCTAGATACTTCAAATTTGGTTTGCGGTTATTGATTAGCTCAAAGCATGTTTTGTTGAACTTCTTGACAGTGAGAACCCTGTTGAGCGTATAGCATGCAGCGGAAACAGCTTCAGCCCAAAAATTTATCGGTCACTTTGAATCTGCGAGCATAGTTCTAGCCATCTCGATTAGTGTCCGGTTTTTACGTTCTGCGACTCCATTCTGCTGCGGAGTGTACGGAGCACTAAACTCATGCAATATACCTCTTTCATCACAAAATTCTTCCATCTTACTGTTCTTGAATTCAGTACCATTGTCACTACGAATTCTTTTGATACGCCGTTGGTACAGATTCTCAATCTTCTTGAACAATGCCATCAAACTGTCAAATGTTTCGTCTTTCGTCTTCAAGAAAGAAACCCACGAAAATCTGGAATAATCATCAGTAACGACCAAACAGTAGTAATCTCCTGTAATACTTTTGACATTCACAGGACCAAATAAATCCATGTGAAGTCTTTCCAGAGGTCTCGAAACTGAATTGACTTGCTTTGTAGGGTGTGACTTTTTCTTCTGCTTGCCTTTAACACAGCTAATGCACTCCCCTTCCAGATGAAAACCTTTGATATTAACACCCAAAACTAAATCATTGTGCACCAAGTGATTCATTTTTCTAAGATGTATATGCCCCATCTTTCGGTGCCACAATCTCAATTCTTTCTCAGTTGCTCTGGACACAAAACAATGTGCTTGACCAGTAGTTGTAGTTGCTACACTCATATCTAACACATATAAATCATTCACTCTAGGTGCCCGCATGATAATCCATTCTTCAGGGATAACAAATCCTGGTTTCAAGATCAAACATTCTTTATCACTGAAGTGAGTAGTATACATATTGTCACAAATCTGCGAGATACTAAGCAGATTATTCTCCAGCTCAGTAATGTAGTTAACTCTCTCAAACGTAACAATCCCATTGGATAACGTTCCTTCACCAATAATTCTACCACCTTCATGACCAGCAAATCCCACATAACCACCATTAATATTTCTCACATCATACAGCAACGCAGTCTTCCCTGTCATATGTCTTGAAGCTCCACTATCCATGATCCATCTGGATACAAGTTTTGGAAGATCCTGCACATAACAAACTTTGATTTAACCAACTTCAATAAAAGATGCCGATTCATGCTTCGCGATCAAGGAAGCTCCGGCAATTCAAACTGTTTAGTCGAACATGGAGTCCACCCAGGCCTCATCAGCCTTAGGTGTAACCTTGACTCTTGCAATTTGAATTTTGAAGTTTTCATCCTTAAGAGGTGGAAAATTTGCATCATAATCAATTTGAATTGAATCCTCAGAAGGTGAAATCTTTTTCTCACTTTTTGGTTTCCAAACTTGTTGAGATAATGCAACCCGTTTGTAAAATTTGTCATTTTTATTTACCACTTTCTTTACAGGTTCATTTTTCACTTTGGTGTTGTCATTTTTCACACTCTTTTTCTCAACAACGATTGGTGCTTTACCCTTCTCGTCAACTTTGTTCTGTTGAATCTTCACAGTTTCAGTCTTAGGCTTCACATTGGTACACTTTCGTGCAATGTGACCAACTTGATTACATCTGAAACATGTTCGAGTATCAACAACTCGACTTGTGCCTTCAGACTGAGACTGTGAAGCTCTCTTCTCAAAGAATTCTTCATTTGATTTTGAAAAAATCTCTTTCTCTTCATCAGCAAGTGAACTCGAACTGTTCACAAACTTTTTCTTTTCAGCAAACCTCTTGTTTGGAACATTTCTTTTCTGATAATTCCTACCACCCTGATAACCACCCGACCAGTTATTTCGATTGTTATTATAAAAACGTGATGGATTAACAGATTTCTTGTAATATGATTTATCTTTCTCAAAACTCATTTTTCTCTTTGTTTGACTCAGATTGTTCACTTCTGACAACTCAACTTCGACCAACTTGAAAACATTTGTCAATTTGTTCATATTAACATTCTCAATCGGAAACTCAGAATCCGAAAACAACTTATCTGAACCCAACATCTTGTACATGACAAGATTTGATTCTTCATTTAAGTTGTTCTTAGACTTTTGTTTCGGAATATAGTTGTCCAAGAAACACCCATCTTCCTCAGTAGTGTCACTATCCGTTTTTAGCACATTTTCAACAACACCTTTTACAATATCATTTTGGACACTATCGTCATTGGAAGATGTGAACGTGACATCAATTGAATCCGGAAGATTCATTTCACTTTCTTCTTCAATTTCAACCAACCCTGATTGCTTTTTCGTGTAGTTATCAAGAACAGGTGGTGGAACTTGATGAAAACCCACCCCAGTTCCATCAGAGTACACATCTTAGCCTGCTTTGTCTTTCCCGATGGGTTTGGGAATAATGTGTTGCAAAACAAAGCTTACGGAGCTGTAACTGTTAAGCTTCAACTGGATTCGCTCGTTTTCAATTTCAGCCTCTTGAAATTTAAGTTTCAGTTTAGCGATTTCATCCAGTTGTTGGTTGATTGATTCTTCTTTTACTCTAAGCACTGCTTTTAGTTGAACGTTTTCTTTATAAGTTTTACCATTTCGATCATCATTATCTTTCATTGTTCTTTTGAGTTTTTCAAACTTCTCAGAAATCTGACGGTTTTCAAGAATTAACTTTTCATTTTCCTTTTTAACTCTTTCATGATCAATTTTATCATTTTCAATTTGGTTAGTTAATTCTTTTATCCGTTCAGTTGAAGCTTTAACTCTTTTGTCACGATCAAGAATTTGATTCTCAACACTTCTGACTTTTGCTGTCAGATCTTCAACTTTCTTACCGTTGAGATACGTGACTGTATTACAAAATTTGCACTCTTTAATGCAATTTTTGCAATCAACATTTCCATCAATTTTCTTACCTGACACATTTGTTGACAAATTTGAACTGACCTGGCTTTTTGACTCAGACACGGAGTTAGAGTCTACCTCAAGTGCCTTAGCAGCCAGCACTTTGTCAGCCATTTTTCCGAGGTTTTCAGCAGTTAACTCATGCGTTGTGTCAATAACCCCAGTGTCAACTTTCTTTGACTTCTCTATCTCTTCTTTCTCCTTCTTCTCTTTCTCTTCTTTATCTCTTTTCTCTTTCTCTTCTTTCTCTTTCTCTTCTTTCTCTTTCTCGTCTCCAGTTCCCCACCATTTATTCTGCCAATACTCATCCTCATCTTTGAACTCCTTGATTATGGCTTCCAGATCAAGAGTTTTGTCATCGACTGCAATATTTCCATATTCATCAAGATAACACTCTCTGTCCGGATCCCATATATTTGCTCTCCTAGCTTCCAAATAGATACCGGATATTCTAATTATCCTGTTTTCAGCCAACATTTTTCTGTATCTATACTTCTGCTCTTCAGTTCTGTTGTCTTTCCACGGAATAGGTTCATTCTTTGCCATGAAAGCGTAACCAACCGCATCTTCCTCAGGTAGAACATCTTGACTCCAATCGTAACCCTCATCATCATAAATCACCGCAAGAGCTCTAGATTTCTCTTTGTTTTCTTCAACCTGCTTCAATCTAGGCGGCTCGGATTTATTCTGGTGATAAATTGCCTTCTTGTAGTAATCCTCTCTGAAAGGGTTCTCCGACTCATCAGCATATGCGTTTCTGCATTCTCGTTTGAAGTGACCTTTCTGCTTACACTTGAAGCACGTCACCTTGGACTTATCGAACCCCAGCTTGGTAGATGGACCACCGATTGTTTTTCTGCCGGTAATTTCCATGAAACGTTGTGCTCGACGAACAGCACTGGCCATGCACCAACGAATGTCGATCAGTTCCATTTCCTCAGGATCTATCTGATCATAATCTTCTTTCGTCAAGTTGGTGTTGCCTATCTTCCCTGCTACTAACCCTTCATATGATTCCAACACAGATGCTAGAAAGATCATCTATTGTTTAGCAGACTCCTCGTCAAAATTCTGAGCATTCTTTAAGTCTATTGCAATGTTACATTGAAAACGATTCTTTGCATCAGAATGACTTGCAGATGATGAAGATCCACTGTGATTTCCACTGCTTTGATTGCTTTGACTTTCTTTGCTTGCTGTGGACACATTCTCAGCAGAAAACGCAGTCTTGGGAGAAGTTGCTTTTGGCATCATGCTCTTTGGATAATACAAATCCAAATTTTGTTGATAAGATGAGTGATTGACTTTAAATGTCTTCTTCAGTTCCAACTCGTGACTCTCGAGTCTCTCAATCAGCAAATCTGGAGTAAGATCTTTCGGCAAGATAGTGTTTTTTAGCATGAGAGCATAATATCTCCAATCCATCTCGTCTGGCAACGAATCGAACAACTTGTCTACTTGCTCATCATCAGAATACTTAATTCCATGTCTAGCTAATTCCAGCTTCAGGTGCCCAAACCTCTCGATCATTTTTGAAACTGATTCATTCTTTAAGCACCCAAACATATCAAACTCTTTCCTAAGTAGTTTTATTTTATTTTTCTTTATTTCTTCACTACCTATACATTTCTTTTCTAACTTTTTCCAAAGATCTTTTGCATTTGAATAATCGATCAAAGAGATTATGTCTTCCCGGACTGACTGAAATAACAATGCCACACATTTTTGCTCAGCCACAAATGATTCAATCTCCTCAGCTGATGTTAAAGTTTCACCAGTTTTATTTCCATGATCATAACCGTTTTTCAGACTCTTCCAGCTAGAAAATGCAAATGCCATCAACCAATCTTCAAACTTTCTTGACCACCGACTGTATTCCTCGATAGCCATTAGCTTTGGAGGTTTATTGAATGTCCCAAAGGCACTTTCAGATTCCCAAGCTTCCTTTTTCTTCACATTCGGCGGATTCTCATTCGCATTGCTAGACGAAGAATCATCGTTTCCGGAATTTCCAGCGAATGCGTACATGTCGCTAAACGGGTTCAAGAAAATGTCATCCATCTTGAATGTACCTGCAAAAACAGCAAACACTTAGAAAAATTTTCGAAATTTTGAAAAATGATGACTGATAAGCGAAATCTATTATTGTGACAAATAAGCGAAATAGTAATATGTCACAATAAGCGAAATCAGATGAATGTCACAAGAGCGAAATCAGACAGATAAGCGAAATCAGCAATATGACACAAAAGCGAAATCAACAACTTGTGTCACAAAAGCGTAATCAACAATTTGTGTCCCTACGAGCGAAATAAGGATGTATCAATGAGCGAAATCAGAAAGTTTATGTCCTTAACAGCGAAATTAAGGTGACTTATGTCCGTAAAAGCGAAACCCCTACGATTACCGAATAAGCGAAATCAGGTTTTAGTCAATTTTCACCATGTTTTAGTCCGAATTTTAACCTAATTCTTTCTAGGATTTGTTAATTGTATGTTTTACACGTTATACTTGAAATTCAGACCATTTCAACCGTAGGAACCAGTTCAAATCGAAAAAGTATAAAAGAAAGTGAGTAGAAATGAGAGAATTTGGTCGAATCAGCTGTAGTAGTATGAACTCCTCGTCCTGAAGCTCTGATACCACTTGTTGGATCGGTTTGCGACCCTAAACAGTCAGTTGAGAACGTTCATCTTCACATACAAAGGCGGAATCAATGCACATGAAGTTACACAGCTTTTCCTTTTCAATTTCTTCTATATTTATGCTTTCTGAATCAATTTTGACAGAGTTCGGTTACATAAAGCATGACCAGGTTCCGCTCCAACGTACACACTAACTGATCACACATGAGGTATATATAGGTAGACTGATTTCGCTCATATGGACTTCCCTATGAGCGAAACCCCATGTGACTAATAAGCGAAACCTACCTGATGACCTAATGAGTGAAACCTCAATGTCCTAATAAGCGAAATCACCTACTAACTTGTACAAATAAGCGAAATTACATCATTAAACCCTAATTTTGACTTTCAAGGTCCATTCTAACTTAACTTGACCTAAGACTTCACTAAACGTAGTCAACAGACATTCCATGCACCAACAGTAATTGGAAGGGTTAGGTACCGGTAGTTGGGACGTCCTGTCTAGGCTGGCAATTCGCATAAATCCATTAAGGACTCGTTTGCCTACCTGGGGACCCTCGACGAGAGTACTAATACCTATTAGGCCAAAGCATGCTTCCCAAACTCAAAAGAACTTTCGATTCACTTTGGAATAGTCAGAGTTTTAAACCCGAACCACTCGAACATTTTATCACCTCTCTTTTATGTTAACTCAATTTTTATGTGATTTAATACTTGTTACCTCTTTCAAAACCAAACACGACTCAAACTCATCCCCTTTAAAATTCAAAATTTATTTCAAACGATTATGCATACATATCCTTTTTCTTATACTTATACGTAATCCCAAAATGGGGACATATCATCAAGATAGGAGTGATTCCCTTACCTTGACGATTAGTTCCGCTCCTTCCCTTCTTACAACGACTTCACCAACAAGCTAGGAGTCATTTTTTTTTCTTTTCAAAGAAACCTTGTCATGCCAACCACACGATTTAGTTTTATACTTAAATCTTTAGCCATTTTGTCAAATATATATATATATATATATATATAACGGTTATGTAGCCGTTGCCAAACGGCTATATTTCCCCCTATAAATACCCAATCAACAAATCTCATTTTATTCATAACAAAACACTCTCCCTTCAAGTTTTTGAAAATAATATTAAGGATGATTCATCCGGCTCTTGTGTTTGCTGGGGTGCTGATCGTGATACTGCACTATTTGATTCTTAGCCTTCCATTAGAAGAAATTGATTCATATTTATTCTTGGAGATCTTCGTTGTTTTACCATTGTATTTTATTTGTTTGATGATAAGGGTATGATTTGTCATGTTTATTGTACTCATTTCAGAAATAAAATTTTAAGTAAACCATAGTAGGAATAAAATCATTACATTACCCTACCAACTATTTTACATACATCATCATACACATTTCAACTCGTGCAGTCAAATATCGTGACAAATTCACACATACTATCAGTATAATTCGTTTTTTTTTTCACACTCGAAATTTCATGATTGTTTTACATGCTTAAATTTGTTATGTTTCAATTAATACTATATACGCAATCATTAGTATTCGTACTCACACTCATACTCATACTCATAACAATACATTTTATACTTATGCTCGTATTTATATTTATATTCATACGTTTCATGCTTATACTTATATTCATACATTTCATGCTTATACATATACTCATACTACTCGTACATTTTATGTCTATGCTCATACTTACGTGCAAATTCATACTTAAACTTATACTTATGCTCATACTCATGATCCATTCATTCGTACCCATACGCGAGCGTAATCCGAGTGATTTGCTTACGTGGGTCCCATACATACTCAAGCATGGACTTGCTTATACTATATTCTTACACATACACATTCCTATTTTTAAATTATGCATACCCCTTTTTATGTTTACCACTTTTGGGGTGTAACATGTCTACCTATTAAACTACACTTAAACTTATTCTTTATGCAATGCACGAAAACAATCCTTATACATGAATACTATGTTGTTATACTTGATGCTTACATGGACCATACTTATGTGATATGTTTTAGTAATTAGCTTTCACGAGCCTCCATTTGACATGTATAGCGCTATAGGAGTAACGCACCGCCCCCTTTAAACTTGGGTCATGTTGAATTATAGACTTATGGTCTTTTCATAGCAACGAAATGATGACATGTGCTATGGAAAGGGCCGCTTGCGTAAACAGAGGATTGGCTAGAAATATAGCATGCCATGTTAGATCTTGTATAAACAAAGTTGCCATGTGGATTCGTTTTTAAACTTTTATACTTATACTTATGCTTAAACTTGTATACTCGCCTTTGCTTTTGCATTGAATTGTATTGTATTTTAAACATGTTACAGGTTAAGGATTAATGATGCTATGAAAATGGATAGCAAAGATGCCTAGATACTCACTTAGACGTTTAGGTTTAAAGTGTTGTATCAATATTGTTATATCATGTTTTGAACAATGTTGTTATTTGAGTTTCTTTGTAATATTTGACAATTTATCTATGTTATGAAATCGGTTGAATTAAATATTGTCACAAATAGTGTTATGAAGTCTCTTGCAATCTACGCACTTCGTCTCATCCCGATGTTTCCGCCATCGGTTGGGGTGTGACAGCATAAGATCCGTGGGCCCTATTGTCGGATATGTGACTCAAGGAAAAGCCTTCAGTTTACTTTGTGTAATAGAACTTCCGAGCTAACATCTGACGTAGCAAGTACAAGAAAAAACATGGACATGAATGATTTACACCAAGTTTTGTTGCTGCGCCAGGGTCCAATACACGAGTTCACCCTTGTTATGGATGATTACTGGGAAGATTACAATTGTTTTGAGTTTTGTCAGATAATACTTCATTTGTCGAGAAACCATACTGTCAAGAAATTAACATCTTTTAATACTTCATTTGTCGAGAAACCATATTGTAAAGATCTCTACACAAACTCTTCTACATCTTTTAACCAATTGTCCATCACTTAAGACCTTGAAATATTTGTTGAAATCGAAGAAAAGAGTAACTAGCAGAAGACGTGACGTGTTCTTCCAACAATTTGTGTATCTGAATTAGGTTCTCTGCCTTAGATCGGTCATTCCTTGTGATACATGAACGTTGTATTCTTGTCTTTCAACGTATACAGAATCAGGTTCTCAAGACAAGGATCGTTCTAATAAAAGAGAATAAACCCTCGTTTCTCCTTCGTGGTGGATTAATATGAATAAGATACCTTCGAGATACTTCGTGTTAGTTTGATTTGAATTTTGAAAGTGACAAATTGATGTATCTGGTGGGGGTGATATAGTAATTTTCAATAATGTAGGAAGGATTGTAGTAGTAGGACATTGGAATCAGGTTCTCAAACAAACCAACAAAATCCTGATAGTGAAAAACATCAGCAACCATTTTTCTTTTTCCTTCAATTTCGAGAACATTCTCCCTGTGTACGCCTCAATTCATCTTTTTTACTCTAAAATACGTTAAAATACATTAAAATACGTTAAAATACGCTAAAATACGTTACAATACGTTAAAATACGCTAAAATACCCTAAAATACGTTAAAATACCCGAAAGTATGTTAAAATACGCTAAAATACGTAAAAATACCCGAAAATACGTTAAAATAAGCTAAAATACGCTAAAATACGTCAAAAATACTATTAAATACGCAACAATATGTTAGAATACGTCAAAATACGCAAAAATACGTCAAAGTACGCGACTAACGATATTTCCACACACGTATACATATAATACGACACTATGGAGTTCAATTGGATTTCAAACAAAACTATACGTAATCATAGAATAAGATATTCGCCAGCAACCGAACGGCACCGAAACGACTTATGTTGAAGGTATACGTAATAAAATGACAAAATATGCGAAAGTTCGGCAAAAAACGAGACGTATATGCGTCGAACCGAGGGAAACACGATAACACTAAATTTGAAATAATGCCATATACGATCGTATAGGCCTATGTTGTATCGTATATCAGCTTAATACGAATCGTATAGGCCTATACGATTCGTATTAAACTTTGAATTTTCTAAAAAATAACCCTGAATTTTCTAAAAAATAACCCTGAATTTATCAGAAAACCAGGGGTATTTCAGTAAAATCATCGATTAATACGCATCGTATAGGCCTATACGATGCGTATTGAAATTTAACTTTTTCAAAAATGTTTTTTCAAATCAAGGGTTCCATCAACCACTTGTTTTCAACGGAGATGTAATGTAATGATTCCTCTCAATTGAATAGACCGACACTTGCTTCATATGACTCACTTGAATCGTCTCGGATGTAATAACAGTATCAGGTTCTCAAAACAAGGATCATTCTAATAGATTAAAGAACGCTGATATCTTGGAATTGATCTTGGAAGTTTGAACCCACCTCAATACTCTTGTTACCATCAATAATCTTGGAATTGATCTTGGAACAACATACTTTTGTTAACAACGGTTCTCCAATTCCAGATCAATAAAGGTTGCAGTTTGCAGATTCAATCTTCATTGCTTCATTAAAATTAACAAGGCGGTCTCTTTGCTTCGTCCACTAGAACTATTTGTGTATGCATTCTTAGGGTTTTTATTATTTGATCAATGGAAGTTGAAATCGGCTTTGTATTTAGCACACGAAAGTACTGAACAACCAAGATAACAGCTCCGGTTTCATTTGCTTCGTCCACTAGAACTATTTGTGTATGCATTCTGTTGGTACTGAATAACAGAATCAGGTTCTCAAAACAAGGATCGTTCTAATAGATTAAAGAGAACTATTTCAGTTATTTCTGTTGATCCACAAATTACAACAAATTGTGTCTAATGCAAGGATCTTCGAATGCGGTGTGTACGTTAAATACCGTTCACCGCTTTTTTAGTTGTTTCTCCTGTTAAGTTTCTGAACCAACCGAAATCCACAAATTCAAACAGTTTCTCCGTCGCTAATTTCTCCACTCACCGTGAAATCGAACAGTTTCTTCGTAGATTCCGTCCGGTTTCAAAGCCGGTTGAGGATTACGAGTGTTCTAGACTCGTTCAAGGCATGCAATGTTTCCTCTCAATTGAATAGACCGACACTTGCTTCATAGGACTCACTTGAATCATCTCAGAAGGATGAGATATCGGCGGTTAGCTCGAAGAAGTTTCTCTCAATCAGGTGTTCCATTAGACTTCCCCTTTAATCAAGTGTCATACGTTACGAGATTCTTCGAGAATTAGAAAAGGAGAAAATACGGAACGACAAGGGTAGTATGAGTCTGAGTCCATTGTGGTTCGTGTCAGGTTTGTATTTCCCATAGCCACCGTTTCCGTAGTAAAAAAACGGTTGCGGTTTTCATCTTGAGATGCAAGGATCTTCGAATGCGGTGTGTACGTTAAATACCGTTCACCGCTTTTTTAGTTGCTTCTCTTGTTAAGTTTCTGAACCAACCGAAATCCACAAATACAAACAGTTTCTCCGTCGCTAATTTCTCCACTCACCGTGAAATCGAACAGTTTCTTCGTAGATTCCAACAAAGTTAAGATTCACTGTGGTGGATGCAAGCATAAAGTTAGAAACCGGTGGTATTGAACCAACATTTCCTACAAACATTCTAAACACTACAAGGATGTTGGTAATTAAACGCATGTACGTGACAAAACAGGATCGTTCTAATAGATTTGAAGAGAATAAACCAAGTACAAAATCATCTGCTTTCTGAATCTGAATGTTAACTTTGACTCATAAACCCTTGAATCCCAACGCTTCTATGATGATATCAGCGTTGTTTATCACCCTGTGTGAGCATTTGAAGCCCGACCACTAGCAGAAGAACCCGACACGTCTTCTATGATGATTCAGAGGTCGGTCTCGGGTGGGCATAAGATTCGTGGGCCCTATTGTCGGATATGTGACTCAAGAAAGTCTTTGGACTGCCGCCGATGAAGTCAAATGTGATCAAACTTGGACATCAGACGTAAATCTTGAAGAAACGTAACATAATCCCAGATTGTCTAAAGAAGCGCTTTTATCATGTGTGATCCAGAGAAGACGTATCGGGCGAGTTGTGGTTGATTTATATGATGAGGTTATGAAACGAATATATGTTTATGCGAATTTAAAGGACAATACTGACAGAGGTGCTGGTCTTTTCTCCCACTGTGCAAACTTGAAAAATCTCACCATAACACATCTAATATGACACATAATAAAAGCGCTTCTTTTAGAAAGTCTGGGATTATGTTCCGCAAATTGGGAACCACATATTCGTGTGTAAAAGCTTGGAAAGATGACCGAATAGAGATAATCTGGGATTATGTTCCGCAAATTGGGAACCACATTGTAGACTGGTTGGCTTGAATAGTTTTAATAATACGTGAAAATGGAAATAATCGTGTCAAGATCTTTATCAATCATATCATCGACCAACTACTCGAAATCCCTTTCGTTTCTCGGGTTCGCATTCGACACAACACAACAAAAAATAAATTCAAAAAAACAGCGGCCTGATACGCATCGTATAGGCCTATACGATGCGTATCAGGCCCGCCGCCAGACATAACCTGCACCTGTCAGTCTGCCATGTTTTTTACTTTAATTCAATACGCATCGTATAGGCCTATACGATGCGTATTGAATTGAAAAAGTGTGTAGATAGACAGGGGGTGTGCCATTAGAAAATCCCTTTTTCAAACGGTCATTTGGCAGTTGAATAACAGTCTCCAACCCCAACCTGGAGAATCCGTGAATTATCACCAAACGGTGAAAAAAATCATTTCCCTGGTGTTGAGGAACCAATGTTACTGTCCTGGGCCGGTTTTCCCTACCCCTTTCCTGGATGCCACTTCGAGTGCTCTAAGAAACATGTCATTCATCACATTTCTTTTACGTGAAAATTGATATCGTAATAAAATTATAATTAGAGATAATTCAAATATAGCCAAAAGAGAGAAACTTAAAAATGCATTTAAGAAGTTTCACTTCCTTTTTGATGAGGGTACGTGCTAGACGGAACCGAACACCGTCTATCACCGGACCGATCATCCCCCGTCAAAAGTCGAACGATAGTCATCGAAGGTAAGACGCCATTGGATCGAGTCGGACGACCTAAACAGGTACGATCGACCTAGAGGATCTTTCCTAACTAACTCGGGGCCCACAACTCTAACTACCTGACAGTGCTGGTTCGGCCATAACTACCCCGCCACGTCAGCATACCTAATAAGTATAAATACCCCACTAAGACCTTCCAAAAGGAATAATCGCTACTTTCTTTCTCTAACTCCTCTCTCTCTTCCTAACTTACTCCATCTTCTCCCATACTTATTCTCATGCCCTAGCTTGGTCACAGAGAGGCCCCCCTCCCTGTGACGAGGCTAACGGTGTGTTTTCTTCTTGGTTGTGATCTTTCTGGTTGCAGCAAAAGACTTTCTGAGACTCTTACACAGTTAGCTCGGACCAACTGGTAGCGGAGTCTTTAGTGGCGCCATTCCTCGGATCACAAACCTCTGATTCCCAATTCGCTTCACGAAAGCTATGGCTTCGTCTATACCATCTTTTGACGATATCATAGCAGGTAGCACCACGTCTGCAGTAATCATTTATACGGTTCCTGTGGATACCATTGCTTCCCATGGTTCAGTAGTGGCTCCTTTGACCATGAGTTTTGTAATCTCCACCTCGGTCACTGCCCCAGCCTCTACGGCTTTACCTGAGTTTGATAACACATTCTTGCTCCGAAATGCGGACCTCCTGAGACATCTGAAGCAGCAGCAACAGCGTGACGAGATGTTACAGAATCTCCGAGCAAACTTGTTTGGAAATGCTTACCCAGGGGCCTATTTCATTTCTACGGGAATGCTCTCCTCTGGATCAATGGTAAGTCCAATATGACAACGTATGTTTCACAAGGATTTACTCCTATAGATGCTCCAGTTAATAACGGTCCGTATGACCTATTTCGCCAGGGATCTCTGGGTCTAAACCCTCAAGATTAGGAGTTAATCATGCCATATCAACCAACTTCGATGACTTCTCAGTCGAAGTTCACATTGAGAATTGCTAATGCTCCACTGACGCTGAAATTTTATGATGAGACGTTCGACCTGGACAACCATATGTTTGCATTCGCTTGAGCTGCAAAAGTTGAGCAATGGCCCATGCCGGCATGGTGTCATATGTTTGCCTAGACACTCACCGGTTCGGCGCGAGTGTGGTTTGACGAACTGGCAGAAGGATCGATCAACCATTTTGAAGATTTTCGGCGAACTTTACTACAGAATTTCTGCCAGCAACGAAGTTGCTCAAAGGATATCACCGAAGTACACCATATAAAGCGTCGTGATGGTGAGTCAGTAGAAGAATTCCTCGATCGATTCAATAGGGAGAGCATGCAGATTAGTGGAGCAGTCGATCAACTGCGTGTCTCCAGGTTCTGTCACGGGGTGCGAAATAACCAACTCGTAGAAAAGCTCCACGAAGATCTACCAAAAATTATGGAAGTGCTTTTGGAACGAGCTCGAGTCTTTGTCCGAGGAAAGAGTGCGTACGGGCAGCCGAATGAAACAGCAAACAAAAATACAAAAGCTCGAACCTCGTCATGGTGATGGAACACATCACCACCAAAAGACATAAACAGTAGCTGGAATCAAAACCGGAGCCTGTACGAAAAACCCAATCGGAACAATTTCTGAACAGGTCATGTACGGATTAATACCTTCTCCGAACTATCGAAGTCACCGAGCGAGATCCTCAGTACCGAAGCTGCTCGATTCCCTGTTCCCCCAAAGCAGTGCCCTACATCTGAGAAGCACTCCAAGAAATACTGCGAGTATCACAGAGACAAGGGGCACACAACTGACGAATGTTGGGCACTAAAATAAGAAATCGAGAAAGCTGTACGCTCCGGTAAACTCTCTCATCTCGTGAAAGAGGTGAATGATGGCAAGAAATCAGCAGTCGCAGCTGACAACACCGAAGCTGGTATTAACATGATCCGAACTACCGAACCTAGAGGGGTCAAGAGGTCAAACCAGCACATGGCAGCTTGGATGCACTAGCCAATGTACTTTCTGGCAATCGATCCTGACGACACTCGTGATGGTCCAATTACAATCTCTGCTATAATCGCAGGACACCTTGTCCGGTGAATATACGTGGACGAAGGGGTAGATAGCCTTATCCTTTTCCGGAAGAACCAGATTAAGGGAGGATGGGATCGAATACTGATCAACATACCATTCCAAACCAGATCGATTCAAAACGTTGAAGCACCCTGGCATATTGCTTTTATTTGCCATACTCAAGAACTAGACAAAGTTACTTTTCTCTCTCTATTTATAAGAGAACTATCCGCCTCAAAGCCGACCAATGAAGAGCCGACACGTCACCACACGCACACCAAACGTCACATCAAGAGAGTAAAATTAAAATGATTGTCGGTTACTCAGCAAAATGACTACCCAAAAAAGGAATTCAAAAATTAAAAAGACCGCCCAAATAAAAACCGAACTACGCTTGGAAACTAGTTCGTAACTTTATTAAATAAACGCCACGAACTTGGGGGACTTGATGAGGATACGTGTTAGACCGAACCGAACACCGTTTATCACCGGACCGATCATCCCCCGTCAAAAGTCGAACGATAGTCACCGAAGGTAAGACGCCATTGGACCGAGTCGGACGACCTAAACAGGTACGATCGACCTAGAGGATCTTCCCTAACTAACTCGGGGCCCACAACTCTAACTACCTGACAGTGACTGGTTCAGCCATAACTACCACGCCATGTCAGCATACCCAGAAGGTATAAATACCCTACTAAGACCTTTCAAAAGGGGTAATCGCTACTTTCTCTCTCTAACTCCTCTCTCTCTTCCTGACTTACTCGATCTTCTCCCATACTTATTCTCACGGTCGAGCTTGGTCACAGAGAGGCCCCCCTCCCTGTGACGAGGCTAACAATGTGTTTTCTTCTTGGTTGTGATCTTTCAGGTTGCAGCAAAAGACTTTCTGAGACTCTTACACAGTTAGCTCGGACCAACTGGTAGCTGAGTCTTCACTTTTGAAGTAGTTTCTATTAGTATTTTAATCTCCAATATTTTTACTATATACATTCACTATAACAACACGTCTAAATTAAAAGGTTTGTTGCACCATTGAGCATAGATGTGTGCAACTCATCATAACAAGGTGTCTAACCTGTAGGATGTGTCCAACTTTCAGTTTTATCTTTTATGAGAAGTTTGATGTATACTTAATTACAGTGATACGACTAAATCATTTTAACGGTGCACATAACACTTCGTGTCTTATTCTTGTAATCAGTTTAGATTACACAAGTACAATTCATCCATTAGAAAATTATGCCTCATCCATTAAAACGATGCATGGCGGACACATGAATTATTTGTTGGGGCGTGGTTGAGGTATTCAACCATATTTTCAAGGGGTGCGTCGGGTTTTTGCCTAAAATATACACTAATTTTTTTTTTCAATGGGTGCGGCCGTCCACCTTAACCAAAGGGTGGGTCTGCCACTGATAATTGATAAAAAAATGTGTGTATTGAAATGGAGGAAACTATACAAAACAAAGCTTCAAAAAAGGTTCTACTATGCCATTAACATCTTTATTTGTTTTCATCAAATAGTAGAGTACCTTTCGATATTAAATATGGGGTTGTCTATACCTACACTCCTATAAGGGTATACAGAGTGGGGTGTGGCAAAGTGTGGCAAACTTAGTTTGCCAATTGGTAACACCACCACCAACATAGTTTGCCACTCAAAAGTTTGTCAATTCGGTGTAGGCTTGCCGAAGTGGTGAAGGGAGGGTATGAGAGAGAGAGGGTAGTGTGAGGTGGGGTCCATTCCAATCTCAACCAATCACACTTTTTTCCTTTTTTTTTTAAATAGTTTACCACTTCACCAAGTGTCTAACCATTGTCAATACTTTTGAGCATAGTTTACCACTTTGACATGGCACACTCACATTGGTTGATTTTTTAGTTTGCCACTCTCAAGTGTCTAACCACTCCTTATACCCTAATCTAATGCCACATTGTCGTCGAACGACTGCTTGAGGTTGAATCAAACGGCTGTTTACAATACTTAATGTTAAATTATAGCCCATTGAATTTCAAACGGTCGTTTACGTAACCGTTTGCGTATACATTGAACCGTGAAGTGGAAAGGTGTAAGGGTATACGGAGTGGTGATCGGCAAGGAGCGGCAAACACGTTTACCGTGCGGTAAACACCACCACCAACATACTTTGCCGCTTCCAAGTTTGCCAAATCGGTGTTCGGTTACCGCGTCGGTGAAGGGAGTGTGTGTGGTGGGGTGGGGTCCATTCCTATCTCAATCAATCACACATTTTTCTTTCTCTTTTTTTAAATAGTTTACCACTTCACCAAGTGTCTAAACCATTGGCAACACTTTTCACAAAAGTTTAAACACTTTTGACTGATTGACATAGCACGCTCTGATTGGTCGGTTTTTTGGTTTGCCACTCCAAAGTGTTTAACCACTCCCTACACGCTAAGATTAGAAAGTAATGGGTACCACATGACCCTTAAATACTAAATAGCAATGAAATTGACAACAATGTGACGTTCATCAATCACATCATAAACTATTTCACCTAATTCTCTACTGAGAGTCAAATGGGTAACAAATCTTGTCAAAGTTAACCAGCCATAATTGAATTTGGTGAGATGGGATGTTTTTAAATAATGTCAATTTCTAACGGACCTACCAGTTAATAACAAAAGGGTGCTACTTTCTACACCCCCTACTTACTTTTCACACCCCTTCCTCTCACATACTTACAGGTGGGGCCTGTGTGGGACCGGCAGTTTTCCTCTCACAAGGGGGTATAATCAGGAGGGAGGGTGTAAATAGAATAAGCCTAACCAAAACATAAAATTACACTAAAGATGCAATGTACTGAACATGAATATTAATTGGATTAAGATACTATATTTGTTAATACATCATGAATATTATACATCATGATAGCCATTTTTTCATCTGCCAAGTAAAAAAACCAAACATTTCCCCAAAAGATAAATCAAATTTCCAAAATACCCACAGTTTTCCCCTAATATTAGTGGAAAAAAATGGGTATTTTGGATAATTAATTAACCATCATTAATCAACAAAAAGAAAAAGATATGATGAAAAACCCTAAAAATGTTTTGTTAATTATGAAGAGCATCAGGGCAACTGGGCACTTTTCTTTTGGTTTCTTGGAAGCCTTTGCCATTTGAAACAGTTGTAGTGTTGATCTTTCGAGTGAACCTGCCATTGAAGAACTTTTTGTATAGCTCCGATCTTTTATCGTCGTCGGAATCTTTGCTAGATGATGATATCCTTGTTGCTTTTACCCTACAACAATCATTGCTTAAAACCCATATTTGAAAGAATGAGAAGATGATCATAAGAACCACTATTGAGTACATCCTAGATCTCCACCATCTGCCGGAAAATGACATTACCGGTGATAAACCACATAAAGGAACTCTTGTTTTTCTTATATCCTTTTCTCTCTCTCTCTCTCTCTCACACACACACACATATACACGAAGACACAATGGTTCTATACTTCTATCTAGACCGAGAGTTAAATATATGTAGGGGAGGTGTGACGAGTTCTCATGCAATAATGGGACCCCAAGTGGGATTTTAATCCTTTATAGACAAATTCCACTCATTTAATTCACAAGCAGAGCGGAGCTCAGCCAGGACAAGTTTGGGTTCAGTTTGATTATAATCGAGCTGGTTTGGCTCAGTTCGGATTTGAAACTGAGCTGGAAATCTAAGCTCGGGCTCGGCTCGGCTTTGAGAGGATAAAATAATACATGATTACATGGTTCTTGAAATTTAGTATTCTAAAATATTTTTAATAGTTCAAATGAACATATCCAAAATAGGCTCAATTTAATATATTATAAATCAAAATCAAGTTTAATTAACAACATAAAATAAGTTTAAAATACAATATAAATTCATTAGCATGGTAATAAACATTCAATTAGTTGCTATTACTCAACTATTTGCTAAATATAACAAAAGCCCATTTAGCCTAAGGCCCTAATGTTATCTTCATGTGTTAAATATTGTCTCCTCTTCTAGTGGTAGAGGATTTGAGTCCCATGTGAAACAGATTAGATAAGTATGTGAAATGTTGCTTGAAAAAGAATGCTAAATTGTATCACATAACTTTATTGTGGAGTTCTAGATCTCTTTCGCTCAAATCCGTGTATGGATGTTGGCACACGCATGGTTGACCCGTGGGACAAGATCGAGAGAGGACGAAGAATGTAATGAGAGGTATATATGTACCGTGTTTAGAGGTTTTCAAAATGTCCGTTTGTCACCTTGAGTTGGCTACTTAGACCAGTGGGTATGGGAGCAAGAGGATGGGCAGCCACGTCACCGTCACGTAGGAGAGGCTTGGAGAGGACGGACCTAGGGGGTGGAGGATGAACCCCTTTATATATATATATGTATGTATGTATAAATGTGTGTGTGTTAGGAGAGAGGAGAGAGGCCCGTCTTCATCGGCTTGGGGAGGACGATTTGGACGGAAGTAGGGGCGGCGACGTTCCTGGGGGGTGGTCTTTTTGGGGCGGCTTGGGGAAGACGGGCCGGAGGACGGTGCCATACCCTCCGGTCTTATAGTTCGATAAGCTACTAGGGAGTATTATCTAGGACAACCGTCTAGACTATCTACTTTTGGCATGATATATATATATGGTCATTATGGGAACTCTAAGGCAAGCTTTTGAAGATTGTTTTGTCGCTCACAGTCAATTTTCTAGTAGTGATATGTCGCGCTATATTAACGAATAAGTGTTGATATATTTAAAGTATTTGAATGAAAAACCCACATAACTACACTCTAAAAGAAGTCACACGAACCAAGGGACAAATTGAAAGTGTACTTTAAACCCTAGCAAAATCATATACACTTTGTGTAACGTGTAATTTTGATGTTTAACCCTATCAAATTAATATTACTACATTGAACATTATTTTTCCCTCAAAAGTTATCAATAGGCAAGTATTTAGTATCAAGCATAAACCAAGATAACTCGAGCTTTAGTTTTATAAATCCAACATGAAATTTTTCGAACACTTTTAATTTGGTTGATAGGACAGCCCTACTGTACGAGGTAAGGAAAAGGTGTCCTATTTCTACGTGGGTCGATTTTTTATATGGCCAACCAGCTAGATTATATGTGGGGGATGAGTATATTTGGTCTACTACTGGCGTTCAGCAGGGGGACCCCTTGGGACCCCTCCTTTTTGCCCTTGTTCTACACCCCCTTGTTCACCGAATAAGGTATCGCTGCAAACTTCTATTTCACGCCTGGTACCTAGATGACGGAACGCTTATTGGAGACGCCACCCAAGTGGCTAATGCTTTAGATATCATCAGAGCTGAGGGTCCTTCCTTAGGGCTTCAACTTAATATAAAGAAAACTGAAGTTTTCTGGCCAACCTGCAATGGTGTAAAGGTTCAGGAGGGCTTATTCCCTCGGGGGATTGGGAGGCCGGTGCTGGGTGTGAAACTCCTGGGGGTGCCGTTAGTCGTGATGCAGAGTTTATTAGTAGTATGGCTCTTAAAAGAGCGAACTGTGCAGTCGAGCTGATGAGGTGCCTTAAACGCCTACGGAACCCTCAGAGCGAGCTCCTCTTGCTTCGTTCTTGTATGGGTGTTGCTAAATTACTGTTTGGTCTTCGAACGTGTCAACCTTCTTTGGTCGGGGGAGTTGTCGCTGTTTTTTATGAAGGCCTCCGGGGAGCATTAGAGGATATTGTTGTTTGTGGGGGTGCCTTTTTTGGAGATCTCCAGTGGAGGTTGGCTTCTCTCCCGACCCGGTTTGGAGGCTTAGGGATTTGTATTGCCGAGGATGCCTCTTCATATGCTTTTGTGGCTTCAAGGGCCCAAGTTTGGGGTTTACAAGACCACATACTCCGGGAATATGGTGAGGATGTTTTAGACTCTGATTACAGGAGTGCGTTGGACCTTTTGCATAGTTCTCTTCCCGACCTTGATATTGGCGGTTTCTACATTAAAGACACCGCCCTCCTAAATCCCAGAAAATTCTGGCGAATGCCTTATATGGCGAAATTGTCAAAAGGTTTGAAGAGAAGTTTGTTTTATCCCCTCGGCAAAGAGCTGTGTTTGAATGTCTACGTGCCCCACATGCTCAGGATTTTCTGTCTGTCGCACCTATTGAAGGCTTGGGGCAACACATGTCGGTTGTGGAATACCGTGCTATCCTTAGATACCGACTGATGATTCCTTTGTTCCCAGTTGACGAGCCATGTCCGGTATGCCGCAAAGCGTGTTTGGATTCTTTCGGCGAGCACGCGATCCACTGTAAAGAGCTACCAGGGTTTAAATATCGGCATGATTGGGTGAGAGATGTGTTATGTGATGTTCTTAAGCGGGCCGGGATCTCTGCCAAAAAGGAGGCTCTAGTAAATTTCCTGACTGGCACCTTAGAGGGGAGGTCCACTTTACGCCCGGTGGACATCCTTGTGTTTGGATGGGAATGGGGGAAACACGCTTGTGTAGATCTAACTGGAGTCTCCCCCCTTGTCGGGCTCAAGGACAAGGGCTTTGTCGTAGGGCAAGCGGTGCTCAAGGCAGAGACGAGCAAAGTGGCAAAACATGAGAAAGCCTGCCTGGAGAATCAACATGTGTTTGTCTCGTTTGCTTTTGATACCTTTGGTGGTCTCTCTCCAGACGCTGTGCGACTTTTGAATCGGGTTCAAAAAGTCGTTAATAGTAATTCTTCGTCGCTAAAGGTTTCAAACTTTGTATTTAGTAGAATTGGTTTTTCTATTCAAAAGGGGGTGGCGGCGCAACTTGTTGCCCGGCTACCTGCCATTGCTTTGTAAAAAAAATAATAATAAAAATAAAAATAAAAAAACAACAACATGAAATTTATAAATCCAACATGAAAAACATTATTTACAGAGGAGTTGGCTTAATGATTTATATTGATACTAAACTAATTTATGTATGTATTACTGTATTAGTGTTTATGAAAAAGAAATATATGAAATATAAAAAAAGATGCAAAACAATTAACACCATACGTATATTTAAAAGTATATACGTGTAACTACGAAAAATAGTAACGTTTTGAAGGAGACACCGAGAATCCCGCTACGGTGTTGATAACCATTTTGTAGTCTAACGAATTCATTGTGCCGTTTAAATATATAATCTTCTTCCCCCTTCACTTTTCATTTCAGTTGCGAATATGATAGGTCGGGTTGATATGCGTTATGATATTCTCAATCTCGTACTCATTTTTTTAGTTTTATCTCAATTTCAGTTCTATGTTTATCAGGTACCTGATTACTCGTTAATAGTTGGGGTTTAATTTTTCCTATAGAACCACGATCGACCCTGTTAATGATACAAGACGATTAATATTATGCATATATTGGTGTTCCAGTCATCCGAAATCCAATCCAAAACTTATCCTATAAACTAGCTTAAAATATCTAAAAATCAAGTATAACTCTACCAATTTGAAATTTCAAATTCTAATCTCGTCGGAATCACATACATACCATCGTTAACAATTTACGATTAAATTTTTAAGTATTACAATACTTATTTCATAGTCAAAGACCGAGATGGAGCGAAACTACACATAATTTTGTATAGTGTATTATTATTATATCTATATTTGATTTCCGTATAGGTAATATGGTTTTGATAACGGCGAAGAAAACATATGATATGGAAAACCTAGTCGATACTTCGATTTGTAATCTTCTACCATCCATAATCCAACCTTTAAATTCCTTTTAGTTGCTCATCGCAAACAAAAGAGTGGGCTGTATGAACGTTATCACACACTAGATTAGAATCTTACATCATATATATGTACCGAAGATGGTAAAAAAATATACCCAAAAGCTTGATTTGTTACTCTAGAAAGTAGTTAATGCAACAAATGTTTCATAACAAAAATATAATACCCAAAAGCTTGATTTGTTAGTATAGAAGGTGGTTATACAACAAATGTTACGTAACAAAAGTACAAGGACCATAAAAATCTATAACCATAGTAAAGGAGCATAGAAAATAATAATGTGTCGTATAGGTATCGTTTGCATACAAACAGTGGCGGATCTTGCCCGTTGAACGTGCCAGGACCGAAAGACACGGGCACTAAAAAAAAGCCGGGCCAAACATAGTATATATAAAAAATTTCGATCGAAATGTGGAAAATTACCACTACGGCCGAAAAACTTGCCCGGCCCGTGGCCCTGCCAGAGCCCTTCTAAGAACCGCCCCTGCATACAAAATCCTTATTGCAAATCACTAAATTGTACATAGTTACATACACACCAAAGGGCTTATAGCATAGTGGAACCAAGATGTATTAAAAATGTGGTTCTCTTCAAGTGTTGACGGTTCAAGTCTCATGATGAATAACTGAATATTGGTGTGTAGATTTAAGAGTAGCTTTAGCTTTAGAAGGTGTGTATTCACTAACGAATCCTTATTGCCCACCGATTTTTTGCTCGTAGTGTTAATTTTATCGAAAATTTCCGATTTTTTTTGTAGTGTAACATATTGGATTTTTAAGAGTCCGGCCACCACCCATTTGGATTTTGAGAGTACGATCCCCACTGAATTTTTGTTCAAGCTCTGCCGCTGTGTGTATTACCGCTGTGTGTATTAGACTATTAGCCATTAGAAAACATAGTTATGTACATGCATATACTCATACAAACAACTATATATGCTAATATGGATACACAGGGGCGGACCTATTAACAAAGAACGGGTTCCCAGGAACCCATTCGGTTTTTAATATTTAGTGTAAATATATATATATAACAATCTGAAAAGGAACCGATAAGTAAAATATAAAGAGAACCCATAAAAAAAGTCTTGGTTCTCTACTGGTTATGTCCGCGTTAATCTTCCCAAAACACCCGGGTTCGAGTCCTGTTTTAGGCACAATTATATTACTCTTTTTGTTTCGTTTTTCTATTTTATTTTTATTTTTTTCTTTAATTTTAAACCCATTTAGGGTTACAACAACACAAACCCATAACATACAAAACATCAGAGAACAAAGTAACAAACTAAACCTCGCCTCCACTCCACCTTCAGCAACATCAGAGTCAGAATCAGCAGCGGCTCCTCCATCTTCCGACCACCTCCGCCGACACCGACCGTCCTCCGCCTCCACCTTCCGACCACCTCCACCATTGTTCATTCTTTCAAATCTTTTCTGGATTTTCTAGGTGTATTTGTTGTAAATTTTGGTGAAAAAAGGTAAATCTTTATGATGAACCCTTCTTCATTTTGACATTTCTGTTAATCTTTCGCAGAAAAGAAATCCAAATGATTTTGGTACATTTATATGAACATATTTGTGTGCCCCTGTTGCTGAGTCTTGTTTGAAGGGGGTATTTGTGGTGTGATTTGAAAAAAAGTTTACAAATTTGCAATAAACCCTTTTCAATTTTTTGTTTTTTGTTTTGAATCTGTGAAAATTGCTTCAATCATACATGTATAACGCATATATGTGTATCATCAGCCTGAGTAGTGTGTTCTGCTGAATCTTGAAGAAAAGCCCATAACTTCAGTCTCTTATCATCTTATGCGGTTCTCATCATGGGTTCATGTTCTTTGACTTTTAGTATTAAAAGTGACTTTTGTTGGGCATTTCAAACAGCAAGGTGTGTCCTTTTAATGTTTCATATTCATATTTGAACTGTTTATTTTTGAACTCTAAATTAAATTCAAGAATGTTTAATCCAAGTTCAGGTCTATATTGTTGAACATAGCAATTAGATGGTAAGTAATTTAATTAATCTTAGTCGAACAGAAACGATTAAGAGAATCTCTTAGCTAATAATCAATAGAAATGGTTCAGTTAGAGCTTTGGTAGTTGAACCGGTTGTTCAGTTAGATGCTTTTGTAGATGAACCGGCATCAAATAGTGCTTATTTATTCATCTTTTTATGCTTCATGTGTTTTTAGAGACCGAGATAAATCGTGGGATAGGAAAAAATATTGACTTTAGTGATAATGCCCGACCCGACCCGACCCGAAAATTTGAACGTTTGAGTTGACCGAAACTTAAACACCAATGAAAAAAAATTCTAAAAAAATTCTGGATCCGCCACTATGGATACATAGATTCATATATAACCTATCAAATTATGCTATAATTAGTGGTTATGGTTGATTCCTAGTTAGTTTTATTAATCGACAAGAGTAAAAGTAGAAGAAAAAATCAAAGGCAAGGATCGGTTTTCCAATAACTATAAATCTAAAAATGCCTCCTGTATCCAATCTGTATTAACTAAATTCCCACCTACCCAGCAATCATTATATGTCTCTTTCTTTGTTTATTTTCTTCTTGTTTTCTGTTTCATTTTCTAACATTTATGATACGGGTGAGCATGATTTAATTCGGTATGGATACAGACGTGATAATAGGTTTTTTTTAACGGCTAATTTTTTTAATCCTCTGTCGTCTATGGACTTGTAACCAAGATCTTTCCCTTCTGAACTTAGGTATTTTAAAAGATTTGTCTTTGCCAATGGACCACCACCCCATTGGTGTGATAATAAGTTTTTAGTTCGGGTTTAAAAATAAGTTTTTAATAACTTCAGTTTTTTACCCCATTGTAAAACCATATCTTATACAGGATTTCATACCCCATTGTATACCTAATAGTTTTTATATGGAAGCATATTGGCAATTACTCCAATTATATATGCAAAGTGCCTTTCCAACTTTGCTTCCAACACCCGTAGTGGAGTTTTTAGGACGCTTTCCCTAAAAAAACGCCCCTTAACGCCGTTGGACCGCCTCCTTGGGTGTTGTTTTCAAAAGGCGGGGGGGGGGGGGGGGGGGGGGGGGGGGGCTTTAAAGAACGCCGGTCCATGCTTCCTCCACTTTTATTTGTCCAATAAGAATATTCCAACTAGGGCTGTTCACGAGCCGAGCCGAACCGAGCGGACCTTTGCTCGTGCTTGGCTCGTTTACAAACCGAACCGAGCGGAGCGGCTCATTTAGAATCGAGCCTCAAATCAAGCGAGCATTTTTCGAGCGGTAAAAATTCCGAGCGAGCGTCGAGCGAAGTTCGAGCGATTTAGACAACCGTGTTGCCCAATTTAAATTTTCTGAGAGTGATAGTGACAATGTTGGGTAGCAAGTTTTTATGTCTTTAAAAACATGCACATTTCATGGCATCATATTTTTCTTATGAATAACAATGTTGTGGCCGATGAGCCGATGATTATATTGCATGAATAAATACGTTGAGAGCAGGAGACGATCGACTTAGGGTAACGACATGAAACATTGAGGCGATGAGCAGACTATCATTTAACGGTTTATGGTTTAACTTTTAGATTTGATATTAATTTTTTTAACGGCGTGGTTGGGCTAGTACGTATAGATATAGTTGTAAATTTGTATATAGTGGACCAAAATCTAATAGAATGGTAGATATAAAACTCTAAATTTAATTTATATTTAAGTATATATGTATGTGTAATGTGTGTACATATTTAGGTGTGTCTATATATATGTATAATTTATATTTGTGTGTGTATATATATATAAGTGTATAAACATGTTTATTATATATGTAAGTGTATATGTATATATACATAATAATTCGAGCCGAACCGAGCCGAGCGGACCTTTGCTCATGCTTGGCTCGTTTACAAACCGAACCGAACAGAGCGGCTCGTTTACAACCGAGCGTCAAATCGAACGAGCATTTTCCGAGAAATTTCCGAGCGAGCGTCGAGCGAGCGAGCGACGAACGGCGAGCAATTTGAACGGCCCTAATTCCAACTAATAGTATTTGTTTTATTTTTTTATTTTTTAAATAATAATTGGGTAATCATTGATGGGGCACTATTAGGCATTATCCCACTACACCCATATATGAAAAACGCCCCATAATGCCCCTTTGCAGACTGGGATGACACGTGTCGCACAATGCCCATGGGTTTGGGCATTATTCATGTCTACCACCACACATGGTCTTAGTGATAGAGACTCTTGGCTTTTGAAGAAAACACCAGGGTTTAAATCCTGGTATGATGATTTAGTATTTATTAGTGTAGTTTACGAGTACGAATCATGTAACCTTTTGTCATTAAACAAATATACGCACAAGTTATTTCAAGGCAGTTGTACCAAGGGTGGTGGTGGATGCACCACTTGTGGCCTAGTGGTAGGGAGGTTTGGGTTCTTCAATGAAGACTCAAGTTCAATCCCCACTTGTGTCACTTTGATAGATTAGCCAATGATGAATAAGCCTAGCCTTCTTGCAAAAGTGTCAGGTTCTATCCTGAGTCCACCCGTGTTTTCTTCCCACCATGTGTTACGCTAGAGAGTGTTCAGCTCTTTTGGTGGCATAACGTCTGTCAAGTGGCAGTCGGCGATATGGTTTCTCGGAGGAACTTCCAAGCCAAACTATGAAGCTAGCGTATGCCCGATTAAAACAACATAATCTAAAAGACTGAGAAACAAGCTAGGCTCTTCAATTTGAAGAGTGTCGTAGCCAAAAATAAAAAAGTCGTCCTTCCGGAAAAAAATTAAAAACGAAGGGTTGGTGGTGTGTGTTGTGATTGTACAGTCACGAGACTCGTGTGGAAAACCATGACAGACAAAGTACGCAAGCCGAGGTAAAATTGTAGCATAAAATGTGGGTTTGATTTAGTACTATCAACCTAGTAAGTAGTAACATAAAATATGGCCAAAAATTATCTTTTTCTCTGTTGTACCATTCTTAAAATAATCCTATCATATTATAGTTTTTAGTTAGCATTGAGTACGATTTGACTCTAACATGCCCAAAGACTAAATGATTCATTTAAGTATCCTAAATTAGACCATGGGGTGTGGGTGTCGTCCCCCCCACGGCGTCGCTCGTCCCCTCCGTCGCACACCGCCCCCTCCCTCAGTCGCGTCACTAGCGTCCAAGAACAGCCGTTTGGAACGAGCCAATTGATTGGCTGGATGTTTGATGTTGGCCACCATATAGAGAGAGAGAGATATTTAATTGTTATGGGTCACCATTTTCAGATTTGGGACTATACTCCACACCCTTGGGTAGTCCCCAAGGGGATGGTCCTTCACCCATAGTGATGTGGCGCATACGTGATGGGTAGTCCCCAAAGAGACTAAGCAAACTACACCCCATGGTATTAAAGTGGCGTTTGTTCGTTGAAATTCATAATAATCCAAAAAATCAATAATTGGAATTTTATTTGTTACCTGAATAGAATGTAGAATCCGTTTTGATTCAGTCTATCAACCTTGTAACATAAAATATGGACAAAAATAATATTTTTCTCTATTGTACCATTCTTAAAATATTTTAACCAAATTTTATAGTTTTAATTAGCATCAAGTACGATTTGGCTCTAACATGACCACAGACTAAATGATTCGAATTCTATTTGTTACCTTTATAGAATTCGTTGTAATTAAATCTAGAATCAGAGTTAAAAAGTAGAGGTGTAAAGAAGTCGAGACTCTTCTTGTGACCTACTATATGAGATTAAATGAGTTTGCGACTAAATAAGTTTGTTAAGTAAAAGAGTCCAACCTAAGTTTTACTTATTGAGTCCGTGTATGCTTATGAACCTAAATGAATCTGCTATTTAAAGAAGTTGTATTTAATACATTAATAATAATATAGGGAACACACGGTAGAGTGGTCAATTTCACTACGATAATAAAATTTAAATAAGGTTTATCTTCTTCATAATATAGCCTTAATCTATTGTATTCAATTTTAAGTAAAAATGGTTTCACCAAAATGAAAAGAAAACAAAGCTTAAACCTTTTATGGGAACAATGGAGTCATCTTCTTCGTAATATAACTCTAATACATTGTATTCATTTTTCACATAAAAAACTTACAAATCCTTGTTTCAATTGTGTGTAGGTTCGCATCAAAACAAAAATCCAAGAGAAGGGTTACCCTTCTATACCAATCTACCTCCTTTAGGTGTGTTAATAAGAAAGACTATTTCCGTAACCGTGGTTCAAGCGACAGTCACGAACGAATACAATACCACGAAATCCGTACATTCAGACTGAAATAGCAATAACCAATCTACCAATCTACCTCCTTTAGGTGTGTTAATAAGAAAGACTATTTCCGTAACCGTGGTTCAAGAGAAGGGTTACCCTTCTATACCAATCTACCTCCTTTAGATTTTCCCAATGGAACTTAATTAGGCGATTTAGGCCCAAATCCAATTGCTCCAACATGACTACTTGAGTGATGACAGATGAGTACACTTATTAATGACCAAGGGCCCAGTTAGAAACACTGTGTATAATAATAGTTAAAGTGTTTTTTTTTTTTGAACTACTATAATAATAGTTAAGGGGCTGTTTGGTAGCCTCTTAATGACCATTCAGATGCTACCTCTTAATGGTTTAAAACCTCTGAATGAATAAGAGGTAACTTCAAGTCTGAATGGTTAAGAGGTAACCTCTGAATGGTAAATCATCACATGTCACATTCTTCTACCTTCTCATTGGTAAAATTTTTAATGGTTCCATTAAGAGGTAGTCTCTTAATGACCATTCAGAGGCTACCAAACAGCCCCAAGTAATCTTATATTCTTCTAAAAAAATTTAGAAGTTGTTTAATTGGTATTTAGTATATCTGTAAATTTTGGACGCTTTTTGTAAGAAAAACAAAACAGGAAAACATTTTTTATTTTTCATTTATTAACAAGACTACTCACACAACAACCCAATGTATTTTTTCTTCTTAAAAATAGTTTTTATTTTTCATTTATACCCTTAGTAGCCCATGTTGAGCTATTTTAACCACTCGTTTGTGAAACCCGATTCAATCATTCTACATCTTTAACTGTGGTACATATTCGTTGGCATAATCCAGTAGTTGAGTGTTTCTAAAAAAAAATCAATCAAAAATTCTGCCGAGTAAATGGGTCTGATGACCAAAATAGAAGGTTCAAAAAAAAAAAAAAAAAAAACCCAAGTATTGAAGTTAGTCGAGAATAAGGATTTGCCTAACGGTTTGGATGTTATCTTCTTTTAGCCACTTAATTAGCCACAAATTCCTATCTTTAGCCTAAGCCAAAACCCGTAAGACCTTTTGATGTGTGCATTGTTTATGTGAACGATGGAAGTGTGATTATCTTTCAAGCTTATGATAACAAAGCTTTGTAGTATGGTTTTGAGTGTATTATATACTGGTGAATCTGTAACTAGTCTGCTTGCAAACCGAGAGGAGTGAAACATTGTGAGGGGTGTGGGAACATGTGTAAACTTGAAGCATAGTTAAATCTGGTTAGGTATATTCTTTGATTTTAAGGGCAACATCAATTTTACTCACTGAGTTTATAAACCTATTGAATGTGTCAGTCTTGTGAGTTTGGGTATGACTTTGGACCATGGCTAAGATTTTGTAAGGGAATTGTGAAATGTATTTGTTAATGATGGTTGGATGGTTACAAGAGAGCTTTGCTTGGGGGCAAGCAAAGGGTAAGTGTGGGGATGTGATGTGAGGGTGCTTAATCGTGTTTTAAATTGTTTAATTATGAGGCTTTACATGATTATGTGTATGGAAACGGTTTACTTTGGGTTGATTTTGATTTACAGGTACTCGGAGCATAACGAATGGCTTTTAGAGCTTGACGGAAGGTTTTCGGGGAGCATTATGGAGTATTGGAAGCATACACACAAGTTGGAAGGCCAAAATATGAAAAACGGGAAGTTCGGTAGCAATCGGCGCCACTAGGCGCTGATTTCAGCGCACCACAGAAGGAAAGTACTATTTGGCGCACTAGGCGCTGTTTTTGGCGCACTGGGCGCTGAATCCCAGACCTGACTCGCGAATTTCATATTTTTCCACCATATTTAAGCTCAAACATTCCCCAAACGAAATTATCATTAACCCTAGCCGTTTTTCACTTCCCACGGACGAAACATGGAGTTCCCAACCTCAATTCAATCATCAATCATGCAATTCCTCATCAAGATTGAAGATCAAATCAAGAACATGAGCGGCTAAACCACCCGTGATCATCTCCGGGACTAGGGTTTGTGTTAGGAACCGGGTTGACTTAGTTTTACAAACTTTTAGATTGAGATTTGACTAATCATTCGGTTAGTTTATCTTTATTGTTTATTTGTTTTTTTATTAAACATTGTTGGATTATCATTTGCATACTTGTTCATCAGTTATTTGGTTTTGTCATCAACAATTGGGATTAAATTCTAAGTTGTCATTGTTCTTCAACCTTTAACCATTGAACTTGTTTATGTTTATGAAATCTAGGATTGGTAATTAATTAGGTTACTATTCAGTTGCATCAATCTTTCGGTTTCGATCGTGGATCATTGCAATCAAATATATTATCTGTTAATTATTTATCAAAACAAGTAGTTAGCAAATCATGTCTATGTGATTTCCAATTGGTAGTAATTAGGTTACCCGTGTTTCTACACAACCTGAAAACCCGGAGTTTGGTCCATTTTCTCATTATTGTTTACAACTACAAGTTACATTTATTTTCATAATCATTCTCAAAACTGCAAAAAGCAATTAGTTTAGTAATCTATACTATAAAATAAAAGAAACCACTTTAGGGACACTTGTCATCATATTAGGCCTTCTCTTATAGATAATTATTATTTTAGTTTAATCTCTTCTAATTAATTATAGATAACCCTCCTATTAAATATTATTTAGTTTAATAACTTATGGATAATTATTATTTAGTTAATCTCCTTCTCATTTATAATATTATTTATTTGAATTAATTAGAGTTAATTACTGTTTTCGTCCCAGTGGTTTGTCAAAAATCACTATTTCAGTCAATTAGTTTAAAAATTGCGATTTCAGTCCCTATGGTTTTACTTTCGTAACTATTTCAGTCCACCTCGTAACCATTTCAATCCATGTACTTAACAGAATAATGGATTGAAATTGTTACGAAAGTGAAACCACAAGGACATAAATGGTAGTGATAATACCCGCGAATTTTGCGGTGTTGAGAAATGATATGTTTTTTACTGTTTGAAATTTTTTTTACGTATATACCGATCGTAAAGAAATTGTACACATAAAATTATTACGGAAATCTAGAGTTCACGATGAAAATACAACGAACCAACGTACTATAGATATAAAATATCTTTGACTTGAATCATATCATATCATCCAATAACACTAAACCTATCGTGAACAAAGTATATAATAAAAAAATAAATTATCTAAACTTTCTTGCCTCTTTTTTGTGTTGATAAGAAAATAAAATATATTTTTTTGTGGTTCATCTTTGACATACAGTAGAATTACACAATTTAATGCAAGTAGTTTCTTTTATTTGAATCCATTTTCTACTTGATTCGAATCCATGTTTCAGTGTTGTTTGAAAGTGGGACCCTAGTTTTGACGCCATGAATCCTCTAAAAAAAGAAAAATCAACCTAAAAAAGACAATAAATTGAATTTTTTTTAACAAAATTCAATAAAAACATGTGATCATCAACAAAATATATCTCTAATCTTACATACTATGATCATCACCACGCTAACAAAAAAATATATTTCTAATATTACATACTATGATCATCACCACACTAACTTGCAGTGTCACATATCTAACATGATATGAATGTATTTATGATGCAACTTTTTTCGGTAAGGCTTTCTCTATACCTCTAAAGACCAGCTGTGAAAGCTCTCTCATACCATACAAAATGAAAAATCATATGAAATAAATTATAATTAGCAGGCTCTGAATGCCAAAAGTAGTGTTCTTGTACCTTTTTCACTCTCTCATACATTTCAACATACTTCTCATTCCTTTTCGCCAAACGATGTTTGTTGTAGTATTTTGCGTTGAAAATAGCATTCACAAAGACCCTAAATGGGCGTTTAGTTCGTGAAGTGTTTTGGATAGTAATTAGAATCTAAAAAAAAGACAAAATTACCCCGAATTAAGAATGAAGATATATTTAAAAATTTACAATCTCTTAATGTTAGACAATTTATAAAAAAATGCTTAAGAACCTGAAAGGACTTGCATTGATTTGAGTAAACAATTTTATGTTGAAAACAATTTTATCAAGAGAAGATCTTGTATTACTCTAAATTGGTGATAGTGGATTTTAAGCGGCTCTAGTAGTCCCGTGGTTTTTACTCTCCTTTCTTGAGAGGTTTTCCACGCTAAAATTTGGTGTCTCGTTTATTGTTCGTTTGTATTGTTTCTGGGTCGGTTTGGTATTCCCTATTTGTTGCATCCTCACAGGTTCATTCGGGTACGGGAAAAATTTTGGTCACACGAAGTTGCTTCCGCGCGTTGTTTAGTTTACCGTTTGTGACCATACCGCTGCGTTTTTTCCCAACAAAAAGTGCATTGGATATTACTTCATATAACACCTCATTCTTTATTCTATAGACAACGTTCCCGCATACAACATAGTTGTAGTGAATGGGTGTGCATGGGATGATTTGAGTCGGTTATGGCTCAAAATCATAATATCGGTTAATAAATAACCATAACCATACCCTACCGCTTATGATGGTTTCAGTTATTTGATTTTGATGGTTGTAGTGGGTCGGTTAACTATGAATTTAGGCTAGCTAAAAGTAACTCAAAATAATATAATTATATGTTATTTGGGTTTGAAAGTTTGGGCTCCGTCCATGGAATAAATTGTTATTATACATTTCTATCAATCTATGTATTAATATATTACATTGCATAAAAAATACATATAATCTATTCTAGATTTACCGATTATTATTGAATATATAAACAAAACAATATGATATAATTCATAAATTTAAACAAACGTTCAACGAAAGTGATATGATATAACCCATATAATCAAACAAACGTTCAACCGGAAACATCAAATACTAAAAAAGTTTTGAAAAGTCCAAATCCGACGTAGGTTATATTATACGTCCGTTTGATTAAGGTGGATATGGAAACATCGATAAGCATAACCAACCCACTACTTTTGGTTTTCAGAAATATATTAACCGATCCACTGGCTTTGGATTTGGTTCGGTTTTTTTGAGTTGAGTTTTATCGGTTAATTTGGTTATAGATTAGTTAATTCGATTTTTTACACGTCTTTCACTGGTCACTAGTGCCAATATAAAGCTTTAGAATCACTTTATCTAAAATAAAAGAATATGTTAGAAAAATAAAAATAATAAGAATTGAAGCAAGCCTCTCTTTCTTCCTCCTCGTGAGTCCCAGTCTAACCCTAATTGCCATTGCCAGAGACTACGCGTAACCGGAAATCACCAATCATTTTTGTCGCCGGAAAACCTCACTTTTCTCTCTCTGAGCGCCGATTCATGTTTGAGCTATTTGTCTCTGAATCCCTGATACTCTCGCACAATCAATCGATCGAAGTAGCCGCAGAACCCTAAATCGCAGGTACCATTCTATTATTACTTGTGTATTTCATTCCTTATTTTCCTAGATTGTTACTTGTTTTAAAAACTTAACAAATTGAAGTTTGATCCAACAATTGGGCTTTGATTGATTACAGTAAGTAATTTAAAATGTGTTTTACTGTTCACACACAACTCTATCCTAATGGAATTCGGTTTTGCTAGAGTAGGCATTATGAGCAGGTTGCTCTTTCTTTCTAAGAGGCCTTTGTTGCTGCAGCATTATGTTCTTCATCTATGTTAACTGCTGATATATATATATATATATAGTGAAAGTGCAACTCAAATTAGAATAATGAAAAATAGACGATACGAGTTTCATTTATGATAATTGAACGTTTTAAATTGATGCATTAGAAATATACAACTTCAAATTCACCCGTGTCGGCCTGTTTTTGGCTCCACTTGTAATGTTTAGTAGTTTTCTGTGTAAAATCAGCCAACAGTTGTTAATTTTATCTTACAAATTCGTGTCTAACAATTGCAATTTGTTGTTTTTTTACTAGGCGAGATGCATAGCCTGAAGCTGCAATGTTGACACAGTAGCTTTCAACAAGTCAAGATTACAAATTATGGTAAGGCTAAGATACCTGAAGCAAACTTCCATCAGGGCTCTTTTATCTCCTATCAGTAGCAATGATGCCCTCTTCAGCTATTCAACGATAGCAGCATCATCAGCAACCAATGGCGTTCTTTTAAATCCAATATATTCATCATCCTATTCATTACCCGTCAATAAATTACACGCAAAGGATGTGGTCGTAACATTCCAAGAATGGTTCAAGTCTAGAGGCAATCCTTTTCTCGACCGTATACTTGAAATATTATCATCTCAAACCAACGTCACTGAAACTGAAGATTTTGTTTCACAGCGTGAGGCAGCTGACGTGGCATTATCACGGCTTAATCTTCGTCTTACGGAATCACTCGTTCTTGATGTGTTATATTACGGGAAAGATGTTTTGTCTTGCTTAAAGTTCTTCGATTGGGCGGGTCGCCAACCTGGGTTTCACCACACCCGCGCTACGTTTAACGCCATTTTCAAGATTCTTTCGAAAGCGAAGTTAATGTCGTTGATGTTGGATTATTTGGATAACTACGCTAAGCATCGCGGCACTCATAAGACCAGCTATCATAACATTTTGGTGATGGGTTATGCTGTGGCGGGAAAACCCGAGATCGCGCTCCATCTGTTTGGCCGGATGCGTTACCAGGGTGTTGATTTAGATGATTTTGCGTATCACGTGCTTTTAAACGGTTTGGTAGAGGAGAATTGTTTCGATGGAGTTGAGTCGATTGCGAAACAGATTAAGATGCGTGGGTTTGAATCAGACGTGACTCATACGATATTGGTCAAGGGTTTTTGCAAGAAAAAGGAGTTTGATAAAGCAGAAGTGTATCTTCGTGGGGTGATAGACAGTGGGGCTAAGCTAAAAACCGGTGGCCGCATAGTTGGTGCTCTTGTTGACGGTTTATGTAAAAACGATCAGTTTGATAAAGCTGGGAAACTGGTGGATGAGTTTGGGGAATTTCACGTCTACGATATATGGATTCGAGAGCTTGTGCGGGCCCGAAAGTTAGATGGAGCTATGGAATTCTTGCAGAAGACAAACAACCCGGAATTTGCTGTTCGCTACGTCCCGGATGTTTTCCGTTACAACACATTGATATTACGGCTTTTGAGAGAAAACCGTCTTGAGGAAGTGTGTGATCTAATAATCGAGATGCGGGAAAACAATGTACCCCCAGATGAGCTAACCATGAATATCGTTTTGTGCTTTTTTTGCAAGGCGGGATTGGTTGATGTTGCACTTAGACTATACGATTCACGAGGGGATATCGGGTTATCGTTAAGTAGTATGACTCTTAATTATTTAATGAACACTCTTTGCGGTGACGGAAGTGTTGTCGATGCGTACCGCGTCTTAAAGAATTCGCTCGAGCAAGGGTATTTTCCGGGAAAAATGACGTTTTCGATCCTCGCTGATGCTTTATGCAAGCTGGAAAAGCTAGACATGATGAATGAGTTGTTTCTTGTAGCGTTAGAGAACAATATTATTTTAAGTGATAGAGTTCATGAAAATTACATTAACGCCCTTTGTAGGACCGGTAGAGTGGAGGATGGGTTTTTTATACACGGGGAGCTTAATCGGCTTAATAAAGTTACAACCGGATATGCTTATAGTAGTTTGATAAACGGGTTTATTAAGTCGAATCGGGGAGATATTGCCACGAAACTACTAATTGAAATGCAAGAAAAAGGTCACACACCGTCCCGTAAGTTATTCACATCGGTTATAAAAAGCGTATGTGAGATGGAGAATCCCGAGAAACAATTCCAAAAGTTGTTGGAAATGCAGTTATCTCTTCGCGAACTCAATTGTGACGTTTTTAATATTTTCATTGAAGGAGTCGGTCGTGCTAAGAAACCCGACCTCGCAAGACAAATTTACGAGATGATGAAACGAAGCGGGATTAATCCGAATATGAGGTCAGACCTTTTATTGTTGAGAAGTTGTCTAGCAGGTGATAAAGTATCCGAGGCGCTAAATTTGTATTATGATATCATAAAGACAAGGAAACTAAGCAGGAAAGTATTCAACGCGATGGTTATCGGTCTTTGCAAGTCAAACAAGCCCGGACTTGCGTTGGGAGTGTTTTCAGAAGTTAGAGAGATGGAGAAAAGTGTAAGACCGAGTCTCGAATGTTACGAAGAACTTATTTACGCTTTATGCTAACATAAAAAGTACGAAAAAATCGTGCCTCTAATCAACGATATGCTTGGTGTGGGCCGACCCCTTTCATCATTCATTGGTAACAATTTGCTTTTATGTTCAATAAAGGATCCAGAGTTATATGAGACATGGGTTGACTCGAGCCCCCCGTTTGACTCACCTGAGTCGGCTGAGTCATCTCCGATTTGGAGACTTGGGGAGCTTATTGGTTTGTTTTCTGAGCGTTTTAGAGAAGACTTGGATCCTGATGACTTGGAACAAGTAGTGAGAAACTGTTTTTCACTTGATGTATACTCTTATAATATGATCTTAAGGAAACTATGTATTAAACAAGTGGATGATGCTTCTAAGTTGTTTCAAAAGATATGGCAAAAGGGGTATGAACCGAATCAGTGGACGTATGAAACTATGGTGCATGGATTTTATAGAAATGGTCGGAAAACCGATTCTGGAGTTTGGGTCGAGGAGATGTTACGTAGAGGGTATCAACCAAGCGAGTCTACAAAGTTGTTGCTTTAAAGACGAGCATAATTGCAGAAACAGATAAAAGGTACAAAAGTTCTTTTTATTGTAGCCTGTAATTTATTCATGTTTGATCTTTCATTTATTTAAATAACAAATTAATAATATTAGATGGAATTGATTGAAATGATGAAATCACATCTGCTGAAATTTGAATTTGTTACTTTTTATTTTGTTTTTTGTTTGTTAGATGGAATTGATTGAAATGATGAAATCACATCTGCTGAAATTTGAATTTGTTACTTTTTATTTTTGTTTTTTGTTAGTTAGAAGAGTATGGAACTGATATTGTTTTGTGCATTTGAAGCCTTAATTTTGCTAAGGTTTGGAAGACATTCTTAATGTCTATTTACACTGTAAGCATTCTTGACATGTTTCTTTTTGCAGTTACTTGGGGACCAAAAAATATTATCTATATGCACGCGCTTTTCAAAGATAAACGGGTACCTGAAACCTGAGTAACGCCAATGCGAGAAGAGAATTCGATTAGGAATTTAATAGTTTGACAAAAGGTCAACTGGCGTCATCGATACATGAACATGTAAACCTTAAATTACACCATATTTTTGTGTTTTCAAAGCTCTAAATTCTTCATATCGGAACATGGGTTGACTATAATGAAAAGTCAACTGTGATTTTTTTGGTTCAGTCTACTTACATTATGTTTTACTGACGCCTGTGTAATCATTTCCAGAAGATATTTGTTTTGAGATTGCTTAATAAAATTATATCTACCTACTTATTGTGTCTTAATTCTTTAAGTTGTTTGAAGGTGCTTGGGATTGATTTTTTAAATGGCCAGTAACATAAGCTGCTTTGATCAATCTATAATATATTAAAAAGGAAAAGTGATGTACAATATTGTAATTTTACCATGTTTACAAGTTATAAAGCACCATGTACAAGGATGTGTAAGCCATTTTAGAGGGGTTTCACCCAAAATTTTAAGACACTATAGGGGTAAAAAGGGGATTTCAGCCTACATATTGAATGCTTCCGTTTCTAATCTATTCAGCTCCTTCAATCAAGTTTCAATTCATGTTCAATAAATCTCCAGAACTGGCGAGGAGAGGAAGGGATTTTACGGTGGCCTTTGTTTCTTTCTGGATCTGTAAGTGATCATGATAATCTAACCTGGATCCTCAGAAGGGTCGCTTCATATTCAACGGAAATTGAACGTTGAAATTGCAATCACATCGTTTGCCTCCCAATCGCCCATCATGACCTTCTCAATCTTCATCAGTTACAAACATCTCAGGTACATCTCCAGATTGATGAACTTCGAGGTACGCTTCCGGTTGTCACTATCGATTGCCCTAACCTCCACTATGTATTGTTTCTGTAAATTTGTTGTATTTTAGTGTTACAAGATGCTGAGTATATTGTTTAAAGCCTTTCCTATGGACTTTTCTCATGATTTTTTAAGACGCTTCTCCCAAACGTTGCCTTGTTTCCCTGCTTTTTCATCCCCTGTCCCAAATCTGCCCCCATTTAATGAGTTTTCAATTATTTCTTCGGTTTTCTGGATGATATAGTCAATGGCCTGATTGAACAACCCACGATTCAGTTTTCATATTGAATATAATTAAATACGCAAATTGAATTAGGGCAAAATTATGGGATTTATAGGTACTCAAAGTGTCCAATCAACATAAACCGAATAAGATCGATGGCATAGAATTCTGGGGCTGAATGAAGATGATTGATTCTTCAACAAGAAACTCGCTATTTGGAGGTTGGGTTTCTTGATTTTTTTTATTTTTCTTTAATGTTTGGAGTTTTTTTTTGTTAGCTTTGTTGGGTTTCTTGCTGCTTGAATCTTGCTGTGTTTAGATTAAAGTTTTAAACATTTTGTTTTATTGTTTTTTTCTTGAATCTAAGATGATAGATGGTATTCAATGGTGGTTGTTAATTTTTCATGGAAATTGGGCTTTGGTTTGATGAATAATTTGTAATTTGAATCCAGAAATATCATCGTACCTTGGATTTGGGGTGTTGAATGTTTGATTCTATTACCTTAGACATGCTTCTTTCAACATATTAAACAAAAGGGTGTACTTTTCATACATAAGTCCTTAATTATTTTATTAAAAAATCAAGATTATTATAAAAGACTCGGTTTTGCTATCCAAAAAGGGTTAGCGGTGCCGCTTGGTGTCTGTTTGCCTTCTATTTTGATGTGATTTCCCTTCGGGGATGGTTCTTATTCTTCAATGAATAAATTTCTTAATAACATTTGATATAGATCCAGGTCAGTTTAATTGATGTGTGTTTGTTTAATTGATTTGACAGTGTTATTTCTTATGTAGTTTGTAGATTTGTATCCCAGAGAGCAATTTTGCCATCCCCCATGAGGAAAGTTCCATTTTTTTTCATTATTCAACTTGTTCATTTCAATTTTCACCTCAGGTGTTTGAGTGTGTTTGATTTTGCTGACAAGTATAGAGGTTCTTACAACAATGGGCTGAAAAAGTTATTAGTCGATACTATTGCTTCTATACGAGGTAGTCAATTAATAGTGTTGCACTTAGATTGTGACAGTTTGAAATGCTTGAATGATAAACTTTATGTCTAACTGAAAATGAAGGATGAATTGTTGTGGGGAGCAGCATGAGTGTATCCTAAATTTATAAGTATAGAGATTTGTATTAAGCGTTTACTTATTTAATCAGTTCTTTACCTTTAGGAAAATTTATGTTGGTTGGAAATTTGAAAGAACAGGTAACCCGGATTATTTGCATTTAAAACAAACAGAATAGGTACTGAGTACGGAGTTCTTCCATGTGTTTAATGCTGATCAAGTTAATGGGGCAGAGAGCATTCACAATGAAGGTCAAGAATCCTAAATCACATTGTTCCTTGAAAGATTTAGAAAGAGTAAAATGACATAAAAGACACTTGGGCCTTCCTTTTTGGGGTATCTTATGTTACTTCTTGGTATGAGAATGTTCTACGTTCTCGTGTTTTTGCTTGCTGTTGTGCTTATTATTGGAACCATGGGAAAAAATTATTGGAACCATGGGAAAAAGAACCATTGGAGGGTGAAACTCAGGACCCTTTTCATTATGCTGCGCTTGGTTTAACTTTTGTTGCAGAATCAGATAACCAAATGTCTACTAACAAGGAACAGGAAGATTAGAAAGCAGCTTCAATAGGAACACACATCATTGCATAGGTATGGATCATTTACCAACTGTTTAGGATAGTTTCTCTATTCTTGTTTTTGTTTGGTATCATTCCCTATTTGTTTTGAATCAATGTTCTTAGACATATGTTGCTACGACCTTTTAAACTATGAAAAATAGAAGCAATTTTCCAAGTTCGGATCCGAGCCATAACATGTTGATAAACATGTTAGAAGGTTCACTCACGGATGGGTTTTTACTTTATATAGGGAAGATGTGCCGAACCTTGATGGATCAATGGACCGAAACCAGAATATAGGCTTGTCCCAAGTACCCGTTATCACTTACCAACTATGGTTCAACTGAGGTTTGAAAGATTAGGCAAATACGGGTCACAAACTATGTAACAATCAGTATGATTAGGCATATTTTTATTATAATTCAACACATGTTAATTGTGGACAACCAAGTTTTTATCATAATTGTATGTGATTTGGTAGGTGTTGTATAACTCGTTAGTTCCTTTTCTTAAATACAATTATGTGAACAAGTTGTGGTATACTCTTTTTTACATGTTTTGTTTTTGTAAATTTTATTCTAATTCTTTCCATGTTCCTTAATAAAACCTTTTTTACTAGGGCCTAATAAAGAAGTACCAACAAATGAGACTCAGGAAGCAGTTCCAATTGTTAGATTTTTTTTACTATTCATGTAAAAAAAAGTTAAAAGATTTGTGTTTGCCTTGTTGCTCCCAAATACTTTATTTTCATGATCACAATTATGGTTCACTTAAATTTTGAGAGTCTGCTTCAAACAACAATTCTAATGCTGTAGTTGAACCAAGCACCAATGAAGGGAATTTGGCTAGCATTTTAGTTGCCACTAAGATGTAGGATCTTGAGAATATGCTTAAACAAAAGACTTTTACTGGTTCGTTTTTTTTCTTCTCTGGATATAATTAAGTTTCTTAAGTTTTTTTTAATGTTAATTTTGTTATTTTTAGTGCAGTTTGCAAATTATAAAGTCAAATCTGAGCCTCCGACGTCTTTTTTCTAACCTTTTTGGCCCTTAGCGTCTTTTTAACCCTTTTGGCCCCTAACATTTAATGGATAGGGTTAGTGTTAGGGGCCAAAAGGGTTAAAAAAATGTTGGGGGCTAAGATGTTAAAAAAAAATATTTTGAGCTAAAAGAGTAAAATTGATATAACCATAGGGGTCAAAATCGTAATTTACTCTTTACTAATTTAGGAATGTTCATTACTGGTTGTGCTAGATTTACGCAGTTGGAGATTCTTTTAACATTTTAAGGATAAAGTTATATTTTTTTAAGTTCACAAAGGATAATATACTTATTAATTGATGTTTGGGTTCACTTGTTAAAAAAGGTGCAATGTCTTTTTACAAAACATTTTTAATTTGTTAGTGGTTTACCATATGTTCACTAACCTTCTTTACTTGCCTAATGTGGATATGTATGGGTAAAACTTCAACAAGTTGGCAGTGAAATAGTTACATATTAAATTTATGATCATTAAGAGAAAAACACTATTTGTACCTATCTTGTTTTAATTATAGAAAATAATTGATTCGAGTTATAAGAATACTTGATATGTACAAGCAATACAAGCAATAGAGGTTTTAAAGTATTTAAAAAATTACACTTGTAAAAAGTTGTACACTTTTATGTATTTTTAAGATTATTAGTTTTCCTATCCAAAAGTAATTAAGTTTTTGGAATGTATCATTAAAGTCGATCAAATTCGTAGGATTTACATGTATTTAGGGTAACTGCAACGTCTCTTCAAGCCGTCATTGAAGCCTTAACCATACCAAAAACCCGTTGCCTCCATGCATAGTCGTATTCCAAATATTTTGTTGTGACGGAATGTATGTAGTATGTAACATACAATAGTTTAATTGTCCCACGTAGCCGTTACGTGTTAAGGTTTGAATCATGTTCCCACTATCTATTGTCGACTCCGCTGCAACGCGCGGGTTTCTTACTAGTAATAACTATATAATACATTTCCAATGGACACAAAAGTAATTTAACCCCTAATTTTTAAGATGACAGACAAAAAGGCTTAAATAAAACCTATTTTTTTACATTTTTCTTCCCATTTTATCCTCCTCTCCTTACAATCGACAACCGCCATCATCAGTAGGGGTGTAAACAAGCCTAGAGGCTCGAGAGCTACTTGTGATCGGCTCGGTTAAAAGCTCGAACGAGCCGAGCCTTAACGAGCCTGAAATACAAAGCTTGTTTAGGCTCGCGAGCCTAAACGAGCCCATACAAAATTTTAATTTTTTTATATATAATATATTAATAATGATGATAATATTGATGAGCCGAACTCGAGCCGAGCTTTGGCTTGTTTAAGCGATGTTGAAGTGAGCTCGAGCCGAGCTTTTAGCTCGTTTAAGGTTGTTCTCAAAATATTTCGAGCCGGGTCGAGCCGAGCTCGAGCTTTGGGTTTTACTCGCGAGCCGAGCTCGAGCTCAAAGAAGTAGGCTCGAACCGAGCCGAGCTCGAGCTTCATAAAAACCTAACGAGCCGAGCTCGAGCCTGGTCGAGCTCGGGCTCGGCCGGGCTCGTTTACACCCCTAAATACAAGAACGGGTGTTTGACTTCGTATGGATTACTTGATATGAAAAGGCGCCCAAATTGTCCCATTCAGTTTCTCGATAGCGCTTTGATGCTAAAAAATTATACTTTTTTGTATTATATGAAAAAGGTTTAAAATTGGCAAGCTGGTTAATAAGGAAATCACAAAAATCGGTTGGTCAACCATGCCAGATTATTTCCGAGAGTTTATACTTTATACATGGGCAGGTCAAATGGGCAGTACTCAAGCAGGTCAGTTTTTATGCATGTCAAAACGGGTTGGGTCGATTGGATAAAAGATTGAAAGAGGTTGGGTCGTCTCTATATTATAACAATAACATATTTGAATAAACTATAAGTAAATTTTCTGCGTTAAACGTGGGTGACTTTTAACTTTTTTTTGACCCTGTTCCCACTTTTAGTTTGTTTTGACCCATTTGAGATAAAACACAAACTGGTCTAACCCATCTATAAGTAAATGGGTCGAATTCGGATCCTCTAACAAAATAAAGCCTCTTAATAATCTCAAATAATTTGTAGAATATAGATGTGAATATAGGAAATATCATAACCTTTTTATTTATTTATTTCCACATTGGCAAGACACTTGTTTAATGGTCAAATTTCGGTGTAAACATATTGGGTTATAGGATACTGCAGGTTGAATTTATGACTGTAATATAAGTTGGAAATCTATTTTTTTTCCTTATTTATGTTCTGTTTGGTACTCAAATACTTTGGACACTTTGGGTGAAATGGTTTCTACACAACAGTATAAAGGAGAGAAAGGAGTGCTAAAAATGAAAATTTTATCAAAAATTGGTTATGTTACAGATTGTGCTTTTATATAGTTACATGACTTAAGATGATTCTGTTGGTGGCCTGTAAGTTCAATGTGAGTATGTATTAACATCCTGATAAAAAGTATGTAAAATCAAGTAGAGTGAATTGGGGATCTCGACCTCCTCGACGATGTTTTATGAAATATTAATAAAAGAAAAAAATTTAAGTGATGTAAACGGGTCAGGGCATCAAAAATAAAGCATCAACTTCATGTTATGCTCACCACATGAAGCTTCAAGGAGTGTCACGCCAGAGCTTTAAAGCATCGATATTCATCCAAGCATCCTGTTTGATGAAAAGCGTTTGTCAATTGATTCTTTAATTTTTATTTGGATTGAATTATTTCTGATTTTCTAATTTTATTTCATCTTTCTGTTGTTTGATTTAATGGCAGATTGTGAGCAAGGATGGTGGTGTATTGTTGAAAGACAACTTTGAAGGAGGAGTAACATGGGCATACGGAGTTGGTTCAAAGTCGATGGTCTGTCCTATAATAGTCGAGGATCTCAATTCACCTCGTCAAATGCTTATACAGGTACTAACCATCAACAGCCGTTTATATGTAAATATATTAAGAAGTGACGCCACATATATTGCTTATGTGTCTGGTCGTCGGGTTGCAGATGTTATGTGAAGAAAGAGGTTCGTTCCTGGAGATAGCCGATGGTATTAAAGGATTAGGATTAACTATCTTGAAGGGGGTGATGGAGTCTCGTAACGACAAGATATGGGCCCACTTTACCATAGAGGTAACACTAATCAATCATTAACTTATGTTAAAACGGTTTACTTTGATAAATATGTGACATTATATTGCGTAAACAGGCAAACTGGGATGTGACGAGAATGGAAATTTTTATGCCACTTGTTAGCCTCTTGGATCAAGCTGCCAAAAACGGTGGCGATTGCAATGGGAAGGCGAATATTTCGGTCCATGAACAATCTTTCAACCAAGTAGCCACCAACCCTATGAGTGTTGGACCAAGAAGTATGCGGTAACGGGTCGCTTGGAGATGTTGAGAGCAGCTCTTCCATGACCGACATGATCCCAGCCTGGTTTACGTTATCGATCCAAATGTTTTATGTTATTAGCTAACTGACTGAAACTTGTTTATAAGTTGCCATGTTAAACTAATATCTACCCTTTACATGTTCAAATATCAAATAATCGAACAGAATCATCCATAAACCCAGCTGCAAATTCACCCCCATGATTTTGAGAAGCAGCCTAAAACCAGCAAAAAATAAAAAAAGAAAAATAGATACCAGAAATTCAAATTTATTATAGAGCAATTGGCAAGCTCATGCATTGTTGGAAGAACATGATGGTGCACAGATGCATTTTTGGTTATTAAAATTGGAGTTATGGGGACTTTTTGTGAAGGTATGATTTACTTATGTAGGAGTTGTATGGTCTTAAGGTGGGCAATCAGAATGTGTTTATATCAACCATATATTATATAATGGGTATTACTATGTGCCCTTTGATCTTTCTTTTATATATTTCTTACCAGTTTCTAGACAAGGTTGTAGGCTCGGGCCAGTAGTAAGTGTTGCACATGTATTAAAGAAACACAGTTATGAAATGAAGACTTGATAGATAACCAAATAAAATACTACGGATTAAACAAAATAGTAATTTACTTTTAAAAATAAATAGTAATTTGTGTTTACTCAAAATAATGCAGCCATTACAACAATCGAATATCTGTATTAGGTTGTGCAGTAACATTCCATGGCATTCTCACTTCACTGCCAACCTGATTGTCTGATGTGTATCATGATCCCGCCGTAACGCGCGGGTTCCCCACTAGTATTTTGAAGTTACTTGTCTGAAAAAAAATATAAAAATATATATGCATATAACAATAAGGGTGGAGAGTGTGCCTTACTCGGCCACCCCTCCTCGAGTATGAAACGGCTGATGAGGGCAATAAGAGTGCTGGTCAAAACTGCAGCTATCATTATAGGGGAATGTACAACTGCTGCCAAGAGTAAAACTACTAGTTTCAGAAACAACAGTTGTTCTTTATACCAGTTGTCTAGTTCTTTTTTTAAACGGCCAACTAAAATTTATTATATAAAACACGCCGGTCTGGCGGTCAACATAAACGTTCACTCGACATGGAATACATCCGCCAAACAGAAAGAAACAACATACAAGTTACTCGGCCATAGATGTGATATAAAAACTACACCAATCTTCCCATGACATATTTGAACGCTTTGCTCTATTCTCTACCCATAGGAAACTAAACGCCTTTATATGCTCTTTTATCCTTAGAATATTCGATTGTTTATGCTGAAATGCAGCCTCGTTTCGTGACTTCCATAAAACCCAAACCATAACCCGTATGACAGACAAGATTATTTTTCACCACTTGGCCGACCCCCTATTTTCATTTGGGATGCGTATTCCAGAATAATAACCGGTTTTATCCTGCACCAACCCACCAAAAAGTACCAGACTGCATCTCACAAAGCTGTCTCGTCTTGGTCTAAAGCAACGCAAATCAGGAAGTTGTATGTTTTTGCGAGCAAGCTCCATAGCCGTATGCAACATGTTTTGGACCAAGTCACAAAGTTTACCTTCATGGGCACCCAACCGTTCCAAGTGAAACCTAAGCCCAAACCAGAAAAAAAAAGTTTTTTGCTCCATCAAACGTCTGACACTAAATGCCCAGACGACTCGGGTTTCCAGATACACCCATGATCCCCCTCCCCAAATGCAAAAGAACTAACTGATGACGTCAGAGCATTCAGTTCCGTCTGCCTGCTCGGGTCCACCAGCGTTGTAATCCCGTTTTCCGAGATCCCCACATTCTTAGTCGAAACAAGCTTGGACATTTTATGGATAACGGCTCCTCATAAATCCACGCCTCCCCCCCCCCCCCCAGAAAATCAATCCCCAAGACCTCAAAATCATTAGTATTTTTACCACTTGTTTCCAAGATCATGGTGCAGAATGAAGTTCCATGTTCTTGTATTGTTGTGTAGACTCCAAATCACCTTCCTCCACAAGCTATCCCGGTCCACTTTGAATAGCCACCACCATTTAGCCAACATGGCCACGTTTAGCGACCCAAACTCCATACGGACCATACCCCCATATTCTTTAGGTGTCATAAAATTCCTCCAAACAACCCGATTCATTGTGTTGCTCCGGCGACGAACCCCAAAGGAACTCTCTCTGAAGCCTTTCCAATTGTTTTATCACTTGGCATGGCGCTCTATACAAAGAAAAGTAGTAAGTTCGAAGGGCATTTAAAACCGACCTAACCAGAGTTATTCGGCATCCAAACGAAAGTATTAAAGCTTTCAATCCTATCTCGTAAATTCAGGTCAACCCGAACACAACCAAGTCTTATCCATTTTTTTAATGAGACATGTTGACCAGTTGTAAGCAGGTTTCGTAATTTGTCATATCTGTAAGTATTGGTGCGAGACCATTAACATTAGTGTTAGTATGTCTATCCATATAAAAGATTTTTAAAAACAAAATGGAAATAATTTATAATTGGCAGAGTAAACAAAATGTAATGTTTTTCCTTTTCCTTTTCCTTTCTTTGTACGTTTTGGATTTTTAGTTTCTTACTGACCCGGATTCTATAATTTTTATAGAAGTTTAGGCCGTTAAAAATAAAATAAGTTATATAAAAAGTTCTTTTTAGAAAATATTAAAAATCTTAAAAACAGATTAGAAAATTCCACTTGAATCTAAAAAATGGATAAGAGACAAATAAAAAATAAATATCCGTGTCAAAGTGAATGATTTGCCTAGTTTTATAATCTTTTTTACCAATTTTTTTAATATGGATATCTTTTTAAGAATATTTACATTAGCTTTATTACTAGTAAAAGGTGAATATGACACTTTTAACATCATTTTTGACCGACCTTACGACATCGATCAAAATGGCGCCGTTGCCGGGGATCGATGTCGTAAAAGGTGAATAGGACACTTTTAACATCATTTCGAGACGAACAAAACCCATTTTTAACATCATTTTTACCAGGTTGCGATACATCCAGAGGATCAACAGAAAACCAAGTTTACGTGTCCTTATGGCACCTTCGCATTTAGGCGAATGCCATTTGGATTATGTAACGCCCCGGCCACCTTTCAAAGGTGCATGATGAGTATCTTTTCAGATATGGTCGGGGATAATCTAGAGATTTTTATGGATGATTTCTCCATTTTTGGTACGTCTTTCGATTTGTGTTTAGATCAATTAACAAGGTGTTAAAAAGACGTGTCGAGTCTAATTTGGTTTTAAGCTGGCAAAAGAGCCATTTTATGGTTCAGAGGGAATCGTGTTGGGACACGTGATTTCAAATAGGGGAATTGAGGTAGATCACGCTAAAATTCAGGTTATTTCAACTTTACCTCCTCCTACTAATGTTAAGGGCGTCCGTTCCTTTTTAGGACACGCCGGGTTTTATAGACGGTTCATTAAAGGATTTTCTGTTATCACAAAACCGCTATGCAACCTTTTGTTAAAAGATGTTCCCTTTGTGTTTGATGACAAATGCTTAAAAGCTTTTAACAATTTAAAACAACAATTGATTGAAGCCCCCATTTTACAATCACCGGATTGGTCGCTCCCCTTTGAAATCATGTGTGATGCAAGCGACTATGCGGTGGGGGCAGTGTTGGGACAACGGGTTGATAAGAAACCCGTGGCTATTTATTATGCAAGCAAAACTCTTTCAGATGCTCAGTTAAATTACACCACTACTGAGAAAGAGTTGCTTGCGGTTGTTTATGCGTTGGATAAGTTTAGGTCCTATTTGTGGGGTAGCAAAGTTGTTATTTACTCTGATCACAGTGCTGTCAGGTATCTCATGGAGAAGAAGGACGCTAAACCAAGGTTAATCCGATGGATTTTGTTGTTGCAGGAATTTGACCTTGAAATTCGAGACAAGAAGGGTAGTGAAAACGTCGTAGCAGACCATCTATCACGGGTGGTTCATGAAATAGATGCACCGGATGTTGAAATCAATGAAGCATTTCCTGATGAACATATATCATCTGTTTCAACTAAACCGTGGTTTGCTAATTTTGCTAACTTTGCTGTTACAGGTGATATTCCGGAGATTTGGCCCAAAAAGAAGTAGCAACAGTTCATAGCTCAAGTGAAAACGTACATTTGGGACGAGCCTGATCTTTTTAAGGTGGGAGCTGATCAGATAATCCGACGTTGCATTCCGGATGAGGAGATAAAGTGTGTGTTGGAGTTGTTGCATGCATCGGCGTGTGGTGGACATTTCAGCGGACAGAAAACCGGGCATAAAGTGCTTGCGTGTGGGCTATATTGGCCTACAATTTTCAAGGATGCCGCTGAATTTGCGAAGAATTGTGTTCGATGTCAACAATTAGGGAGTATCTCAAAACGGAATGAGATGCCCATGGAGCCGATCCTCGTGGTTGATGTCTTCGACGTTTGGGGAATCGAGTTCATGGGCCTATTCCCTAATTCGTTAGGGAATTATTATATCTTGGTGGCCGTAGATTACGTCTCAAAATGGATAGAAGCGATTGCCACCAAGACGAATGACCATAAAGTTGTTTGCAAATTTGTCCAAACAAACATATTTTCGTGACTTGGAATCCCTCGTGTGATCATAAGTGATGGGGGGTCACATTTCAAAAACTTTCATTTTGGAAAATTGCTAAAACGTTATGGTATAGACCACCGAATTGCTACACCATATCACCCACAAACTAGTGGGCAGGTCGAGGTTTCCAACAGGCAAATAAAAGAGATTCTACAAAAAACCGTGCGACCCGACCGCAAGGATTGGTCCACGAAGTTGGATGATGCTTTGTCGGCGTATCGTACGACATATAAAACGCCTATTGGAACCACACCGTATCGGTTGGTCTATGGAAAAGGATGTCATTTACCTGCTGAGCTTGCTCATCGTGCGTTATGGGCTGTAAAAGAAGTTAACATGGATTATGAAAGTGCAGGTAAAGCGAGGAAGTTGTCGTTGGGAGAGATTGAAGAATTGAGGGATGAAGCATATGAGAGTGCAATGGCGTATAAGGATAAAATAAAGAAGGTGCACGACGCGAAGCTACGACTACAAAAGTTTAAGGTAGGACAAAAGGTATGGTTATTCAATTCTAGACTGAAATTATTTCCCGGTAAGCTGAAAAGCAAATGGATGGGGCCGTATTTGATCACGCGAATCGGAAACTACGGAGACATAGAGATCGAAGATTTTGATGACCATTTGAGGCAAGTTGTGAAGGGACATAGGTTGAAACCGTATTTGGAAGCAAATGATATCAACGGACCGGATAAACAGTCAGAGTGCTTCATGTTGAGCACTTTGGTCCATGATGCGGAATAACCATGTTCAGGTATGAAGTCTGGCTGAAGACTCATAAACTTAGCGCTTTCGGGAGGCAGCCCGAAGTTGTAGAGTAGTGTATTTTTGTTTGTTTTGCTTTGCGTGTGATTTTTGCAGGTTATAACTTGATATCGTTCTCCACGGATGAAATTACCCAAGTGTAGGGATGTTCAGTGAAATCTCAGGTACGTTTAAGCGCAATTGAGGACAATGCGCGGGTAAGTGGAGGGATAGATGAGTAAAAACACACGCGTCTCATTTGTATATATTTATATTTAAGTATTAAAAAAATGGTTTGTGTATATTTATATAATTATAAATAAAAAAATCAAAATCTACAAAAAAAATATCTTAGTCATTTTAAGTTATAAAAAAAAATCAGCGCCACTATGCACAGGAATGAGTTTCGGGTCTGTGGTGCGCCAAAATTAGAGCCAATATGCGTGGATTTTGTTGCAAACCTGGGTCAGCCCATAAAGTTGTGTTTTAACAAACCAACTAGGTGGACACCCGTCCGATGGACGCGGGCACATCGTAAACATTGAATGTAAGCCTACGTTTATATGTAAAATATGAATTTTGTACCATTTCACAAAGTAGGTGATTGCATTATTTAGTATTAGTTGTAATACAAAGAATTGTAACCCAATAGAAAACTTTTTACTCAAAATAACAAAGAACAGTTGACTTTGTGTACCATTTCAAGACTGTCACTTCGTGAGTAAGCGTTGATCGAGTATGAAGTCAAATATTTGATTAAGAGTATTGAACCTTGTTCACATTTACAAGACAAGAACATCGCAACCAAACCAACTAACTGCGAACTCTCTCAAGTTGCAGATTGTTTTGCCAAAAATCAGTCTATGAGCACTATGAGGTTAACTTCCAAGAACAGGGTCTCGGGTTGAAGTTTAAGTTCACAATGCACCTATTGAATCGTCGTTTATTAGTTACAAAAACCGAAAACCGTTTACCTGTATGAATCGATGACTGATATTCTGATAAAAATTAAATTTTAACTACAGAATTAAAAAGTTTAGAATCCAACTGACTGAAAAGTTACCTCAATGAGTCAGTTAACAGCTATGGCTCGCATACTTTCATTGATGTCAAATTGTTGGCTCATATACTCGGGTGAAACCCAAGCTACAACTCTGAAAAAATAAAACAGAATTAGACTCATTCAGTCATTCAATTTGATCAAACTATAACTTGCATTTTTCAGCAGCAAGAAAGTCAAAGCATTTGATCTTTTGTGTAAAAGTCAAAAGGACGAAAACCTCCCAGTTTCATAATAGCAATGAACTTAAGCTACAATTCAGTTAACATTCAATCCAAAGCCATTTAAAGAAATTAAGAAAGTTATGTAATCAGCATGTTTTGACTTTTAAAGGTCAAAGGAGCCATATATGACATACCTCCATGCTTCTATAATAAGCATACAGATAAACAGACATATTTCATCTGATGATCCCTTTGATGCAAAGTTATTTCTAATATTCCAAGAACATTTGCACAGATTGATCTTCATCTTGATCTTTCCATATCTTTACTAAATTAAACAAAATCAAAACTTTTAGTTAAAAAAACTAAAAATAATAATATACAGAAGATCTCAAATACCCATATTGCATAAACAGTAAGCTTGAATTAAAATCCATTTTTTACTGCAAGTATCAAACTGATTACCCTTCTTTGAAAAAAAAGGTAAAAGAGAACAGACAGAAATAGGCATGGGGTACTCTCTACCATCTACACAACCTTTTGTATTTATAAACATGGAAAAACACTATTATTTTTATTTAAGCGTTTTCAACTTGTTGCAAAAACATGATATTTACCTGGTGAGCAAAAGAGCATATTCCATGACTCTTTCGCATTTAGCAACTGCTTCATGTCTCCTTATCAAGTTCACTTGGATTTCTTTAACAGATCCAACACTATCACACCATCCTCGCTTGGATTTCTTCAACAGATCCAACACTATACATCCAATGTTCTTACATGATACATTAAACCAAATATATCCAGTAACTACTAATGTAAGCCCCAAAATTACCACAAATTCTGATAACTTGAACAGCGAGTATATCCTAAATCTGAGTATGGTCCCAGTCAATCAATTCATCTTTGACACCATATTTCGATAGCTTGAACTTGTTACGCCCCAGCTTTCCCATCACAGATAGACCTGGACACGATCACGTGGCGTTTTAAGAATATGATTATATAGTGATTTTGTTAAATCCTATATAATTAAATAAAATAATATATATAATTCGCAAAAAAGGCTACATACCTTCGACTACTTTATAGTTACGCCCCAGCTTTCCCATCACAGATAGACCTGGACACGATCACGTGGCGTTTTAAGAATATGATTATATAGTGATTTTGTTAAATCCTATATAATTAAATAAAATAATATATATAATTCGCAAAAAAGGCTACATACCTTCGACTACTTTATAGAGAGCTGACCACCATCAGTCCCTCGGGACTTGTACCTATTCGAGTGACTCGTCAATCTCTAAATATATATTAAGTCTATTAACATGTTATAAGATGTAGAACATATAAATTCTTTTGTTAATAATATTAGTATTTTATGTATGTTAGAAAAATTATTTTTCATTTTTTTTAAATATCAATATATGTAAAATAATAGAATTTTTTTTTAAATAAGCGAGACGGCTCGAGCTTTTACAAGCCAAGCTCGAGACTCGAGCTAAATAGATATTCTTATTCAATATTAAATCCAAAGGACATTCAAACTCACCTTTTCACATTCCGACAATCGATCAAATTTAAGTTCATGTTTTGGAATCCGCGATTGTGTTCACCGATAATATTATATATCACAAATATGGCGGATTTCTGAGTTGTATAATCGGAAAGTAGATAGGTTTTACCTTTATATGATGATTACTTACTTGGGATATGGATTCATTACCTTGTAATGAAACGAAATCTCTGTAGTCTTGAGTCTTCAAACCACAACCTTAGTATTCCCTTGTATGATTTGTAAAATCCCAATCACCTATCAAGAATTAACATCACAGTCTGTCAATGTGTAACTTAAAACATAATGATCAAACAGAAGAACCAACACACTTTATTAGATAATTTATAAACCACATATAGAATTATAGTCTTGATATAAAATATAGAGTAAAATGCCATTTTTGTCCCTGAGGTTTGGCCAGTTTTGTGAATTCCATCCAAAGGTTTATTTTTTTCTCATCTGGATCCAAAAGGTTTGAAATCTTGCCTTTTTCATCCGGCTCGTTAACTCCATCCATTTAAGTCAGGGGTATTTTCGTCTTTGCTGTTAACTTAAAGGGCAATTCGGTCTTTTGAATACTTGTACATTATGCTAAATGCTTGTACATAAAATGAAAAAGACCGAATTGCCCTTTAAGTTAACAAAAAAATACGAAAATACCCCTGACTTAACGGGGAAAAATAGATGGAGTTCACGAGCCGGATGAAAATGACAATATTTTAAACCTTTTGGATCCAGATGCGGAAAAACATGCCTTTGGACGAATATCGCAAAACTGGCATTTTACTCTAAAATATAAAAACTCAAATTAAAATTTATTCCATTCCTATTAGACACTAATTCTAAAAATTGTCAATTTAGATAAAGAAAATGTTTACCCGATGCAGACATTAATAAATCGTTGTGTATCAGCAGCTAAAGGGGCACCATCACATAGCATAAAACACATTTTTCCCCCGAGCACAGACTGTATTTTCTTAAAAACAAAACCCCCATGCCCTAGCCAACTTCCATCAACTGCTAACAACCGTCTTTGGTAGGCAATATTAAAAAGTTTAGTGGTCAAACCTCCTTTTTCCTCAACCTAATAATACATTGGAATGATATAAAACACTAAGAAAAGTGGGGAAATGGTAATACAATTTACATTTACATGTTTCACAAGTTTAAGACATACCTTTTTTACAACTCCATCTCAAACACGATCTAAAATAGCTGGAACCGATGCCATTAAAGTTGGTTTTAAAGTCGTAGCGTCACCCATGGTTCCTTTTTTTATCTTATTAGAAGTGTCTGTTAAAGTCAATGCCGACCCATAACCAATTGAACTTCCTGCAGTTATCATCACAGTCTACACAACACATTGCATTAAAGTCGTAAGAACGTAGTTTTCATAATACAGCAAAACACACAAAACAATATTTGCCTTCCAGTTTTTCCTGATTTTAGAAACTAAACTTTCACTTTATTATCAATCTTATAGACCAAGTTATATATTATCATCACTTGACGCCAAGTGACCCGTTCAAACGGCAACAAATCATTTTTTGCTGCATTTTCAAAAACCACCGGCATGACAGTGTCATCTTACATTGTATATATAAGTTCAAAGAATTTATGCATGATGTTGTTACCTTAGCAGCCAATTCAAATATATGAGCCAATGGTAAATACGCCAGGTAGACATCAGTAGTCCCAATTCCTGGGATAACAGTCATAACAGCAGCAGCAGTTGCTACTACATTCCCATGAGTCATCATCACCCCGTAGAAAAAGTCAACAAAACATAATATAAGAGAGTGAATTATCAAAACCCTTTTATTGAATAAAAAGAAAACAACGCCATGTTATTAAACCTTTGGTAGGCCTGTGCTGCCACTTGTATACATGATGACTGCAATGTCTTTCTTAATAGAATAGATCAAAATAAACTATCTCAGACTCTTCTCTTGAACTTGATCCTAAAGCCTAATTAACATTTCAAACATGACAACACACACTATAATGTTATTATAATAATTAAGTTGTGGAGAAAGTGATTAGCAAAAACAATCTGTAGGTAGTTTTCAATTCATATTTTTAGCATTATTTTAACAATTTGACCCATTAAAATAGAACATAACCCAGATCAACCCCTTTATATGTAAACGGGTTGAAATTGCAAACTGATTCGACGCGATTGAGTGCGTGAATAGAAAAACACGTTGGACAACTTTCAACCCGTTTGAACACCAATATGACATTTTGACCCATTAAAAATAAAATTAACCCAGATCAACCAATTTATAAGTAAATGGGTTGAAATAGCAAACATCTATTTTTACCTGTCTATGACCTTTTATTCATCAATAATTCTTTCTTCTTTTTTTCGTAAAGATAATTAATTTTGCATCTAAGGCCTGCAAAGAAGAAGAAAAGAAAGTGAAACTCATTTTCATAAGAAAATATAAACTATTTGTAAGAGCCTAAAAACTTCTACGGAACTACACAAATTATGATTCCACCCAATAAAGATAAACTTCATTCAATGTGGGGTCATAGCATCATTGCAATTCATCAAATTAAAAACTAAATCCAATTTAATGATCTGAAAGGATGCATTAATCCCCTTTCTTTTTCAATGATTCTTATTGCGTATATACTCATACAAATACGAAGTGATTTTATTATTATAAAGCTTCAGGTTTATATAATTATTATACAGAGTTCAATCTTTATAAAATTGGTACCCCTATTCTCAGAACCGGTATTGTACAGAGCTCATCCCTGGAGGCAATTGCTAATTTATTGAAACAATTTGGGGGTTTCTTAAGCAAAATTAGATGAAACTCATGTGCTCATAATATTTACAACTTCCATAAAAAGCTTCTTGGCTTTTAGAAGATAACTTTGACAATGTTGTGATATGAATAGCTCCAATAATAGCAATTAAAGGCACCGCAAGTTTTAATCGCCAAACAACTATTCATGCCACCACAAAAACCAGACACAAGTGTTGCTTAATATTGTATAAAGTTCCCTACCCGCCACACACACATGATTAGAATAATATTTGATGTATTTTGTGCATAATTAAACAACAAAAGTTGATGATCTTTTTACCTTCACACTTATGGAATCTTGAACAACATCTGTGTTGATAGCAAATACAACATCTGAACTTCAGTGTCAAAGAAGTCACACATGCCAATTATAAAAATTGAAATCACTCACGTAGTCAGTGTATCAGATCTGCAGAACCGCAAAAAAATAGCAATTGTGTCAGGTTTGCAATCAATTGGACATTATATAAAACCCAAAATTCTAATCGTTAACAATTCCAATCGTCATAAATCTAAACAATCCCAAATTATTAAAACCACATTACAAAATCTATAAGAAACAAATCAAGAAATGCTAAGATCAAAACTTTAATTATAGGCCAAAAGTTTGTTATGCCGAGTAACTAAATAAACCAGATGTATGAAAATGACTAAAGAAATCCAATATCTCTATCTATATGTTTGAAGAAACAAAAACCTAAAAAAGCAGGTACAATATTGGACTTTTGTTGAGTGTCAAAGGAGGTAGTGATGAATTGAGATGGAAAATGGACAATTCACAAGAGACCTCAAGATCCGCAGCCATTACCACTGGTATTGGACCACCAGAAAGTCACTAAGATCTGCAGACGGACCTCTTGCACCAGGTCTTGCAGTCAGGGGGGACTCTTTTCAGTACCAGCAACCACATCAAGTCTACTTTAACCAGTGGAACCCAAAGACTCCAAGTGTATGCCATTGTTTCTTCAGATTCTAATCTACAAAAGTACCACCTCACTCCAAATGGTGATCCGTTCACTAAAAATGGTGAATTTCATCCGTTTAGAATTTGACCTGCTTACTAAATTTGACAGTGAAGGAGCTACTAATAAGTAATAAAAAACTAAAAAATAGTTCCAAAAAATGAGAGTGTCTAGTCTTCTCAAAGCTCGCTTCATTAGCCATATTGGGATCAGCTTGAGCTTTTAGCAAGCATGTAATCATCACCTCTGTTGAGGTAAATAAGTCCTTTGGTACCTCATACTACATATAAAAAAATAACTTGGTAAATATGTAGAGTTAACCCATCCATCTTGACATCGCTAAGCATATTAATCTGCAATACAAGTAACCAAAAACTATGTTCTTATATTTATAACTTTTGAGCGGAAGGATATACCTTTAAAACATGGCCAATCTTAAATACACCCATGAGCAGGTCAAATTCTAAACGGGTCAAATTCACCATTCATAAGCAGGACAGTCTGAGCATGCCATTCATTTATAGCATCAAACATGTCCTCGAAACTATCGAAACAACTATCAATGTTTGAGTTGTAGCACAACCTCGTTTATCAACACCCTTGACCATTTCTTCAACAATCGTACAGCAGTGGCGGATCTAGGATTCGCGCCAAGCGGTAACGTTTTATAAATAAGCGGTAACGAAATCGAAAAAACGTCAAATTTTTCCAAAATTTACACTAATTTTACACTACCGCCGGAGCGCCAAGCCGTAGCGGAGGCTACCCCTTATATCTATGTACATCCGCCCCTGTCGTACAGCACCTTGGTAACCAGAATATTGACATGCTATTTTCTACACAGAAAAACAAACAAAAAATGGTCTATATATATATATATATATATATATAAGACCAGAAATGGCATAAATTATGATTTAAGTATAAAATCATTGAGTTGAATCTTACCAAAGTTTTCAAAAAGGATAAATTTAAAGCCAGATACATGTGGATTTTATGAGTAGCCCTCTAAACCAAATGTGAGTTTTGACTTGAGCTAGATACAAGTGGTTCACCTTCCATCTTTACTTTGTTTCTCACTCCCCAGGTCATGTAACTTTTTCTTTCTTGCTTTTTCTTAAGATTAAACAAAACTATTTTTAAGATTGGTATAATTGTTAGTGAAAAAGAATGAACATTAACCTTAAACTAAAAATATTTCAACAATTTACCTGCTTACTTATGTGAAACATGATGTACCCAAAGAAAAGTGTTGATGCCAGCCGTTTCATGGAGTTGATGTTCACCTTCCATATTTACTTGCTTATGTGAAACATGATGTACCCAAAGATGTTGCTCACCGAAATAATCAAAAGCAATCCATTGTTCATAAATTGATTAAAGCAATTGTTCTCAAACACATAATTACAGTAACCTGTCAGGTGAGAAGTTTCCATTATCATCTTCAGTAGAACCATAACGTGCACGCTCTTGACCATCTAATATATTCTCCTATTAACAGAGATAAATGAATGATTACTCGATGAACCAATTACCATAGACAAAAAGCCATAATTTTAACAAATCACATAAAACGCTAATCTGAACAAATTGATGTAACCCAAAATCTTAACATCAAATCGATGAAACAAAGTTAAAACAAAGCAAGATAACTGTAGTATAAACTCACCGTGGAGATTAGGGTTCAGATTCTCCATTCTTGAATGCATCGTCAAGCGAATCTTGAACAGAGACATAATAATCCCTGTTCTCAAATGCATTGGGCCTTTATAATCGCTACTTCAGACTCAACTTGGTCTTCTAAACCAAGTTAAGATGCAACACAAAATCGATGAAACACATCTAAGATTTACCAAGTTAAGATGTAAAATCGATGAAATATATAAAAGATTTTGCATAAAATCAATGAAATCATTGAAAAAAGTATAATACACGATTGATTTAACAAAAAAAAACGATTAAAATCATATTATTACCTGATGAATACGATTGAATAGGGTCAAAAGGAAGCTCTATGTATAAATCGATTTAGGGTTTTGTTGATGAGCCATGGCTGCCATTGATGAATATTCGATTGATTTAACAAAAAAAATGATTAAAATCATATTATTACCTGATGAATACGATTGAATAGGGTCAAAAGGAAGCTCTGTGTATAAATCGATTTAGGTTTTTCTTGATGAGCCATGGCTGCCATTGATGAATATTCAAAAAAGCACTTTCGTAATTGAAACCTTAAATGGAGTTCATCGCCGTGAGAACTGCTCCACTGCCCCTTTCTTCACGATCTGGATGAATGTTGGCCTGAAATTTTGTTCAATTGGTTGAATTAGGGTTGATCTCTGAATCATTAGACCGTTGATCTCTGAATTCATCTTCTTGTTCTCCGTTAGAGTGAATTAGGGTTCTTGATTGACGCCCCTTTCTTTTCCTCATGACTATATTTGAGAGAGAGAGAGATTCAGGTTTGAAATTACAGCTTGAATTTTGAAAATGAAGTCAACACTATATTAGAGAGAGAGAGACATGTTTAAATTTTGAAAATGGAGCCAAAACTATATTTGAATTTTTTATAATAGATAGATTTATTTATATATTTTATATATCCGAATACTGGATACTAGGAGTAGCAAGCTAGATAGTAAACATGTTTTCACATCGGCAGCCCGTGTCCTTTCGTTTGGAGAGATTTTGAGCCCTTAAAATTCTTGACATTATTTATGTTGTTTTGGCAACTTGAGTATTCATTTGTTTGAGAGTGGGCCACTATATTGCTTTGTTTTATAACTTGATTGATTTGATACATGCTGAGATTATGAACTGAACAATTGCACATAGATGATAAAGGCAACTTTAGGATCCCCTTTTTATTTTGACACCCTGTTTGATTGTTTACATGTTACCGATTATACCCTTAGTAGCCCATGTTGAGCCATTTTAACCACTCGTTTGTGAAACCCGATTCAATCATTCTACATCTTTAACTGTGGTACATATTCGTTGGCATAATCCAGTAGTTGAGTGTTTCTAAAAAAAAAAATCAATCAAAAATTCAGCCGAGTAAATGGGTCTGATGACCAAAATAGAAGGTTCAAAAATAAAATAAAAAACCCCAAGTATTGAAGTTAGTCGAGAATAAGGATTTGCCTAACGGTTTGGATGTTATCTTCTTTTAGCCACTTAATTAGCCACAAATTCCTACCTTTAGCCTAAGCCAAAACCCGTAAGACCTTTTGATGTGTGCATTGTTTATGTGAACGATGGAAGTGTGATTATCTTTCAAGCTTATGATAACAAAGCTTTGTAGTATGGTTTTGAGTGTATTACATACTAGTGAATCTGTAACTAGTCTGCTTGTAAACCGAGAGGAGTGAAACATTGTGAGGGGTGTGGGAGCATGTGTAAACTTGAAGCATAGTTAAATCTGGTTAGGTATATTCTTTAATTTTAAGGGCAACATCAATTTTACTTACTGAGTTTATAAACCTTTTGAATATGCCAGTCTTGTGAGTTTGGGTATGACTTTCGACGATGTCTAAGATTTTGTAAGGGCATTGTGAAATGTATTTGTTAATGATGGTTGGATGGTTACAAGAGAGCTTTGCTTGGGGGCAAGCAAAGGGTAAGTGTGGGGATGTGATGTGAGGGTGCTTAATTGTGTTTTAAAGTGTTTAATTATGAGGCTTTACATGATTATGTGTATGGAAACGATTTACTTTGGGTTGATTTTGATTTACAGGTACTCGGAGCATAACAGATGGCTTTTGGAGCTTGACGAAAGGTTTTCGGGGAGCATTATGGAGTATTGGAAGCATACACACAAGTTGGAAGGCCAAAATATGAAAAACGGGAAGTTCGGTAGCAATCGGCGCCACTAGGCACTGATTTCAGCGCACCACAGAAGGAAAGTACTATTTGGCGCACTAGGCGCTGTTTTTGGCGCACTGGGCGCTGAATCCCAGACCTGACTCGCGAATTTCATATTTTCCACCATATTTAAGCTCAAACATTCCCCAAACGAAATTATCATTAACCCTAGCCGTTTTCCAATTTCCCAAGGACACTGGGCGCTGAATCCCAGACCTGACTCGCGAATTTCATATTTTCCACCATATTTAAGCTCAAACATTCCCCAAACGAAATTATCATTAACCCTAGCCGTTTTCCACTTCCCAAGGACGAAACATGGAGTTCCCAACCTCAATTCAATCATCAATCATGCAATTCCTCATCAAGATTGAAGATCAAATCAAGAACATGAGCGGCTAAACCACCCGTGATCATCTCCGGGACTAGGGTTTGTGTTAGGAACCGGGTTGACTTAGTTTTACAAACTTTTGGATTGAGATTTGATTAATCATTCGGTTAGTTTATCTTTATTGTTTATTTGTTTTTAATTAAACATTGTTGGATTATCATTTGCATACTTGTTCATCAGTTATTTGGTTTTGTCATCAACAATTGGGATTAAATTCTAAGTTGTCATTGTTCTTCAACCTTTAACCATTGAACTTGTTTATGTTTATGAAATCTAGGATTGGTAATTAATTAGGTTACTATTCAGTTGAATCAATCTTTCGGTTTCGATCGTGGATCATTGCAATCAAATATATTATCTGTTAATTATTTATCAAAACAAGTAGTTAGCAAATCATGTCTATGTGATTTTCAATTGGTAGCAATTAGGTTACCCGTGTTTCTACACAACCTGAAAACCCGGAGTTTGGTCCATTTTCTCATTATTGTTTACAACTACAAGTTACATTTATTTTCATAATCATTCTCAAAACTGCAAAAAGCAATTAGTTTAGTAATAGATGATAATTAAAACAACGAACTTTCATACTTTCCACTGATTCCCCGTGGATTCAACACCCTATTTGCCATTTACTAGTAAAAGGTGAATAGGACAATTTTAACATCATTTTTGACCGACCTTACGACATCGATCAATATGTTCTAAAAAGAAAGAAAGAACTATTAAAAAATGGTAAAGGAAATATATGGTTTTAAAAAAGGAAAAAAATTAAAAATATATTATTAAAAGTAGATATAATAATAATAAAGTATTATAATATATTAAATAAAAAATAATAAAAAGCTATATATTATTATAAAAAAAAAAGTTAGGGTGGAGGGCATGGTTCAATCACTTTAGAGTGTTTGAGTTATTCTCTAGCCAATAATATCATGCCATGTCAAGTTCTCATTCCACTCCCAATTTTGCACTCAATCACTGGATATGGTTCAAACACCTAAAGAGTGGTAAAAAATTTAAAAAAAAATTGTGAATGGTTGAAAGGGGTTAGGACCCACCGTTAAACTCAATCAATCATACTCAAACATTCGGTGAGTATACACCAAAACCCCTCAATCAATCATACTCAAACATTCGGCCGGGGTGGTTCACCGATCGGTGAAACCAATAACCGAACCCACTCAAACAACCCATACCGTCCACCCTTACTATTCATCGCCCTTCGTTAACTATATATATAACTAGTGATTTTTCCCCGCGCTTCGCGGCGGGAATTCGGTTGGTATCTGTTCGGTTCGTTACGGTACCGACAGTTGCTATAGTGAAATGAAATATATGTTTAAGTCAAAACAACAATCATGATACATTGTGATATATCACAATCAAATGTCCAAACTCCAAACAAACGTCTCAAACAACTATCTCAAAAGTCGCAATAAAGGAACCAACGAAACATGTACAAAAATATTTACCAACCACTAAATGTAAATACGCGTAGTGACCTACCAGACACCTTTAACTTGATATGATATCTCGTTTATTTTTCACAATATGCATTGCATTTTAATTAAATTCACAAAACAAGCACTAGTGAAGGTGTTTTGTAAAGCGGAGTTCATATCTTTAAAAGGATTTGCTATCCTACTAAGGACATTATTTGGATTTAAATTATTCTCTAAAACCATAAGATTCACTATGACTATAAGTTAATTGTCGTCTTATAATAATCCATAAATTAAATAAAACCTTATGTGTATATAAACGCTAACATGTTGTAGGGGTTGTTTGGTAGGCTCTTACCGATATTCCATTAAGATGCTACCTCTGAAATGGTAAGAGTTAGATTGTATTTGGTTCACTTACAAGACAACTCTTAATGGTTCATGGAGCCTCTTAATGGGTTAGTTTAAGAAACTGATGCCATTGAATCAGTCAGGCCTCTTAATGGCTAAGAACAAGGTTTCCAAAAAAACCCTTTAGTGATGGTAAAAAGGTCACTTTAATAACTTAAGAGTTTAATGTACCTAATTTGGAAATTCATTAGTGAGGGATGGTACATTGTGTTATGCTAGTTATGAGTTTATTTGGGTACAATTCGTTCTAAAAGACCAAAAGATTCACAATTTATCAATTAGTTAAATAATTACTTGTGTAATATAAATCCTAAACACTTTTAGTGATGATAAAAATGTCAATTTTAGTATGTGACCATCTGTAGTGGGCGTTCTTTCTTTAAAATTAAGCCCCAATCACGCCGCAAAGCCGCCCCCATGGCTTGTTTGATCGATTTTTTTGTTTTGGTGTCTTTAAAATCACGTTGGATGGGAGAAATTTTGACAAATGAGACCGTTGCAACGGTCATAATACGGCTATAAATTTATTTTTTTCTTTTTTTTCATTTCTCACCTATATATATACATACACTTCTACATTTTTTTCAAACAAAAAACCTATACAATACTTCCATTTTACACACATAAACCTCTACAATCTCAAATGTTCAACCATTTTTATAAAAAATAACGGGTTCCCCTAGTTCCTCGTCCATCGCAAATTATTACTATAGAGAGTTTTTAGCAGATGATGTCATGATGGTGAATCCACCGATGAGGAGGTCGAGCAAGAGGCGGTTACGAGTGCTTGTCAACTAGTGGTGCGATATGCGAAGCATTGTAGCCGGCCCGAACGTGAAGTTAAAATAAGAGATTATATTGAACGAGACCGACGTGCGGCAAACGATCGTTTGATGAAAGATTATTTCGATGAAGCACCAACATTTCCGAACCCAGAAGTTTTTAGACGTCGTTTCCGAATGAGTAAGCGTTTGTTTCTACGCATCGTCGACGACTTGGAAAACAACTTTGATTATTTTAATCAAAAGGCGGATGCGAAAGGGACACTTGGATTCACCGGTATTCAAAAGTGTACGTCGGCGCTACGAGTCCTTGCTTACGGAAACACGACCGACATCAACGAGTATTTAAAAATGGTCGAGAAAACAACGCGAGACACCTTGGAGCATTTTTGTCGCGGTACATTCCTATACTTTACTATAAACATTACAAGTATTTTTTTTAAGCTTATGTTTGTATACGTTTGTTAAAGGTATTATAAATTTGTACGGTGCGCGTTATCTGAGAACGCCCACATGGGACGACCTTCAAAAGATTTACGAATTACATTCTACTGAGCATGGTTTGCTGGGTATGATTGGGAGCTTGGATTGCATTCATTGGCGTTTGGATAACTGCCCGACCGCATGGCGATGTCAACACACACGGGGTGACCAAAAAGGACCTACTGTTATTCTTCAGGCGGTTGCCTCACAGGACCTTTGGGTTTGCTCGGCTTACTTTGGCGTGGTCGGGTCATGCAATGATATAAATGTTTTTGAACAATCTCCGTTGTTAAAGGACTGGATTTCTGGCAGAGCTCCAAAAGCGTCTTTTTACGCAAACGGAAACTACTACCCTCATGGATATTATTTGTGCGACGAAATTTATCCTAGGTATTCGATTATCGTGAAGACGTTTAGTGATCCTATCTGTCACAACCCCGACCCCTGCCTCGGGAGGCGGGCGGCTGCGGCCTACTCAGAGATAGTGGTATCAATGTTTATTCATTTTGGCAGCGGAAATTACATCAGGACCGTAGTTAGAAAATATTTTATCAGAGTAAAATACCACATTTTTATAGGATTAAACACATGAGAAAAACCCAAGTTTTCAGTACATCATATTATAGGGTTAAACCCTATTTTATTGAAAATAAAACATCTTCTTTATTTAGGTAACTTTTATAGCCACTTTTCCAAGCCTTCAGTGCAGTACAGCTGGCTTCTAATTGGCTTTCACATTTTGTTACCTGAAACGCGTTTAAAAACATTTTATCAGCAAGAAATATTGGCGAGTGAATCCCAGTTTAATCAAAACAGGTTTTATCATTTTACAGTATTGAGGGCGATCTCACAATTATATTTGTTTCCAATTCTTACTTTAATTACCACCCACGGTACTGTCATCCCGACTTGTGGTCATGTGTAACCCCTCGCAAAAAGCATGTCCAATATTATAAAGACACGTGTCATAAACTTTAAACGTGTAAACAGATAACTTTAAGGGACTAAAGTTGTCAAACAATGTAAAGATATATGTAGAATGACTAAAAGTGTCAACATGCCAAACTTGTGCCTCTGAATGACCTTACACGACGTTCGTATTCTTTCAAGAATAAATCTCGATCGTAGAAAGCCGTTTGTGCTTAAAGATCAAAAGTTTACAAAGCATAAGGGTTAAAAAGTGTCAACATGTTAATTCTTACCTCTGAGTGACCTTTTAACGTAACCAAGACTTTGTAATACTTTATTATACTTCCATGAATATCGGATAATGATTTCGTGGAGTTTCGATGCACGTAAGTACATTTCGGGTGATCTCATAACTAACCGGGAGCTTAACGAAATTAAATTATGACCCAAGGCACTTGAAAGTTAACTATGGGGGTCATTAGTGCAATAAAAGAAAGTTAAATAAACTTAAAATGGACCAGGGACTGAAAATGAAAAGATTGCAAAACTTTTTACCGGATTTATAGGTCCTTGCGGGCCGCGTAGACATCCTCTAAGGTCTATGGGGGCTGCGACAACAGTGCCAGCGACAGTTCCCTACACAGCTGCATGTTGCAGCCTGTTCCACCGCCATTGCATGGTTGTTTTTTATACCAGGGACTGAGCAACTGGTTTTTACTGCCCTAGGGATACTTGTGAACATCTGGGAACCTCCTAGGTACAAATGGATTGATCCTAGAGCTTCCAAAATCCTATATAAAGAGCCTTGATGTTCATTTGTTCTTGCACACTTGAAGTTTTCACTTCACAACTCACTCTCTGAAGCATCCTGGTCTTCTTGGAAGCTTTCTCTAGTTTTATTTTCGTGCTAAGGACTATTGTAAGTGTTCTTAGCTTCCATAGTTAAGTTTTCATTAGCTTAATGACCGAAAGTCAAAGTTATCGTAATGATGCTTTGACTTTGTGATTAATCACTAACGGTCCAGCCATTATTCGAATTGAAAGTGGCTATGAGTTGGTAATTATGTAGGTAATAAACCCTTAAAAGGGCACCTAGTGATTATCACTTTTACTTGGTCAATTGTCGGGTCAAACTACTTAACAAAAAGTCAAACAGGTTAATTTCTACAAAAAAAAAAAAAAAAAATTTCATAACTGATAATGTAGAAGTTATGGAACATGTTTTAACACTTAAATAACTTGGTAAATAATATAAGAACATGTTTAGGCATGTTCAACCCGACAATTCTGAGTTTGGGCTCGGTTCGCAACCGAAAGTCGCAAAAGTAGACTTTTGCTTTGACTTTCAGTTCTGACCCGATTTAGCTCAGTTTAGTTATGCCTTAGGGTTCCTTTGGGACCATATTATATATTAGTATAACTCTCTGAAGTTATACTACATGGTTCCTTAGAAATCATAGATTACATGCATGTTCCGTTATTTGCTTAAAATTGACCATTTTACCCTTTTTATATAAAAACGAAATTTTTGGAAATATGAGTGGACAAAAATCTTCATTACTGATCTATAAGTATGTCCTAAAAATTTGACATCCATTTCTGGTCTAGAATGAAAGTTATGCACGATATCGTAATACTAAAGCTTTTTATTAATTAAATGGCATTTTTGGCATAAATCATATTTAAACCCATTTTTTGGGACCAAACTTGCTACCCACTGATTAAATATAATATTTAGGGATTTTTGGAAATTTTTGTCAAATTTTATACTAATCATAACATAGAGTTCTAGTGTGAATTCGGTATTGACGATAATGCCCTTTTCACTAATAAAATGAGTTTTACATATCATTTTGATACCAAACCTTTTCCTACTGATTTCATATGTTAAATAAAATATTTTAAGCTTTAGAAACTGATCAGGACTTCAAAATTTTATAAACATTTCAAATATCGTCAAATACCGGCTTTTACGCTAATTAGGCGCATAGTATGGCTTAAAACCATATTTAACGCCTAAGACTTGTTACCTACTAATTTTATAAATAAATTTTTATACTTTAACAGTAAGTATAAGTCTTGAACTCAGATTTCCAAATTTGACCTTAAAGCTTATGTGAAATGACCAAAATGCCCCTACGGTGCATAGTTTGGTCATAAAAGATAAATTTCACATTTGTGGGATATCTTACTGATATAACTTGATAAAATAAATGTTTTTACTGATATTTTAGACCAGAACCTCAGTTTATTACTTAACCACTTTTATAAACTTTAAAATGACCAAAATACCCTTACGGGGCTTAACTTGGTTTTAAATTCGTTTTGGGCATAATGGAAGATATCCTACGGATATCACAACATATTTTAAGCATAATAACTTTTGGGACTTGTACATGACTCATTCGATTACCCGTTATGCATATACGCGTTCGGTACGCTTTATGTAACTAGTTTGCATAAATTAGCCGAAACGGGTCAAACCTTATCATTTTTACTTCAAAATCTAGAATGTGATTATTTTACCCATTTATTACAAGTCTTCATACTTGTCGGGTCAAAGTCACGTTCTAATCCGGTCTTCGCTTAATCTTGCGTTTTGAACCGTAAACCTTTCTTTAAAACTAATCGGTCTAAGTTATAACTTAAATAAGACCCGTTAGGAATCTAATAGGTTATTAAAACCTTCGTTCCAGATTAGGAGCCCAGTAAAAGCTCCCTGTACTTGCTGATTAGAAATTACGACTGAGATAAATTACTTTGAGCTCAGGTAAATACTTTTAACTATTTTCCCTTATACGGGCTTGGGATACGGTATTATAATAATACCCCTTGGTCGGGTATGAAATCATTTAATCGGATTGTGATTAATAAATTGCATAACCCGTTTTAATATGTCTTGTTTGATGCAATGCCTTTGGGAGGTTAATGACCGTGTCCTGGATATCCTCGGCTCATTCATTAGAAATGGCCACGGCTTAAGCACGGGGTGTAGGCATACACCTGACAGTTGCGTATGTATAAACGGTATCTCACTCGTGAGGAAACTCCTTGTGGGCCTATACTTGTGGCGTGTCTATTAATCTTGTCTCGGCTCTTCTAACCGGGCCCTGAACGGACGACAAACATATAAATCTGTATACAAGATTATTTTAAATAATTGTCCCAAATTATAAAAGATTTTATGCCTTGTGCATCCAAAGCAATTTTATAAACACTTTTCAAAAGAGTCAGTTAATTGTATTTACCAGTGTAAACTGACGTATTTTTCAAAAAAGATTAAGTGCAGGTACTACACGAAATGGGCTGGAACTCCTGAGTATTACTTAAAGAGTCTTGCAAGCTCTTAATACTTTAAGTCTTTTGATCTACGTTTATTTTCTGTTTTAGATCCGCCCATGGATCCACTTACAACCGTTGTGTAATATTTTATTATACTTTCGATTTCGGTTTGTAATATTATTTTAGACTTCCGCTGTGCATTTAAACTGTGATCAATTGTCTATAATGATATCAACTACGTCACGATACTCCCCACCGGGCCCACCGGTAATACATGGAAATATCGGGGTGTGACAGGTTGGTATCAGAGCCAACATTGAGTGAATTAAACACTAGCCTTTTTGTGTTTAATCTCAATGACATAGTTGCACATTCCTTGACATCCGAGTCTAGGAAAATGACTTAGGATTAATCCTAATCTTAATTATTTTCTTTGGCTTGTTTCTTTTGTTTGTTTTGACAGGATCGAAAGCAAAATGCCACCAAGAGTAAGGGGCCGAGGAGGAAGAGGAAAAGCCCAATGACTGCTAGAAACGACCATGAAGCCGGACCATCACACCGGCGTACTCCATTAGCAACATTTAGCTATAGTCCTCATGAAGACTGGAGAACTTATTTGGAGCCCGCGAGACGCTCAGTCTCACTCAGTTCCTCACCGTCCTACCACCATTCGTTCGGGCCATATCAAGATGAGAAGCCCCATGATTCGCATCATTCTTTTATCCCGTTGCAGCGTTCGAGTTCTCACAGTTCTTTCCAGAACCCAACTCCCTATTTCCAAAGCTAGTTCAACCCGATGAACCAGGTACAAGAACCAGAGAGTCCAAACCCTTTGGGACCGGCTGACCACTATCCTGAGATGCAGGATATGGATGTGGACGAAGATCCAGATCCAGAAATGCCACCGTCTGGGACGCCGATGCATCCCATTGAGATTTCCAGTGGATCATCCTTTCATGGTTCGCCTTTCAGGGGCCCAAATATTTTTGCTGAAAGATGGGCTACATACAAGTGGGAGTATACTCCCCCTCACCGCTACTCACCACCACACCAACAGGTCCCTTCTGAGGACCCACATTTTGAGGCGATCACACTGTGGTACCCGCGGAAAATCCACAGTCATCCTAAGTTAACATATTGCCGTTTTGGATTGCTTATCAAATTTTGGGACGAAATTTCATTCAAGTTGGGGATGATGTGACAACCCGAGTTTCCAATACCTTTTCTTGACATGTTACTTGTTGCAAACTCTGTCTTTGAAATTTATTTGAATATGAGTATTATTTGAGTATGTGTAGTACTTGGTTACAGTAGTTGTTATAAACACTTATTATAAACTGTTAAACTTTCACAAATTACAAGCTATGCCCGATGAAACCTTGGTGCTACAACCTCAAGCTACACTCGACGAAACATTGAGTTTCATCATCACCATTTAGTCGACGAAACTTAGGAAGTTTCGTGGTCCCTCGGAGGTTTCGTTGAACTGGGCTTTCGGCCCAGATAGGGCCCAAACATCGACCTCTTTTATATGTGTTCATTGTACGTAAATGTCAGTTATCGAACCCTAGATTACCCTCTTTATCACCGGCGGCAACCTTACACTCACACGAGGTTTTCCTTTTCCTCTCTCTCACCGATCCGAGTACTGTTAAACCTTCGATTCTCTGGTAAGTGCGGCAACGTTTGCTTTAATAGGTATTGCTTGTCTAGGGGATATATAAACTGTTGGGTGCTTGTTGTTCATGTCAATCGTGATTATATATATATATATATATATATATATATATACTGTTGATTGCTTATTGTTGATGTTAATAGTGATTATCTAGGGTGTAGATAGAAACAGTTATACGTGAAATAACCAGATGCGGAATCCTGAATCTTGTTAATATTAGTGGCGATCTCGTTGAGTGTTGATCACCGTTTTAATGATAAATGTGTGTTCTTGATCAAGCGATAACTGGAATGATTAAGTGATGATTTGCAAATGATTGGTTGCCATGATTAGGGTTGAGAAACATGAAACTGTAGGGAAACATGGAAACTGCAGGTCGTCGACGAAACACCTTAAGGTTTCGTCACTTGCTCATCGACAAAACTCCTTAAAGTTTCGTCACAGGAACCCCGACGAAAGGTCATGAGGGTTCGTCATTCAAGCATCGACGAAAACCTGATGTTTCGCCGACCTGGAGTTTCGTCGATCAGGGCACCAACAGATTGTAACTTTGAACAAGTGTGATAATGAATGACTTTTTATTAATGGAAACTATGTGGCAAACTGTTAATGATGTTCACTTATGATTATGTTAATGGATCACGTGAACAGTGAACTAGGTTAGGTTGACTTGTGTTGATGAATGGATATGTTAATGAAATCGCAATAATTATCTGTTGTCTACTGTTAATGATGTCTACGGTTAACGATGACGTTTGCTATTAATGATGTTTACTTATGATAAGTGACATAATTTGGTTCATACACCTAGTATAGTACACACAACTGTTAAGCATTATTTCGGAACGTATACGTGAATTATGGGATTATATGAGTTGTATAATTGTCGTGATAACTTGTATGCACATTATGACTATACGTGAACGTAAACTGATTACGAGTGCTTGAGTACCATAGGGTGTGACTGTTTAAGTGCGAACCAGTAGTTAATCTTACCGAGCAAACCAAGGTGAGTTCACTGCTCTTTTTCCAAGCATGCATCCCGGGGAGGGATATCGGGTAACGTTCCGGGGAGGAATGTCAAGTTAATGGGATGTTTGTTATTATACCCAGTTTCTATCATATAAGACCCCTTACATCTACCGATTGTTGCCGGGGAGGCAACGAGGTATTTAGTTGATAGCGCTATTAGGATTGGCACCCTCACACCGTACCGGGGAGGACGGGCGTGAACTAATTACGTTGACCACTTGACCAATGCTTTGATAGAGGCATTGGAGTTGGGCAAATACATCTTGTAGCCATATGCGGTAATCAAGTAAATAACAACATCAAATCAAATTGTTGAACTGTTTTATACACATATCTGGTAACGAAACGCGTTAACAAAACTTTGAACTCACCAGCGTCGTCTGACACACTTGTCTGCATGCTTGCAGGTCGTTAGGTACTTGATGAGGACTTGCTATCTGGGAGCGCTGGAGTGGTCATGGAACGAGTCTCTTGGATACTAGTTACCTGGGTTTTGAGCATTTGAATTGAAACAGTTGCTTAACTATTACTAATTGCTTCCGCTGAATATTTACTTGGATTTTACTTACGAATTGGTTTAATTAATTTGAATGAATTGAACATGCTATTTAATTATTACTTGTTGGTTCAATGTGATTGGTGGCTTGGCTCCTGGTACGTCACACGTCACGCGGCGTTTCCGCGTGTGGTATTTTGGGGGTGTGACACATGCCACCGCCACCGCTAGAACAACAACTGCCTCCAGAACCACCGAGGTGAAGAAGAGGTGCACGGATGTCCGTGCGTGGGGGATTTAACTTCAGCACCCCCCAACACTCCAGCAACAGCAACTACCCGCCGCTGTATGAAGACCCACAAATGGGTGGGCCTTCAAATCCAGTTTCTGAAGTCGACTCTGCACCAGTCGCACCAACACCACACATGGGTTATGATAACCCAATCCCATCGCACCCAGGTGCAGCCGGGTACAACCCGTTTGAGCCGCAAGCTTACTCGGGTTATAATTACAACAATTCCCATGCCGTTGACCCGTACTTTGAAGCGGCAAACTACAATGCTCTCTACCCTGGACCCTATCCAGCTACGTACCCAACTGTGTACCCTACATATGGGTATCAATATCCACCAACTCCTCAACCACAGCAGCAGCAGCCACCACAAATCCAACCACCACAGCAGCAAGAAATCCTTCAGCGGTTGCACGAGGTGGAGCAATAGGTAAACGAAGAGCATAGGAGCCGCCGAGGTCTACTAAAGGGTTTGGCAAATCTTATAAAGGGGAAGAAGAAAAGGGATTATTAAAAATCCTATTTGTTGTTTTGTAATTCTTAACTTTTAATTTTAGTCCCTGCGTGGACTTGTATTTCTTATTTTAGTCCATGTGTGGACAAGTTATTTTATTAAAAGTCCCGTTTAGGGCAAGTTATTGTACTTCTTTCAATTTATGGAATGTTTCGTTTTGAAAATTTATTGTCATTTAATATATGCATATACTATATAAAAATAAATCAAAATGTCATTCCAATTTACAATTGATATGCCATTATATATTAAAAGAAAGTCTTAAAGGTATGACCTAGCCTATATGTCATTTTAGACATGGCCATGATGGTAAAACCTTTTTAAGATTCAAATCATTGTTAACATCTGGAAACATGTTAACACTCCTGGCAAAATATGATTCGATAAAGTCACACATGTCATCTTCATATTGGATTGTTCAAATTCCTTATCTAGCCTAATGATCTAGAAATCATGGGTCCAAATCACCAATTAAGATGATCATATATTAAACATCCATTTATGATGAAGTGCCTACGGGCCCCATTTTTGTCCAAAAAGACAAATGACAGTTGTAGCTTATGACTCCCTGTCAAGAAAGGTGATGAACTACGTTCAAACCTAAATGCCTCGATTCTATAAAATCATGGCTTTAAAATTGTCCTTGTGACTAGGCCTTTTGTGCCACTCTAATATCCTTAATGATTATAACTGTGATTATTTATAACGAAAAGTTTAAAATAAAAACTTGATTATCAAATTAACCAAATATGGTTTATATTACCATGGTTAATGAATCATCAAAAATGATGATCCCATAATAAACCTCTAAATAAATTATTGTCAATTGTTTTATAGAAACCAAGCTTCAGCATGTCTGAATCAGATGAGGTTAACAGTCATCCCAATATGAGGAATGACAATACAAGAATGAATGTAACGGGTGCGGACTTACAAGCAATGATAGATAATTCTGCCACTCGAGCCATTGACCGACAATTCAAAGAACCAAGTAATACTCGCTCAAAGACTCTATCTGTGGCTCATAGTAAGCCCCCTTCGAAAACACATGAATCAAAGAAGGATGATTCTCATCATTCATCAAATCAGAAAAGTATCCCATCCAAGCAGATTGTGTTCAATCATGAGCCACGTGTTAAGACCTGCTCTTACAAATACTTCGTCTCTTGCAAGCCAAGGGACTTCACAGGAGAAAAGGGAGCAATCGATTGTATGACATGGCTCGATGAGATGGACACTGTAGTTGACACTAGTGGTTGTGCGGAACAAGATGTTGTGAAGTTTGTTTCACAATATTTTAAAGGTGAAGCTTTGGCTTGGTGGAGGTCGCTAATCCAAGCCACAGGGAAGATCCCATTGTATAACTTGTCTTGGGATCAGTTTGTTGTGCTGATTAAGGAAAATTTATGTCCCCAGCATGAGGTGGAGAAAATCAAAACCGACTTCTTGACTCTGGTCATGAAGAACTTGGACTGTCAGGCGTATATTACAAGCTTCAACACCATGTCCCGATTGGTTCCTTATTTGGTCACACCAGAACCGAAGCGCATAGCACGTTTTATTGGAGGTCTAGCTCCAGAAATTAAGGGAAATGTGAAAGCATCCAGACCTACCACATACAGGTCAGTGATGGATCTGTCTCTATCACTCACACTCGATGCAGTCAGAATTAGGTCTGCCAAAGCATCCGATGAAGGAAAACGGAAACAGGAGGATGAGAATTCTCATCGCTCCGACAAGAAAAGAAGAGGGAACTCGGATCATAGGAAGAGTTCTGGGTTGAGAAAGGATACCCAGCAGTCAGGAGAGAAGCCTAAGTGTAAAGTCTGCAAGAAACACCATTTTGGAAAGTGCAGATTTGAATCACAGTCGCAATCGCACTCACAGCCTAAAGTTTGTGGGATCTGCAAGTCCAAAGAGCATAGGACTTTGGATTGCAAGAAAATGAAGGATGCAACTTGTTATGGTTGCAACGAGAAGGGGCACATAAAGACTAACTGCCCGAAAAACCCAAGAAAGCCTGAAGATGCCAAGAAGACTAATGCCCAAGTCTTCCAGATGAATGCTCAGGAGGCAGTTCAGAATGATAATGTTATAACAGGTACTTTCCTTATCAATGATGTATATGCTAGAGTTTTGTTTGATTCTGGCACAGATAAGTCTTTTGTGGACAATAGATTTTGTAAATTGTTAAATCTGCCTGTTAAGACTCTAAGCATAAAGTATGAAGTAGAATTGGCTGATGGCACCATAGAGACTGCTTCAACAATATTAGATGGATGTTTCATATCCATTAGGAATCACTCTTTTCCGCTGTCTTTGCTTCCAATGAAATTAGCGGGATTTGATATAGTAATAGGTATGGATTGGTTATCTCATAACCAAGCCCAAATTGTATGTGACAAGAAGCAAGTAGTTATCAAGACCCCTTATGGTGAGCCACTTACTATTCAAGGAGATTCGCAGTACGGATTGTCTAAGAAAGTGTCTATGCTTAAGGCATCAAAGTGTTTGAAGAAAGGTTGTGTCATTTACATGGCACAGGTGACCATTGATGAGCTGAAACCCAAGATCGAAGACATCCCTGTTATTTCGAAATATCCAGACGTATTCCCTGAAGAACTACCTGGGTTGCCTCTAGACAGGCAAGTGGAATTCAGGATCGATATTATTCCAGGAGCAGCCCCTGTACCTCGAGCTCCTTATCGTCTGGCACCGACCGAGATGAAAGAATTAAGAACACAATTCGATGATTTATTGGAGAAAGGTTTTATTCAACCTAGCTCATCTCCTTGGGGAGCGCCCATTTTATTTGTGAAGAAGAAAGATGGCTCGATGCGTCTATGCATCGATTATCGCGAGCTGAACAAAGTTACGATCAAGAATAGGTATCCATTGCCCAGGATCGACGATCTGTTCGATCAGCTTCAAGGAGCAAGTTACTTTTCAAAGATCGACTTGAGGTCAGGTTATCATCAGTTGAAAGTCAGAACCGAAGATGTGCACAAGACCGCATTCAGAACACGATATGGTCACTACGAGTTCTTGGTGATGCCTTTCGGGCTCACTAATGCACCTGCAGCATTCATGGATCTCATGAATCGCGTTTGCAAGCCGTATCTAGACTAGTTTGTCATTGTCTTTATCGATGACATACTTATTTATTAAAAAAGCCAAGCTGATCATGAGAAACATCTCCGGTGTATTCTCAAACTTCTGCAGCAAGAGAAGCTCTACGCCAAGTTTTCCAAATGTGAGTTTTGGCTTCCCGAAGTCCAATTTCTTGGACATGTAGTGAGTGAGCGTGGTATCCAGGTGGATCCCGCTAAGATTGAAGCAATTATGAATTGGCAAGCGCCTAAGACACCAACGGAGATTCGCAGCTTCTTAGGTTTAGCAGGTTACTATAGATGTTTCATTGAAAACTTTTCAAGAATTACTGCACCTTTAACTTCGTTGACCCGCAAGAATGTCAAGTTTGACTGGGGTCCCAAACAACAAGAACCTTTTGAGATTCTCAAGCAGAAATTAAGCAATGCTCCTGTGTTTACATTGCCAGAATGGATTGAAGAATTTGTTGTGTATTGCGATGCATCACACACAGGTATGGGTTGTGTGCTTATGCAGAAAGGCAAGGTTATTGCCTATGCTTCACGTCAATTAAAGGTGCACGAAAAGAACTACACCACCCATGATTTGGAATTGGGTGCCGTTGTATTTGCACTAAAGCTTTGGAGGCATTATCTATACGGAACCAAATGTATAATTTATTCAAACCATAAGAGCCTTCAACACTTGTTTAACCAGAAGGATCTTAACATGAGACAGCGTCGTTGGATGGAGACACTAAATGATTATGATTGTGAAATCCGTTATCATCCAGGCAAAGTGAATGTTGTCGCTGATGCATTGAGCAGAAAGGAAAGGATTAAACCAATAAGGATCAACGCCAAAAGCATTGAACTTAGAAACAGCTTGAATGAAAGGCTGTTAGCTGCTCAAAAGGAAGCTATCTTGGAAACTAACTTTCCAAATGAGAAGTTAGGTATTACTGCCGATCAGTTGTCATATGGCAAGGATGGAATCCTAAGATTGAATGGTAGAATCTGGGTTCCAATCCACGGAGTACTTAGAGATGTGATCCTCCAAGAAGCTCATAATTCCAAATACTCACTCCATCCAGGCAGTGATAAGATGTACCAGGACTTAAAGGCAAATTATTGGTGGATAGGTTTGAATAAATCTATAGCCACTTATGTGGCTAAATGTCTGACGTGCGCACAGGTTAAAGCCGAGCATCAAAAGCCGTCAGGGTTGTTACAACAACCTAAACTTCCCACTTGGAAGTGGGAAATGGTAACTATGGATTTTATCACCAAGTTACCAAAGACAAAATGCGGGAATGATACAATATGGGTTATAGTTGACAGATTGATGAAGTCAGCTCATTTTATACCCATAAAGGAGACGCACAGCTACGATAAGCTAGCTCAACTATGTGTGGATGAGATTATATCTCTCCATGGAGTGCCCGTATCTATTATCTCTGATAGGGATACTAGATACACATCTCACTTTTGGAAGAGCTTTCAGCAATCTCTAGGCACTCAACTAAATTTCAGCACTGCTTACCATCCTCAGACGGATGGGCAAAGCGAACGTACAATTCAAACGCTTGAAGATATGTTACGAGCTTGTGTTATAGATTTGGGTGGAAGTTGGGATGACCATCTTCCTTTGATTGAATTTTCGTACAATAATAGTTATCATTCGAGCATCCAAGCCACGCCTTTTGAGGCCTTGTACGGAAGGAAGTGTAGAACGCCAGTTTGTTGGGCAGAAGTTGGGGAAACCCAACTATCAGGACCTGACATAGTCCTCAAGACGACGGATAAGATTGTTCAAATCCGTGATCGTCTCAAAGCTGCCAGAGATAGGCAGAAGAGTTATGCTGATAAGAGGCACAAACCTCTAAAGTTTGAAGTTGGTGACAAAGTGCTACTCAAGGTGTCACCCTGGAAAGGGGTGATGCGTTTTGGCAAAAAGGGCACGTTAAGCCCAAGGTACATAGGACCATTCGAGATCATTGAATGTGTCGGAACCGTAGCTTACAAGCTAAATCTACCTAAAGAGCTCAGTGGGATACATAATGTGTTCCACATATGCAATTTAAAGAAATGTCTAGCCGATGAGTCGCTAGCAATGTCGCATAAGGACGTGCAGATTGACGAGAGTTTGAATTTCGTTGAAAAGCCTTTATCGATCGAGGATCGACATGTTAAGAAGCTTCGAAGGAAGCACGTGCCGATTGTAAAGGTAAAATGGGATGCCCGGAGAGGCCCAGAATACACGTGGGAGGTTGAGTCCACAATGAATCAGAAATACCCTCAAATATATCAGTAAATCTCGAGGTCGAGATATCTTTTAAGGGGGTGAGGATGTAACACCTCACAAAAATCATGTCCAATATTATAAAGACACGTGTCATAAACTTTAAACGTGTAAAAAGATAACTTCAAGGGACTAAAGTTATCAAACAATGTAAAGATGTATGTAGAAGGACTAAAAGTGTCAACATGCCAAACTTGTGCCTCTGAATGACCTTACACGACGTTTGTATTCTTTCAAGAATAAATTATCAATCGTAGAAACCCGTTTGTGCTTAAAGATCAAAAGTTTACAAAGCATGAAGGTTAAAAAGTGTCAACATGTTAATTCTTACCTCTGAGTGACCTTTTAACGTAACCGAGACTTTGTAATACTTTATTATACTTCCATGAATATCGGATAATGATTTCATGGAGTTTCGATGCACGTAAGTACATTTCGGGTGATCTCATAACTAACCGGGAGCTTAACGAAGTTAAATTATGACCCAAGGCACTTGAAAGTTAACTATGGGGGTCATTAGTGCAATAAAAGAAAGTTAAATAAACTTAAAATGGACCAGGGACTGAAAATGCAAAGATTGCAAAACTTTTTACCGGATTTACATGTCCTCGCGGGCCGCGTAGACATCCTCTAAGGTCTACGCGGGCTGCGACAGCAGTGCCATCGACAGTTCCCTGCACAGCTGCATGTTGCAGCCTGTTCCATCGCCTTTGCATGGTTGTTTTTGATACCAGGGACTGAGCAACTGGTTTTTACTGCCCTAGGGACACTTGTGAACATCTGGTAACCTCCTAGGTACAAATGGATTGATCCTATAGCTTCCAAAATCCTATATAAAGGGCCTTGATGTTCACTTGTTCTTGCACACTTGAAGTTTTCACTTCACAACTCACTCTCTGAAGCATCAGGAAGCTTTCTCTAGTTTTATTTTCGTGCTAAGGACTATTGTAAGTGTTCTTTGCTTCCATAGTTAAGTTTTCATTAGCTTAATAACCGAAATTCAAAGTTATCGTAATGATGCTTTGACTTTATGATTAATCACTAACGGTCTAGCCATTATTCGAATTGAAAGTGGCTATGAGTTGGTAATTATGTAGGTAATAAACCCTTAAAAGGGCACCTACTGATTATCACTTTTACTTGGTCAATTGTCGGGTCAAACTACTTAACAAAAAGTCAAACAGGTTAATTTTTGCAAAAAAAATAATAATTCATAACTGATAATGTAGAAGTTATGGAACATGTTTTAACACTTAAATAACTTGGTAAATAATATAAGAACATGTTTAGGCATGTTCAATCCGACAATTCTGAGTTTAGGCTCGGTTCGCAACCGAAAGTCGCAAAAGTAGACTTTTGCTTTGACTTTCAGTTCTGACCCGATTTAGCTCAATTTAGTTATGCCTTAGGGTTCCTTTGGGACCATATTATATATTATTATAGCTCTCTGAAGTTATACTACATGGTTCCTTAGAAATCATAGATTACATGCATGTTCCATTATTTGCTTAAAATTGACCATTTAGCCCTTTTTATATAAAAACCAAATTTTTGGAAATGTGAGTGGACAAAAGTCTTCATTACTGATCTATAAGTATGTCCTAAAAATTTGACATCCGTTTCTGGTCTAGAATGAAAGTTATGCACGATATCGTAAAACTAAAGTTTTTTTATTAATTAAATGACATTTTTGGCATAAATCATATTTAAACCCAATTTTTGGCACCAAACTTGCTACCCACTGATTAAAAATAATATTTAGGGATTTTTGGAAATTTTTGTCAAATTTTATACTAATCATAACATAGAGTTCTAGTGTGAATTCGGTATTGACGATAATGCCCTTTTCACTAATAAAATGAGTTTTACATATCATTTTGATACCAAACCTTTTCCTACTGATTTCATATGTTAAATAAAATATTTTAAGCTTTAGAAACTGATCAGGACTTCAAAATTTTATAAACATTTCAAATATCGTCATATACCGGCTTTTACGCTAATTAGGCGCATAATATGGCTTAAAACCATATTTAACGCCTAAGACTTGTTACCTACTAATTTTATAAATAAATTTTTATACATTAATAGTAAGTATAAGTCTTGAACTCAGATTTCCAAATTTGACCTTAAAGCTTATGTGAAATGACCAAAATGCCCCTACGGTGCATAGTTTGGTCATAAAAGATAAATTTCACATATGTGGGATATCTTACTGATTCAACTTGATAAAATAAATGTTTTTACTGATATTTTAGACCAGAACCTCAGTTTATTACTCAACCACTTTTATAAACTTTAAAATGACCAAAATACCCTTACGGGGCTTAACTTGGTTTTAAATTCGTTTTGGGAAAAATGGAAGATATCCTACTGATATCACAACATATTTTAAGCATAACACCTTTTGGGACTTGTACATGACTCATTCGGTTACCCGTTATGCATATACGCGTTCGGTACGCTTTATGTAACTAGTTTGCATAAATTAGCCGAAACGGGTCAAACCTTATCATTTTTACTTCAAAATCCAGAATATTATTAGTTTACCCATTTATTACAAGTCTTCATACTTGTCGGGTCAAAGTCACGTTCTAATCTGGTCTTCGCTTAATCTTGTGTTTTGAACCGTAAACCTTTCTTTAAAACTAACCGGTCTAAGTTATAACTTAAATAAGACCCGTTAGGAATCTAATAGGTTATTAAAACCTTCGTTCCAGATTAGGAGCCCAGTAAAAGCTCCCTGTACTTGCTGATTAGAAATTACGGCTGAGATAAATTACTTTTAGCTCAGGTAAATACTTTTAACTTATTTTCCCTTATACGGGCTTGGGATACGGTATTATAATAATACCGCTTGGTCGGGTATGAAATCATTTAATCGGATTGTGATTAATAAATTGCATAACCCGTTTTAATCTATCTTGTTTGATGCAATGCCTTTGGGGGGTTAATGACCGTGTCCTGGATATCCTCTGCTCATTCATTAGAAATGGCCACGGCTTAAGCACGGGGTGTAGGCATACACCTGACAGTTGCGTATGTATAAACGCTATCTCACTCGTGAGGAAACTCCTTGTGGGCCTATACTTGTGGTGTGTCTATTAATCTTGTCTCGGCTCTTCTAACTGGGCCCTGAACGGACGACAAACATATAAATCTGTATACAAGATTATTTTAAATAATTGTCCCAAGTTATAAAAGATTTTATGCCTTGTGCATCCAAAGCAATTTTATAACACTTTTCAAAAGAGTCAGTTAATTGTATTTACCAGTGTAAACTGACGTATTTTTCAAAAAAGATTAAGTGCAGGTACTACATGAAATGGGCTGGAACTCATGAGTATTACTTAAAGAGTCTTGCAAGCTCTTAATACTTTAAGTCTGTTGATCTACGTTTATTTTCTGTTTTAGATCCGCCTGTGGATCCACTTACAACCGTTGTGTAATATTGTATTATACTTTCGATTTCGGTTTGTAATATTATTTTAGACTTCCGCTGTGCATTTAAACTGTGATCAATTGTCTATAATGATATCAACTACGTCACGATACTCCCCACCAGGGCCACCGGTAATACGTGGAAATATTGGGGTGTGACATCATGTTACTACTCACAGTGTAGTAACAAATTTTGTATACAAAACCCCAATATACCGACAATAATTGTAGAATTACAAATACTCAATCACTGTGAAAATATAAGTTAAACATTTGAGGTTTTGTAAAAATAGTTTTACACAAAAAGGAGATTGCTCACAAAAAAAAACTTTACACAAAAAGGTGGATTACTCACATTGCTAATTTAGGTATTTTCCTTGTGACTTCCTGGTTATAATCTATTAATTAAAACAATGCACACGCGTTAGTATAATAACCCATTTTACATTAGTTATACCCTCCCCGAGACAGAACTCCAACGACTACGTCGGGCAGAGCCTCGACAGACGTTACGGAGCACTAGATCAATCGGGTAGCGTATCTAATACGTAACCGGGGGTTATAATACTTACAAAAAGGCAGAGCTTCGCTAATTAGGGGGTATTATGCCCGACATTATTTCTACAATTCAGAATTTGAGAGAGAATTTTGACTTTTGAGTGACGGAAACTGAATGCCGATGTTCCCAATTTATAGGGCCTGATCGCAGGTTTCTCGCGCCCCGCGACCAACTAAGGGTCGTCCTTCGCGGCCCGCGAGATAGGGGTAGTAGGGCATAGCTTGGACCAGTTATCAGTATAGCCTCGACACACATGTGACACGTGGCGGCACCAGGCTGCACCACTAGTTCCCTCACTCGCGCCCTGCGACAGACTTAGGGGAGTCTGCCGCGCCCCGCCAGAACCACCTGATTTTTGTTTTTATTTTATTTTTATAAAATAAAAGGTATTTAGGGCTATTTTAGGTGTACGGGGTGTATTTTAGAGCATATAGGGGTGTTCTAAATATTTTTAGGAGGGTTGTTATATTCTCCCCACCTTGTTTTAGAACTCGTACTCGAGGTCTACTGGAACAGGTGTGGATATTTCCTCTGCATCTCTGATTCAAGCTCCCAAGTGTATTCAGGTCCTCTCTTGGAATCCCATTTCACTTTGACTAGAACTAATCTCTTATGTTTGAGATTCTTGACCTTTCTGTCTTCAATCTGTAGAGGCCTTTCTATAAACTTAAGCTTCTCATTTACCTCTATGTCCTTAAGAGGTACTACTAATGACTTATCTGCAAAGCACTTTTTGAGATTAGATACATGAAATACATCATGTATTCTTGCCATTTCCGCTGGTAGTCGTAGCTGATAAGCTACTGGTCCTATCTTTTTAATAATCTCAAAGGGTCCAACATACATGGGGCTTAGCTTTCCCCTTTTGATGAATCTGAATACTCCTTTCCATGGAGAAACTTTTAATAATACCTTGTCTCCTACCTGAAACTCCAATGGCTTTCGCCTGTTATTTGTATAACTCTTTTGTCGATCGCGTGCTGCTTTTAGTCTTTCCTTGACTTGGATAATTTTGTCTGTTGTTTCTTGTACTATCTCTGGTCCAGACAGTTGCTTTTCTCCAATTTCTACCCAACAGACTGGAGTTCGGCACTTTCGTCCATAAAGTGCTTCGAATGGTGCAGCATTGATACTGGTATGATAACTGTTATTGTAGGAAAACTCTATTAATGGTAAATGATCATCCCAATTTCCTCCGAAATCAATTACACAAGCTCTAAGCATATCTTCCATTGTCTGAATTGTCCTTTCGCTCTGTCCATCTGTTTGAGGATGATAAGCTGTTCTTAGATTTAACTTGGTTCCCATTGCTTTTTGGAAAATTGTCTAAAAATGAGAAGTAAAACGGCTATCTCTATCAGAAACAATAGATAAAGGAATTCCATGTACTGAAACTATTTCATTTACATACAACTTGGCTAATTGTTCCATACTAAAAGTTTCCTTAATTGATAAGAAATGAGCATACTTGGTTAATCTGTCTACAATCACCCAGATTGTATCATTTCCCTTTCTTGTCTTGGGTAATTTGGTAACAGAGTCCATTGTTATCAATTCTGTCACAACCCCCGATCCCTGATCCCCGGGAACAGGCGGACGCGATCACAGAGTTTCGGTGGTATCAGGTTTATTTAATCTCGCAACGGAATTTACATCAGGACCGTAGTTAGGAAATGTTTATCAGAGTAAAACCACCATAATTGATATTAATAAACACATGGGAAAAACCTAAGTTTCTTGTTACAGTACATTTATAGGGACAAAACCCTATTTTATTGAATTTAAAACATCGTTTATTAGGTAACTTTTATAGCCACTTATTTTCTAAGCCGTCAGTGCTCTAGAGCTGGCTTTTTCCCAGTTGGCTTTCACATTGTGTTACCTGAAACATGTTTTAAAAATATTTTGTCAGCGGGAAATACTGATGAGTGAATCCCAGTTTAACCAAAAAAAACATTTTATCAATTAATACAGTATTGCGAGCGATCACATTGTTTATTTCTACACAATTACTCATTCAGTACTGTCAATCCTTGACTTGTGGGTCATATTACACATTGGCTAACTCGTCGTCCAATGGTAACGTACTGTCATTCCGACTTACTACTCGCAAGTAATAAATTTTGTATACAAAACCCCAAATACCGGCAGTAATTGAAGAACTACAAATACTCAATCACCGCTCAATCACATTGTAAAACATTTAAGGTTTTGTAAAATATAACAAAAAGTTTAACAAAAAGAGGATAAACTCACTTTGCTGTCTTAGGCTTTTCGTAAGGGTTTCCTGGATATAATCTATAATTTATACAAATGTACATTGGTTAGTATCATAACCCTTTAAAAATATTAATGATACCCTCCCCGAGACGGCATTCCAACAACTACGTCGGGCAGAACCACGACAGTTGTTACGAAACCCTAAATCAATCGGGCAGCGTAACTATTATGAAACTAGGGTTACAATACTTACAACGGAGCAGAACCTCGCTAATTAGGGGTATAGTACCCGACTATAATGCTTAATACTTTCAGAATTCGAGATTGAGAAGTGTGAATGAGCGACGGAAATTGTAATATGATGCTATCTATTTATATTGCTGGATTCTGGTCCTGTCGCGGCCCGCGTGAAAGACAAGGGTCACTTACGCGGCCCGCGTCAACATTGGTCAACGCTGTAGCTTAGCTGGGTCAGCTACTAGACTCGCCACGATGTTGACACGTGTCAGCACCGGATGCTTCCGCGTTTCATGATCTGTCGCGGCCCGCGTCAACTACACATATACTCTTACGCGGCCCGCTTCAACTAAAGAAGTCAGCGAAGTCAATTCCAGCATTGATACCGCCCGCGTAAGATGTTGGGGTGGGTCTACGCGGCCCGCCTCAACTCTATTTTTCTTATTTTTATTTTATTTTATTTTATATGTTATAATCTATTTAAGGCTCGGTTTTCACATTCGGGTTGTAATATAAGACATATAAGGGTATTTTAACATATAACAGGGTGTCAAAATTATTATAAGGGCGTTGGTTTTACCGAGGGTTGTTACATTCTCCCCACCTTATTTAGAGCTCGTCCTCGAGATCTATTGGAATAAATGCGGATATTTTCTTTGCATTTCTGACTCTAGTTCCCATGTATACTCAGGTCCTCTTTTAGAGTCCCATTTCACTTTGACTAGAACTAGTCTTTTGTGCTTGAGATTCTTGACTTTCCTGTCTTCAATTTGTAGAGGTCTTTCTACAAAATTGAGTTGTTCATTTACCTCTATATCCTTAAGAGATACTATCAATGATTCATCAGCTAGACACTTTTTTGAGATTTGATACATCAAAACACATCATGTATTCCTGCCATTTCTTCTGGCAGTTGCACCTGATAGGCTACAGGTCCTATTCTTCTAATAATCTTAAAAGGTCCAACATACCTAGGACTTAGCTTTCCCCGTTTGATGAATCTTACCACTCCTTTCCAAGGAGAGACTTTCAATAATACTTTATCTCCTACTTGAAACTCCAATGGTTTTCGCCTGTTATTAGCATAACTTTTCTGTCTATCACGTGCTGCTTTCAGTCGTTCCTTGACTTGAATAATTTTGTCAGTTGTTTCTTGTACTATCTCAGGTCCAGATAGTTGCTTTTCCCTAATTTCTGCCCAACAGACTGGGGTTCGACACTTTCGTCCATAAAGTGCTTCGAATGGTGCAGCATTGATACTTGTGTGATAGCTATTATTATAAGAAAATTCTATTAAAGGTAAGTGATCGTCCCAATTACCTCCAAAGTCAATTACACAAGCTCTGAGCATATCTTCCATTGTCTTAATTGTCCTTTCACTTTGTCCATCTGTTTGTGGATGATAAGTCGTACTTAATTTTAACTTAGTTCCCATAGCCTTTAGGAAACTTGACCAAAAATGAGATGTAAAGCGGCTATCCCTATCAGAAACAATTGATAAAGGAATACCATGTAAAGAAACAATTTCATTTACATACAATTTAGATAATTGTTTCATACTAATTGTTTCCTTCATTGGTAGAAAATGAGCTGATTTGGTTAGCCTATCTACAATCACCCAGATTGTATCATTTCCTTTCTTAGTTTTGGGTAATTTGGTAACAAAATCCATTGTTATTAATTCCCATTTCCACACTGGCATTTCTAATTGCTGTCATAAACCTGAGGGTTTCTGATGTTCAGCTTTAACTTGTGAACAGGTCAAACATTTAGAAACATAGACTGCTATGTCCTTTTTCATTCCTATCCACCAGAAATTTTTCCTTAAATCCTGGTACATTTTATCACTTCCTAGATGCATCGTATATTTAGACTTATGGGCTTCTTCTAATATACGATGACGTAGATTTCCTAATTTAGGTATCCACATTCTCTTTTTATGGAATCTCCATATTCCATCTGTTCCTTGTTCTAATTCTTTTAGCATGCCTTTTAATTTTTCAGTATCTTCCTTGATTACTGATTCTTGTGCTTCTCTTATCTGATCATTTAAATCTACTTGTAGATTTAATTTAAGAGAACGTACCCTTTTTGTCTTTTCATGATACTTTCGGCTTAAAGCATCTGCTACTACATTTGCTTTTCCTTCATGATACTGGATATCACAATCATAATCACTAAGAAATTCCATCCAGCGTCTTTGCCTCATATTCAACTCTTTCTGCCCGAAAACATACCTTAAACTTTTATGATCAGTAAATATGGTAAACTTACTACCATAAAGGTAATGTCTCCAAATTTTAAGAGCAAAAATTATAGCTCCTAATTCTAAATCATGGGTTGAATAATTTTCTTCATGATTCTTAAGTTGTCTAGATGCGTAAGCTATAACCTTTTGACATTGCATCAATACACATCCATAGCCTAATCTAGAAGCATCACAATAGACTACGAAGTCTTTAGTTCCTTCTGGTAATGCTAGTATGGGTGTATGGGTTAATCTTTGCTTAAGGATTCTAAATGCTTCTTCTTGTTTTAATCCCCATTCAAACTTAACAGATTTACAGGTTAGCTTAGTTAAGGGAATGGCTATTCTAGAAAAATCTTTAATAAATCTTCTGTAATAACCGGCTAATCCTAAGAAACTTCTAACCTCAGTTGGTGATTCAGGGGTTTTCCATTTAGTAATTGCCTCAATTTTCGTTGGATCTACATGAATTCCTTCATGATCAACTAGGTGTCCAAGGAATTGTACCTGTTCAAACCAAAATTCGCACTTTGAAAATTTAGCATAAAGCTTTTCCTTTCTTAATAAACTTAAAAGTGCGTGCAAATGTTTTGCATGATCCTCTTCACTCTTAGAGTAAATTAGAATATCATCTATGAATACAATTATGAATTTATCCAAATATGGCTTACATATTCGGTTCATCATGTCCATAAATGCAGCTGGGGCATTGGTTAAACCAAATGGCATGACAGTAAATTCATAATGGCCATACCTTGTTCTAAATGCGGTCTTAGGAATATCCTCTTCCTGTACCTTTAATTGATGATATCCTGACCTTAAATCGATTTTAGAGAAAAATCGAGCTCCTTGTAGTTGATCAAACAGATCATCGATTCTCGGTAATGGGTACCGATTCTTAATCGTAACTTTGTTTAATTCACGGTAATCAATGCACATACGCATTAATCCGTCCTTCTTTTTAACGAAGAGTATCGGCGCTCCCCACGGCGACGAACTTGGTTGTATGAATCCTTTCTCCAATAATTCATCTAATTGTTTCTTTAATCCTTGCATTTCTGCAGGTGCCAAACGGTAGGGTGCTTTGGCAATTGGTGATGTTCCTGGTATTAGATGAATCCTAAATTCAACTTCTCTGTCTGGAGGTTGTCCTGGCAATTCTTCTGGAAATACGTCTGAAAACTGAGATACTACTGGAATGTCTTTTAGTTCTTTTCCTTTAGTGTTAGTGATTATGGAAATCAAATACACAATAGAACCTTTTCTCATACAACTTGCAGTTTTCATCACAAAAATGAATTTAGTAGACCTAAAAGGTTTATCTCCTTTAATTGTGATCTTTTTACCTTTTGGTGAATTTACTTGAATTAACTTTTGATCACATAAAATATTGGCTTTATTGGCTATTAACCAATCCATTCCTAGAACAACATCGAATCCTACCAGATTCATGGGATAAAGATTTGCAATAAATTTCTGATTTAAAATTTCTATTCTTGCTCCTTGCAAGATTTCAGAAATCCTAATGGTTTCTCCATTTGCTGTCTCTACTAAGCATTCATGTGGTAGTTTAGTTAATGATTGATTTAGAAATTTGCAAAACGATGTATTAATAAAACTTTGGTTTGCACCAGAGTCAAATAATACTTTAGCAAAAACATCATTAACTAAAAACGTACCAGCTATGACGTCTGGGATCATCTTAGCTTCATCTGCAGTCAGAACAAATGCTCTAGCATTTTTAGTATTCTTGTTATCTGGAGCTGGAGCTAATTTTGGACAGTTTGGCTTGATGTGACCTTGTTCTCTGCAGTTGTAGCATATCCTGCTGTTTTTCTTCCTGCAGTCTTCTTCCTTGTGTCCCGATATTTTGCAAAAATTACAGTATATGGTGCATCTTCCTGAATGCTTTCTTTTGCAATTTCTACAGTAGGGTGTAGAGGTATATCCTACATTTCTCCCACAGTTAGAATTTCCAGAACGAAATTCTTGAGTGAGCTTCTGGGTTAGGTTCCTCATTTGATCTTCTTCTCGGGTACGAACTAATTCATCTGTCAAGGTATTTGCTAGTTCTACAGCTTCTTCTATAGTTTGAGGTCTAGCTGCCTTGACTACATGTCTAATCTCTCCAATTAATCCCCAGATATAACGGGAGATTAACACTGGTTCTGGTGAAGCAAGAGTTGGCACTATTCTGGCATATTCGAAGAATATTTTAGTGTATCCCTTACTATCCACACCAGTCATCCTAAGATTTAGGAATTTGTTTGCTATCTGTTCCTTCTCATTAGGTGGGCAGAATTTCCTTTCTACCTTATTCTTAAATTCTTCCCATTCCATATTATAGGTTTGATCACTTCCTCTTGTCTGGAGGATAGTGTTCCACCATTCTAGTGCTGCATTTTTAAACAGATTAGAAGCAAACAGTATCTTGTCTTCTTCAGCACACTTACTTATCCTTAAGACTGCCTCAGTCTTTTCTATCCAGCGTAAGGTTGCAATGGCCCCTTCGTTGCCCGAGAATTCCATTGGTTTACAAGACCAGAATTCTTTATAAGAACAACCATAAGGCATGGTTCTTCTTCTTTTGAGAATAGGCATTTGAAGTAAAGGTCCATTGTTCACGCTGTGTTACGGTTCAATTGGTCGCTTACTGCTATGCTTACTTTTATTATTAGCATCTTTAACAGTTTGAAGTATAAATGGCATTACATCTATAATTCCCTGTGCTACTATGTGTTGGATAGCACTATTGTCCACTTGGTTTCCATTGTTATTGATACTCGGATTATCATTAACCACGTTAATGTTACTCTGGTTATCGTTATTCAGATTTCCTTGATTTTCTTCGTCGGCCATCTGAATTTTAAACATTTATCCCATATTAATATCACAATTAATATTTTAATACAGTTAATCACATAACACACAATCTAGCCAAAAACGTAGATCATTGCTACTATACTCTTTTCATATACTTATGCGTCTATTACACACTAGTACAGAAATAAAGATTACAATACCAACAGAAATAAAATAGTAATATGCATTCGTACACACATATTTTATTTTATTTTTTTTATATTATTATTACTATTGCTTCCTCCCTTCTAACATTCACGGATATGGATTCATCCAAAAATCCATATTGCGTTCATCGTATTTCCATACGAGACGCTCTCCCACCTGACGCATCTTCTCACTGCTTTCTAAAATTTCCTCCCTAAAAGTCCTAAGTTCTTGGACGTTTTCTGCACTCATTGGGGGTGCAGGTTCTAGGACTGGGTTTGGAATCTGGGGTGCGGGTTCCTGATATGGAGGTAAAAGTGCCTGAAGTTGGTAAGGATCTTCCAAAATTCCCCTAATGTAGTTATCATGGTAATAGGGATCTAAAGGGTCCATACCTGAATAGGCTCCTATAGGTGTGTCTTCAGAAATAGAGTAACGTTGCACATAGTCCCTATTCTCGTCCCACCATGGGTCGTAATTTGGGTCTAAGGGATTTGGTGCAGGTACTCTAGGGATTTCTTCTGGGTTAAAGTCGCGCATCTCTACTGGGTTTTCCTGATTTTCTATCTCCATGGGTTGTTCTGGGTTTTGTGGTTGTGGGGCTACTAGTTATTCCAGACTTGGGTCAGCAGCAGTTGTAGCTAGGATATGGAAATTAGCTAGGCTTCTATTAAGCATATCTTGCGTATGAGCATCTGTCTCTCTCTTAATAGCTGCTAAGGCCCTTTGCTGTTGCAATTTTCGCATTCTCTTCCTACGAGCAAAAGCTTCTTTACTGAACCATCCTCGTTTCTTATTAGGAAATGGTTCCTCCGACTTAGCTCTAAAGGCAAATATCCCATCTTCCTGATCAGCAGTATACCCAAAGAGGGCAGGCTGTGATGATGTACCTTCACTCCTAGGTGAATCAGATAACTGACGATTCATATCTGATGGTTCTTGATCACTCATACTGTAAACTAACAAATAGTCAAATAACACATAACAAATAAATACAGTTATGCACTTATTTACATAATTTTATTTCCTAACACAAATTTAAAAATTAAGTGTCAGCAGAACACTTCTTTGGCTCAGACCAGTGGCTAGGCTCTGATACCACCTTCTGTCGCAACCCCCGATCCCTGATCCCCGGGAACGGGCGGACGCGATCACAGAGTTTCGGTGGTATCAGGTTAATTTAATCTCGCAGCGGAATTTACATCAGGACCGTAGTTAGGAAATGTTTATCAGAGTAAAACCACCATAATTGATATTAATAAACACATGGGCAAAACCCAAGTTTCTTGTTACAGTACATTGATAGGGACAAAACCCTATTTTATTGAATTTAAAACATCGTTTATTATGTAACTTTTATAGGCACTTATTTTCCAAGCCGTCAGTGCTCTTGAGCTGGCTTTTTCCCAGTTGGCTTTCACATTGTGTTACCTGAAACATGTTTTAAAAATATTTTGTCAGCGGGAAATACTGGTGAGTGAATCCCAGTTTAACCAAAAAAACATTTTATCAATTAATACAGTATTGAGAGCGATCACATTGTTTATTTCTACACAATTACTCATTCAGTATTGTCAATCCTTGACTTGTGGGTCATATTACACATTGGCTAACTCGTCGTCCAATGGTAACGTACTGTCATTCCGACTTACTACTCGCAAGTAATAAATTTTGTATACAAAACCCCAAATACCGACAGTAATTGAAGAACTACAAAGACTCAATCACGGCTTAATCACATTGTAAAACATTTAAGGTTTTGTAAAATATTACAAAAAGTTTAACAAAAAGAGGATAAACTCACTTTGCTGTCTTAGGCTTTTCGTAAGGGTTTCCTGGATATAATCTATAATTTATACAAATATACATTGGTTAGTATCATAACCCTTTAAAAATATTAATGATACCCTCCCCGAGACGGCATTCCAACAACTACGTCGGGCAGAATCACGACAGTTGTTACGGAACCCTAAATCAATCGGGCAGCGTAACTATTATGAAACTAGGGTTATAATACTTACAACGGAGCAGAACCTCGCTAATTAGGGGTATAGTACCCGACTATAATGCTTAATACTTTCAGAATTCGAGATTAAGAAGTGTGAATGAGCGACGGAAATTGTAATCTGATGCTATCTATTTATATTGCTGGATTCTGGTCCTGTCGCGCCCCGCGTGAAAGACAAGGGTCACTTACGCGGCCCGCGTCAACATTGGTCAACGTTGTAGCTTAGCTGGGTCAGCTACTAGACTCGCCACGATGTTGACACATGTCAGCACCGGATGCTTCCGCGTTTCATGATCTGTCGCGGCCCGCGTCAACTACACATATACTCTTACGCGGCCTGCTTCAACTAAAGAAGTCAGCGAAGTCAATTCCAGCATTGATACCGCCCGCGTAAGATGTTGGGGTGGGTCTACGCGTCTCGCCTCAACTCTATTTTTCTTATTTTTATTTTATTTTATATGTTATAATCTATTTAAGGCTCGGTTTTCACATACGGGTTGTAATATAAGACATATAAGGGTATTTTAACATATAACAGGGTGTCTAAATTATTATAAGGGCGTTGGTTTTACCGAGGGTTGTTACAAATTCCCATTTCCATATTGGCATTTCTAATTGCTGTAATAAATCTGAGGGTTTCTGATGTTCAGCTTTGACCTGGGAACAAGTTAGACACTTGGCAACATAAGCTGCTATATCCTTTTTCATTCCTATCCACCAAAAATTATTTCTTAAGTCTTGATACATTTTATCACTTCCAGGATGTATTGTATACTTAGACTTATGGGCTTCTTCTAATATTCGGTGGCGTAGGATTCCTTGTTTAGGTATCCAAATTCTTTTCTTATGGAATTTCCAAATTCCATCTGTTCCTTATTCTAATTCTTTAATCATTCCTTTTAATTTTTCAGTATCATCCTTGATTACTGATTCTTGTACTCCTCTAATTTGTTCATTTAAATCTATCTGTAGATTTAACTTAAGAGAACGTACTCTTTTTGGCTTTTCATGATACTTCCGACTTAAAGCATTGGCTACTACATTAGTCTTTCCTTCATGGTACTGGATACTACAATCATAATCACTAAGCATTTCCATCTAGCGTCTTTGTCTCATATTTAACTCTTTTTGCCCAAAAATGTACCTTAGACTCTTATGATCGGTGAAGACAACAAATTTATTTCCATATAAATAGTGTCTCCAAATCTTAAGGGCAAAAAGTATGGCTCCTAACTCTAGATCATGGGTTGTATAATTCTCTTCATGATTATTAAGTTGTCTAGAGGCGTAGGCTATAACCTTTTGTCGTTGTATCAACACACATCCATAACCTAACTTAGAAGCATCACAATAGACTACAAAGTCTTCAGTTCCTTCTGATAACGCTAACATGGGTGCGTTGGTTAATCTTTGCTTAAGGTTTCTAAAGGATTCTTCCTATTGTGGTCCCCATTCAAACTTAACAGATTTACAGGTTAATTTGGTTAAGGGAATGACTATTCTAGAAAAATCTCGGATAAACCGTCTATAATAACCAGCCAGTCCTAGAAAACTTCTCACCTCCGTTGGTGATTCAGGGACTTTCCATTTAGTAATAGCCTCAATCTTTGTGGAATCCACATGAATTCCTTCATGATTAACTATATGTCCAAGAAATTGCACTTTTTCTAACCAAAATTCGCATTTCAAAAATTTAGCATAAAGCTTTTCTTTTCTTAGCAAATTTAGGAGTGCATGCAGATGCGCTGCATGTACCTCTTTACTCTTAGAGTAAATGAGAATATCATCTATAAAGACAATTATGAATTTATCCAAATATGGCTTACATATTCGGTTCATCATGTCCACAAATGCGGCTGGGGCATTAGTTAGACCAAATGGCATGACTGTAAATTCATAATGTCCATACCTTGTTCTAAAGGTGATCTTAGGAATGTCCTCTTTCTGTACTTTCAATTGATGATATCCTGAGCGTAAATCGATCTTTGAAAAGAATCGAGCTCCTTACAATTGATCAAACAGATCATCGATTCTCGGTAATGGGTACCGATTTTTAATCGTGCCTTTGTTCAATTCTCGGTAATCAATGCACATACGCATTGACCCGTCTTTCTTCTTGACAAACAAGATCGGTGCTTCCCACGGGGATGAACTGGGCTGTATGAATCCTTTTTCCAGAAGTTCATCTAACTGTTTCTTTAGTTTTTGCATTTCTGCGGGTGCCAAACGATAAGGTGCCTTGGCAATTGGAGCTATTCCTGGTAGCAGGTGGATTCTGAATTCAACTTCTCTATCTGGTGGTAGTCCTAGTAATTATTCTGGAAAAGCATCTGAGAATTGAGATACTACGGGAATATCTTTCACTTCTTTTCCTTTAGTGTTAATGATTATGGAAATCATATACACTAGTGATCCTTTTCTTGCATAACCGGCTGTTTTTATTACAGAGATGAATTTCGTGGGTCGAGATGACTTATTGCCTTTAATTGTGATCTTTTCACCCCTTGGTGAATTTACTTGTATTGACTTTTGATCACATAAAATACTGGCTTTATTGGCTACTAACCAATCCATTCCTAATACAATATCAAATCCAGCCAGATTCATTGGGTAAAGGTTAGCAATAAAATTATGTTTTAAAATTTCTATTCTTGCTCCCTTCAAGATTTCTGTAATCCTAATGGATTCTCCATTTGCTGTATTTACTAGACATTCTTGTTGAAGTTTAGTTAATGGTTGATTGAGAAGTTTGCAGAATGAAGTATTAATAAAACTTTGGTTCGCACCAGAGTCAAACAATACTTTAGCAAAAACATCATTAACTAACAACGTACCGGCAATTACATCCGGAATTATCTTTGCTTCTTCAGCTGTCAGAACAAATGCTCTAGCATTCTTAGTAGTCTTGTTGTTCATGGCTAGAGCTAGTTTCGGACAGTTCGGCTTGATATGTCCCTTTTCTCCACAATTGAAGCATACTCCATTGCTAGGTTTCTTCCTACAGTCTTCTTCTTTATGTCCTGGTATCTTGCAGAAATTGAAATAGGTGGAGCATCTTCCTGAATGTTTCTTCTTGCAGGCCTTACAGTAAGGTGCAGAAGTAGAACCTACATTTTTCCCACGGTTGGAATTACCGGAGCGAAATTCCTGGGTAAGCCTTTGAGCTAGGTTCTTCCTCTGGTTTTCTTCTTGCGTAAGTACCAATTCATCAGTCAAGGTATTTGCTAGTTCTACAGCTTCTTCTATGGTTGGTGGTCTAGCTGCCTTGACTACGTGTCCAATCTCACTGATTAATCCCCAGATGTAACGGGAGATTAATACTGGTTCAGGTGAAGCTAGGGTTGGCACAATTCTAGCATATTCGAAGAATACAGTAGTGTAACCCTTACAGTCTATTCCAGTCATTATAAGGTTTAGAAACTTATTAGATATCTGTTCCTTTTTATTGGGAGGACAGAATTTCCTTTCAACCATATTCTTAAACTTAGTCCATTCCATGTTATAGACTCTGTCACTTCCCCTAGACTGGAGAATAGTGTTCCACCATTCTAGAGCTGCATTCTTAAAAAGATTGGAAGCAAACATGATTTTATCTTCCTTTTCACACTTGCTTATTTTTAAGACAGCCTCAGTCTTTTCTATCCAGCGTAGGGCTGCAATGGCTCCTTCATTGCCAGAGAATTCTATTGGTTTACAAGACCAGAATTCTTTGTAAGAACAACCATAAGACATGGTTCTTCTTCTTTTTGGAATAGGCAATTGAAGTAATGGTCCATTGTTTACGCTGTGATCGGGTTCAGTAGGTGGTCGTTTGCTTCCACTGTTACTTTTATTATTTTTAGCTTCTCTAACAGCTTGGATGATATTAGGCATAGCATCTATGATTCCTTGTGCCACTATATGTTGAACGACACTGTTATCTAATTGGTTCCCGTTATTATCGTTATTCTGGTTTTCTTGATTTACTTCGTTGTCCATCTGAATTATAAACATTTACCAGGTATTAATATTACAAAATAAGATTTAATGTAAACAATCACACAAACAAACATATTGATCAAAATCGTCGTGCATTGCGACATTTACTCTATTTTATATATATTATGCATCTAATACAAACCGTATCTGGAATTTAAAATACAATATTAGTATGCATCAGTAGTTATTGGATTATCTAACTTAGTCTAGTTTTTTTTCAAACTACACACACACACACACATATATATATATATATATATATATTATTACTATTAGTGGGGGTTCATCCAGTATTGCATATTACGCTCGTCGTATTTCCAAACGAGCTTCTCCCCTATTTGCCTTATCTTTTCACTTTCATCTAACAACTCCTCACCAAAAGTGCGGAGTTCCTGCGCGTTCTCGGTGCTCATGGGTGGGGCGGGTGCCGGTATTGGGTCAGGATACTGTGGCATTGGTTCTTCGTATGGGTATGGGTTTTCTAGGATCTCTCAAATATATTGGTCATTATCCCAGTAAGGATCTAGTGGGTTAAGGTTTGGGTAGGGTGCTACTGGGTTTTGTATGGGTTCCTCTTGTGGGTAGAGTTCTTGGTAATCTCTATGATCGTCAAGCCATGGGTCATAATTTGGAGGATGGGGTGCTGAGACTCTAGGGATTTCATTTGGGTCAAAGGCAGGTAAGGGAATCTGGTCTCCTGGGTTTGGTTCTATTTCCATGGGTTGAGTTGGGAACAAGGGTAGTGGCTGTGGTGCTATGATTTGTTTTAAATTTGGGTCTGCGACAGTAGTGGCTAATATGTGAAAGTTAGCTAATCGTCTATTGAGTATATCCTGGGTCTGGGCATTCATTTCTCTATTTGCTGCAGCTAAAGCCCTCTGTTGGTTTAACTTCCTCATTCTTTTCCTACGCTCGTGCGCTCCCCGACTGAACCATCCTCTCTTTTTGGTAGGGAATGGCTCTTCGGATTGTGATTTGAATACAAAGATCCCATCTTCTGTGTCAGCTGAGTACCCTGAAGGAGTAGGCTGGGAAGAAGTTCCTTCATCTCTAGGAGAACTAGATAACTAACGATAACTGTCCAGTGGTCCTTGATCACTCATACTGTAAACTAACAAATTGTCAAATAACACAAATGATAATATACACGTATGCACCTGATCACATAAATTATTTACTAACAAAATTAACAATTTTCAATGTCAGTACAACACTTATGTGGCTGAAATCAGTGGCTGTAACTCTGATACCACCTTCTGTCGCAACCCCCGACCCCTGCCTCGGGAGGCGGGCGGCCGCGGCCTACTCAGAGTGGTGGTATCAATGTTTATTCATTTTGGCAGCGGAAATTAAATCAGGACCGTAGTTAGGAAATATTTTATCAGAGTAAAATACCACATTTTTATAGGATTAAACACATGAGAAAAACCAAAGTTTTCAGTACATCATATTATAGGGTTAAACCCTATTTTATTGAAAATAAAACATCTTCTTTATTTAGGTAATTTTTATAGCCACTTTTTCAAGCCTTCAGTGCTGTCCAACTTGCTTCTAATTGGCTTTCACATTTTGTTACATGAAACGCGTTTAAAAACATTTTATCAGCAATAAATACTGGCGAGTGAATCCCAGTTTAATCAAAACAGGTTTTATCATTTTACAGTATTGAGGGCGATCTCGCAATTATATTTGTTTCCAATTCTTACTTTAATTATCACCCACGGTACTGTCAACCCGACTTGTGGTCATGTTACTACTCACAGTGTAGTAACAAATTTTGTATACAAAACCCAACCATACCGACGATAATTGTAGAATTACAAATACTCAATCACTGTGAAATATAAGTTAAACATTTGAGGTTTTGTAAAAACACTTTTACACAAAAAGGAGATTACTCACAAAAAAAAAAGTTTACACAAAAAGATGGATTACTCACATTGCTAATTTAGGTATTTTCCTTGTGACTTCCTAGTTATAATCTATTAATTAAAACAATGCACACGCGTTAGTATAATAACCCATTTTACATTAGTTATACCCTCCCCGAGACAGAACTCCAACGACTACGTCGGGCAGAGCCTCGACAGACGTTACGGAGCACTAGAACAATTGGGCAGCGTATCTAATACGTAACCGGGGGTTATAATACTTACAACGAGGCAGAGCTTCGCTAATTAGGGGGGGGGGTATTATGCCCGATATTATTTCTACAATTCAGAATTTGAGAGAGAATTTCGAGTTTTGAGCGACGGATACTGAATGCCGATGTTCCCAATTTATAGGGCCTGTTCGCAGGTTTCTCGCTCCCCGCGACCAACTAAGGGTCGTCCTTCGCGGCCCGCGAGATAGGGGTAGTAGGGCATAGCTTGGACCAGTCACCAGTATAGCCTCGACACGCATGTGACACGTGGCGGCACCGGGCTGCGCCACTAGTTCCCTCGCTCGCGCCCCGCGACAGACTTAGGGGAGTCTGTCGCGCCCCGCCAGAACCACCTGATTTTTATTTTTATTTTATTTTTATAAAATAAAAGGTATTTAGGGCCATTTTACGTGTACGGGATGTATTTTAGAGCATATAGGGGTGTTCTAAATATTTTTAGAAGGGTTGTTATACTATCGATGAAAAAAGAGCACACTTTAAAAAGATTCAAGAGTCTTCACGAAAAGACATTGAGAAATGCTTTGTGCTTCTTAAACAACAATGGCAGTATTTGAGAAATCCTTGTCGTGCATGGACCAAGCAAAAAATGAGAGATGCTATGTACGCTTGTATAATCATGCACAACATGATTTTGGAAGACGAAGGAAAGGCGATATGCCAGAATTATGTATCGGAAGCCGTTCAGGAGGAGCATCCGCAAGCGTCAATGGAAGAAAGAGTGAATAATGCACGAGAATTGCGTTACGAACCGTACCATTCCGCGTTAACGGTTGATTTGGTCATGGTCGGTTCGGTATATCCCACTTGAGGGTGAAGAAGAAACGGAGGACGAGAAAGACGAAGTTGGCGAGAATGAAGAAAGCGAAAACAAAAATTAATGTATTTTATTTTTTTAGTAATTTTTTTTAACTTTACCCTTTTTTATTTTTAATATTGTAATTTTTTTTTATTTAATGAAGTATTATTAGTTTTTAATTTAAAAAAATCAATAATTGTGTAATGATTGGTTGGAGCATTATTGGGCATTATCTCACTACGCCTATTTTGTAAAAACGCCCAATAATGCCCCCTTGCTGACTGGACTGTTACGTGGCAGAAAACGCTCAAAGGTGGGGGCATTATTGCTCAAACCACTACGCATGGTCTGAATGGGATTCACTTTTCATGCTTGTTTCTTTAAGACCATGCGTAGTGTGGTAAGGGTGAATAATGCTCTCACCCTTGGGCTTTTTCCGCCATGTGACAGTACAGTCAGCAAAGGGTATTATTGGACGTTTTCTAAAATTGGTGTAGTGGGAATGTAGGCATTATGTTAAAGGGTGTAAATAATTAAATAAAAATAAAAAAGACCAACAAAAAAATCTATTGTACTAAAAAAGGAAGTTTAAATGCTATTGGCCAAACAAATATTTTCAAAGCGTGATTTAAAACACGCCTGCGGTTTTTTTTGCCGGATCACGCTGGCGGAGGTGGGGCAGCGGCGTTTTTAGGCGTGTTTGGAGGGATCACGCCGGAGAAGATGCCCAGTATGGGTGGTCCTGGTCTAATGGTTAAATCTTTCACATAATATTAATCGCTACTGACGTTACGTCATGTGTTTGACCGAGAGAATTGAGATTAGAAGAAATTTTAAAACACTTTAAAAAAAAATATTTTTACTTCATAATAAGCTTATGGTCCATTAAAAGCTTGTAGTCAACCCAACGTAATCAATTGTGGTCCATTAAAAGCTTATGGTCAACCTTGCATCGAGCAACATAAAACTTGGTATCTATGTAGGTAGAGGCGGGAAAAAACCGGTTTGTTAACGGTAACCGGTTAATAACCGGTGGTTAGTGGTTAATTATAACCACGGTTATAGATATTGAGTAGTGGAACCGGTTTTTAACCGATTAACCGAAAAAATTAAAAAACAGGGAAAAACCAACTAAATAACCGGAAAAAAAAAACGGTTATCAGCCGAACTGGTTAAAATGAATAACCGAGAAAAAAACCGGTTAAAACATTAACAGTTTTTTTTTTTTTTTTGAAAATTAACCGATGGTTCGGTTCACTTCTATATGTAGGCTCATCATGAAAAATCTTACACTTTCTTTAAAAATCAAATAACTTCAAGAGACAAGTTCAAAACCAACTTTAGAAGTAACTTCAAGAGACAAGTTTAAAAACCTTACACTTTTTTTAAAAATTTTAATAGGACGCCTATTAGGCTGCTCGGTATGGGGATCGGCTTTGGACCATCCCCTACCGGCGCCGGTCCTCTTTCCATGTTGCCCCCCCCCCCCCCCAAGCGGCGTCCCGACGGTCCACAACAAGACAAAAAACAGCCATCCACTCTCTCACACACCTATACATACAATATATACATATACATTTTAGGTTCATCCCCCCATTTCCACACCTCCATCCCCTGTACCCTATCCTCAAACCCATCCTACGTGGCGCCTACGTGGCGGATCATCCTCTAAAAGAGGACCATCACGATACCGCATAGCCTTTTATGTAGTCGCCTGTATCCATCAAACATGTTTTAACTTCCATTTTGTGGTCAACTTTAGAATTTTCAAGACATCACATGTTCCAAAAGTTGGGTAAGTATGTTGAGTTGTTTGATAAATGCCCCAACGACCAAAGTGAGCAACATCTCAAAAACAATTAAAAGATGTCTTCTTTAATATTCCAAAAGTTGGGTAAGTATGTTGAGTCGTTGATAAATACCCCAACAACCAAGGTGAACAACATCTCAAAACAATTAAAAGATGTCTTCTTTTCTATACTTTGCCCTTCTCACAATTTTCATACCCATCATTCTCCATTCACCATTTTCTCATGCTAGCCCGCGAACCCGCCCGTTCGACAAAGTCTACGTCTTCGGAGACTCTTATACCGACACAGGCAACCTCAACGACACCACCCGACCATCCATCTTTCACCATTTACTTCATAGCCGAATCACTCAACTTACCCTACTTCCCACCCTACCTTAACAAGCACACCAAAACCACTCACGGCGTCAACTTCGCCATCTCCGGTTGCACCGCCATTCCATATTCGTTTTTCGCCAAAAACAACCTCACAACCAATACCGTCCCGCAATCACTCACAACACAACTCACTTGGTTCAAAGAATACACCAAGGGTTCCGGATGTAAAGACGCGGTTTCAACCCCGGCTAAATGCAAGGCCGTGTTCAACGGCGCGTTAGTTTGGATCGGCCAGATGGCTGCCAATGATTATAACTACATTGCTGGATCAAAAATCACTAGCAAGACTGTCCAAAAGCTAGCTATAAAGTACCAAACACAAGTTATAAATGAACTTTTGAAAATGGGTGCAAAGCACGTAGTTGTACAAGGTTTACCCGCGACTGGCTGTTTACCATTCTCGTTCATAATCGCGCCACGCCCAACCGAACTTGACCAGATAGGTTGTGTTGCATTCAAGAACAAAGAAAGCTACGACCATAACATGGCACTACAAGCAAAACTACATGAACTACGCAAAATGCACCCGTCCGCGGTGATTGTATATGGTGATGATTGGCATGCGTACCGTGAGGTTTTCGCTAATGCTGCGAAATATGGGTTCGTTGAGCGGTTTAAAGCGTGCTGCGGGAGTGGAGGGGGGGCTTATAACTTTGTTCCGGATCCGAGGAGCACTTGTGGTGCCCCAGGGGCGATGTCGTGTAAAGATCCTTCGAGGTATATGAGTTGGGATGGGTTACATGTGGCGGAAGGGTTGAACCGGGCGGTCTCCAAGTTGTTTATCGACGGTTTGTTCGCTCAACCGCCGTTCCCCTATCTTTTGAAAAAAGCCGTTGAATCATGAAGGTGATGATACTGTTAACGTATTTCATGTTTTGTTACCCGGCAGGTTACTGCACTTAAAAATAAGTTTGTGACTTTATTGATGAATGCTTGAGATGAATAAAAATTGTAAGAGGATAAAATTAATTTGGGCATTTAAGTTATCTTATAAGTTATAACCATGGTATAAAAATATCGAAATTATATGTTGTTCTTATGACCTTTTTTTATGGAAGAACTTAATAAACTTCATATATGTATAAATTTATAAACTTTTATACAATACATTTATTAGTTAGAAAATGTTTTAAACAAAAAATTATAAAAGTTAAAGGGTAAAAGGTGGTGATGATATAACAATGAATTGATTGAACACAAACATTGGATGATCATGATAAGTAGTACATTGATATATCAAAGGCAATATGGTACATCCTTAAGATCATACGGTGTGAAAAAGTGGCGTGGTAGTCTTTTCACACCGGAAACACCACCTTTTGTGGTGGTGTGGACATGGTGCGGTGATGAGGGCGAGGAGTTTTCCACCGGCGTGGGGGGCACTTGAGTTGTGAGATGGAGGCTCTTGATTAGTGGGGGGAGTTTGGGTGTATTTTAATTCGTTGATGTTTATTTATTTTTTATAAAATAACCACACCGTCCCACTCCTCCGTTTTTTTTGCACCGCGCTACTTTTCTAACGTGTGTTAACGTAGAAGCCACGTGTCGAATAATGCCACTCTTTCATGCCCCCACTCATTGTCTAAGTGTTGAATTGTCATATGATACTAGAGGGCAAGTAACTAAATTTATGACTAACATGAAATATATATGAAAGAAATGAAGGTTATTAGGGTTATTGAATTTTAATAATCCTAAGTTTTACCTATTGGCCGATAATAATTCCAACTTTATAAATTCTCTCCAACGATCCCAACTTGTAAGAATTTGACCCATATTGATCTTTTTCTAACATAGGTGCACTTAAATCACATAAAGAGTCTGAAGGTGTACTTGAATCTATTGAGGATGCAAAATTCTTATATATTTGAAAAGGATCAATGGGGGCAAACTTTTACAAGTTGGGATCATTGGAGAGAATTTTTAAAGTTGGGATTATTATCGACCAACATGTGAAACTTAGGATTATTAAAATCCAACAACCCAAGTTATTAAAGTCATTATACAGTAGAAACTCGATAAATTAATACTCGATTATTTAATAAACTCTCTAAGATAATATTTTTTGCCGGTCCCGACTCGGGGATAGGGTGCTAAATTAATAATTCGCTAAAATTACAAGATAATACATTTTTGATAATTTCTTTAGACCCCATATAAAATATAAATTAATAATTCCTTATATATAACATATTACATGAATGATTTATGAAGGATTCTTGAAAAATGACTCAATTGTCTTTTGTTTTTTGTTGAAATCAATTTCCCCTTGAATCTCGTCTCTAATTTTCCTTAGCATGGTAAGAACTTCTGGTGTTGTTTTCTCATAGCTCAATAAGAAATTGTTCAATGTGATTGCCGCTTTAATAGCTTCGTTTCGCGAAGGGGGCTCCATTGTAGAACTTTCATCATCTTCTTCATCGATATCATCTTTATTAATTCCAATAACGCTTTCAATAATTTCTTCATCAGTCAACAACTGTGCAACTACATTTTATTCTGGGTGAGTCAGAACATCTTCGACATCCATTGCATTGCGATAACCCAACTCTTTGATCAAATTCTGGAGTTCTTGAGTGCTTTCACCACCTTCATCTGAGTTCTCAAAAGTCATGTTATCTGTTGATCGAAGTTTACAATGACGAAAGCAGTTCGCAATTGTATTTGCACGAACATCCATAGTCCATGCTGAAATTGCAAGATTCATTGCATCTAATACATTTATTTTTGCTGGATTTGGAACCCCTAATTCATAACCCTCCAAAAGACTTCTATAAAATCGACGACGATAATGCATCTTAAAAGCTCGTATGATCCCCGCGTCACAAGGTTGAATTTTTTGAAGTTGTGTTTGGTGGCAAAAAAAAATAATTCAACATTTCGTAATCCTTCAATAATTTTTGGATGAGTAGGGCAATTATCCACAATCAAGAGAATTTTTCTTCCAACCATTTTTTTATCAAGTTGGCGAACATATTCTTCAAATAACACACCAGTCATCCAAGCTCGTTCTTTTATCAAGTTGGCGAACATATATAAATTAATAATTATTAATTTATCGATTAATTAATAACTCTTTTAATTAATAAATTTTGGTGGTCCCAAGTGTATTATTTTATAGAGTTTCTACTGTATATGGGATTTTCTATTGGCACATTGGCCTATCTATTGGCACACTTTGGCAATTCAATACGCATTGTATAGGCCTATACGGTGCGTATTGAATAAATTAAAAGACATGGCAGACTGGCAGGTGTACGTATTCCGTAAATAAAATATAAAATTTTATTAAATACGGAAACGATCGAAAGTATACAACGGTTGAAATTTTGCATATCTTACACATGTTGGCCAACATAGAGGCAGGGCTGACCGTTAGTGAGGGTCTGTGTTGTGTTTGGACACTTTCCTGTTCTCCTCTCAGGGTTGTGTGAAGTATGATTGGGAACCATGCTGCTGGATTGGCGAATACAAAAGTTGTTGGGAAGCACTTATTGATGAGGATTCTACAGGTGGTTCTTTGTCGAAGGAAAGTTGTAACCTGAGTCCCTTGGCTCGTTCAACTCTAACATATTCGTTCATCCATTACCTTAATTGTAGGAAATTTGTTTGGAACCCCTCGGGTGAGAGCTCAATTTGGGGGGGGGGGGGGGTCCTGGGGGAGGTGGTTCAAGCTGTTGAGGCTGATCCATTAGGCAAAACGGAGAGGTTTTCCCTTCTTCACCCCTCTTTTTTTTTTAAAAAAAAAAAAACCGGTCCCACGGATGGCGCCAAAATGTTGAAGTTGGGAGTTTAATTCCTCTTGTGACCTGATCTCCTCTTCTTATGGATCGTCTCTTGTCTTGTCAAATACCGCTTACGGAGCTGAACCCTGCACACTAAGCAACACCGTTAGTCTCCTCATAGGGAGGGGGAGGTTCCTGTGACCCGACTCCGGTGTGAGAGTAAGTTTGTCATCTTTTACTAAGAGTTTAATTGGAATGGGTGTGTTTGCTTACTTGCCTTAACTGATGTGTTAAATGCGCTATTTATACTAAGATTGGGTTAGTTAGGCATTTAATGCATGCGCTTACCTTATCAAACCTAGGAGCAGCATTAAGGAAAGACATCTCTGATGATTGATGAGTGTGTACTCTTGGTGCAGGCAGTCTTGTAAAAACCCGGAGACTTTATCTTCGGCCGTCGGTACTGACGGGACTCCGGACGGGCCGGAGGTGTGCTAGTTTCTTTGTTGATTCCTTTGTAGGGAGCATATGGTTTCTTTTGATAGTGGGAGATTTCCTGGCGTTTGTTAAGTGTGTAGGGTATCTTCCCGACAACACCCACTGCTCCTTTTGTCAGTTCGCAGTCCTGACAACATTAAATGCTTAAGAACCCTGCACTATTGTTAGGTTGTCACAACCTCGTACTTCTTATTGTCAGGTCTTCGGGGCAATGATTACATACCCTTGGTTCGGGATTCCATGCCTGTTGTGTTGATTTATTATGTTCTGCTCTATGGTTTGCTCCAGGTCACCCTTCTTCGGGGTTATCTTGTTGGTTCGGCCTTTGGCCTCCATCGACTGGATCACATTCCTTCGGTATCTTGCCATCGGTACGGTCGTAGGGCTTCCTACATCAACACTTAGAATGCTTTTGTGTATTTGCAAGTGTTTATGTATTTTTCAATTACGAATCACCTTACTATTTACAAAGAAAAGAAAGTTGAACTTTGTTCTCTTTTAGCCTATTTTCTTTCAGCTCATCAATAGTAACTACTCAATCGCAAGTCGCAACTGAGAACCAGAAACTAACTGAACGGTAGCAACCCAAGATCGCGGTACCAACTGATTAGGTGGTGAAGGGGTATGGTCCCAGATCTCGCGTCAGCACGACCGCGAATGACCATTACCCTTATCAAAAACCCCCACCAGCAAGAACTTATCTGTGTCCGTGCGGGCACGCGCGAACACAGCGGTTGAAACCAATCTGTCCATTGATGAGAAGACTTACCTTAAGTACGAGAACGAATGTTACACATAGCGATGCGGCCTGGCACTGCATCCTATGAACATTTTCGTCACGACAAGGGATCTGGACAACAGTAATAGTCACCAAGCGGCGATGCGGCACGGCACCGCATCCCGCATCCATCTTGGCCAGAACAAGAACGCGGGAACAACATCTGTTAGCGCAAGCAGCGATGCGGCCCGGTACCGCATCCTGCCCACAAGGCAAGTGGGTCTGACACCACAGTGCAAGTGGCACTGAGAACAGTCACTTGTCAGCCCACATGTATGCAACAGCCTGACACCACAGCAGAACGTGGCATCACCACCGTAATCGACAGGCCTGACACACCTACAGGAGGCTGTGCGATGTCAGGCTAGCTACTCAACTACCCTCCTTCACTCCTCGGCTATAAATACCCATCCCAAACCAGGTTTGAGGTATCTCTTCACAACTCTCTCACTACTACTACTACTATCACACTTTGCTTCCCAAGCAAATTACTGATTCTCACGCCGGAGAGTGGTAACAAGGAGCACCCCCCACCCCATGCTCCTTGTTACGAGTCACGGTTTGTTTCCTTGTGCAGGAGATCAACCAGCGGACGATCCAGCCAGCGATCCTCGGAAAGAAGGGATTAACCCTACTTGACGAGACCAGTGTGTTAACCACCTCGGTTAACATAGCCGCCTGGGCCCTCATGGCGAAAACAGGCGGCAATCCACAGCCCACCGCGGCCCTGGCATCCACAGCCGGTTGGGACCTCAGTCCCACCATGAAGGATATGGCCGTACCGATCCAGACGACCATACATACGGCGGGGAGTCTCATGCTACTAGCAGTAGACCGGGAGGACGCAATTATGTCCCTCCCACTCAACACCGCACCACATACCTCCGCGCTGCAAAGCGCCACCAGAGCCAACCCTACAGGCCGAAATCTGCGGCCAAAAACTCCAAGTTCGCCCCGGAGATTTCCCACGCCGATGTCACCACCACTAAATTCCCATTAAACATTAGGAAATACAATGGTTCGTCCGACCCGGACGATCACATGAACATCTTCACCGGTGCAGGGTGCAACGGCAGGTGGGACGAGCCCACCTGGTGTCATTTTTCCCCAGACCCTCACGGGTCTGGCGAGGGCTTGGTTCGATTCTTTGCCAGTGGGATCACTGGCCTCATTCGAGGACTTGGAAGCAAAGTTCCTCGCACATTTTAGCCAGCAACGACGTCACGAACGTGATTCTATGGACGTCATGAACATCTGGCGCAGGGACAACGAATCCCTCGAGGCGTTCGTTGTCCGTTACAACAAAGAGTGCCTGGAGATAGGCGGCGTTGCAGACCAAATGGCACGCAACCATTTCATTCGAGCCGTCAAATACGAAGAAATGGTTATGACCATCTCCGGAAAGGAAGGCTTGCCAAAGAAATGGGAAGACGTCATGGCCGCGGTCAAGACGTACGCCCAGACTCAGCGGTCTCTCAAGCCGCACGTCACAAAGGCACAGACCCAGTCGGAAGGCCAGTCCTCCCGACAAGAGCCCAAGCGCAACAACAAGCGCAACCGTGACACATGGAATCGCGGCAGCGATCCCAAGCCATATGTCCCGCGTAACAACCAGCCCGACGCAAGGGCAACAATCAACGCCCAGCGTGAACACAGGGCGTCAAAAAAGGAGTCTCGGGACCGTAACTGGACCGAGATCAACCAGTCGCCAAGCGACGTTCTCCTTACGGACGAGCAATTCCTGCGACCGACCCAACCGATGAAGTACAAGAAGAACCAGGATCTCGCACTCTACTGCGAGTATCACAAGGACTCGGGCCACACAACAAACAACTGCATCAGTCTCCGACTGGAGATTGAACGAGCCCTAAAAGAGGGGAAGCTGCAACATCTGTTGCCAACCACGCAAAAACAAACCAAGCGCATCACCCCCCACAACGAGGGCCCTTCCACGGGTAAGAGGGCTATGTACGTGGCCTCAACCCACATGATCAGTGGAGGGCGAGGAAAGCCGCGCAAGGCTGCAAGAAGACCGGACAATGACTGGAAAGACGAGCAAGTCGTCTTTCCAAAAGTCCGAGGTGGACCATGCGACAGGCGCGCCGTCGTTATCACAGGCTACCTGGCTCACTACTGCACCAAGCGATTATTCATTGACCCGGGCAGTACATCTGACATCATATACGAGCAATGCTTCAACCAATTCGATCAAGAAGACAAGGATCGGTTGCAGCCAGTAGACTACCCTTTGGCCGGGTTTGCGGGGGAAACCGTATTCCCCCTGGGCCAAATCACTTTTCCTGTGCGCCTCACCAACGGAAGGCACACACAAACGGAGGAGGTAAACTTCATGGTTTTACCTCACACCTCCAAATACGACGTGCTTCTCGGGAGGGAGTCGCAGGGCGACTTCAACATGATCACATCCGTCCCCCACTCTGCCATCAGTTTCCCAACCGAGACGGGGGTCGCGATAATATACGCCCGCAGAGAAGTTATGTCCACGGACGAGCTGCTTCCGTCCAAGATAGCAAGGCCTACCCCCAACATTCAACCAGAAAAATGGGTTCTTAACCCAAGATACCCAGAACAAACAGTCACGTTGGGCCATGCCTTACCCCCCACCATCAGAGCGCGCCTGAAGCAACTCCTCTTCAGGAACCAGGATATTTTTGCGTGGACACCCGCAGACATGACAGGGGTACCACGTGAAATTGCGCAGCATTTTTTGAATACCATGCCAGGTATCAAGCCGGTGATCCAAGGCCAACGCCACCTCGGATCCGCAAAGAACGCGGCGATGCATGAGCAGGTCCAAGAACTGCTCTCCGCAGGCATCCTGCGGGAAGTCCAGTACCAGACTTTGTTATCCAACCCAGTCATGGTAGAAAAACCAGCCGGGGGTTGGCGCATGTGCGTCGATTATAAAGATCTCAACAAAGCTTGCCCCAAGGATTGTTACGCACTTCCGGAGATCGACGAGAAAGTCGATAACCTCGCACAATTTCGATGGAAGTGTTTTTTTATTGTTACAAAGGCTACCACCAGGCACAGATGGCAATCGAGGACGAAGATAAAACGACATTCCGCACACCTACCGGGAACTACTGTTACACAAAAATGCCGTTCGGGTTGCGCAACGCGGGCGCAACCTATCAAGAGTTGATGAACGACACTTTTCGCGGTCAAATATGCAAAAGTGTCGAAATCTATATGGACGACCTGGTCGTCATGAGCATGGAAGAAGACACCATGCTCAACGATATTGAAAGAACATTCCAAACTCTGCGAAGCGTCAACATGAAGCTCAATCCAGGGAAATGCTCGTTTGGAATGGAGGAAGGCAAGTTCCTTGGATTCATTGTAACCAAAGATGGATTCAAAGTAAACCCGGAAAAAGTTCAGGCGATCGAGCGCATGCCATCGCCTTCCACGATGAAAGAAATGTAACGACTAGCCGGCAGGCTAGCCGCACTAAATCGATTCTTAGCCAATCATGCAGCTAAGTCATATCCTTTCATCAAAACCCTGCGGAACTGTTTAAAAAAGGAACAGTTCCAATGGACCGCAGAGGCCGAAAATGCTTTCCGGGAGATGAAAGAGTGTTTGATTCAACTCCCGACTCTAACCGCACCACGCAAGGATGAGCCACTTATCCTGTACCTATCTGCCGCGGACAACGCGGTAGGCGCGGTACTCATAGTGGACCGAAAGGGAGTTTAAACACCCATTTACTATATCAGCAAAATGCTCAACGACCCAGAGATAAGATACTCTATCATGGAGAAGTTGGTACTGGCACTAGTGCACGCATTAAGACGATTACGACGTTATTTTGCAAATCACGTCATCACGGTGTTAACCAACTACAGGATCGGGCCGATCCTATCTAAACCCGACATCTCTGGAAGATTAGCAAAATGGGCCATTGAACTAGGCGCGCACACGCTGATCTATAAGCCGCGCCCCGCAATCAAAGGCCAAGTTCTAGCTGATTTCGTTGCCGAAGTACCGGCTAATCGCATTCAGGAATGCGAAGAAGAGCAAAATCCTACACCACCACCATCCTCCTCAGAAACCTGGGCACTATATACCGATGGTGCATCCAACGAGGATGGTGCAGGTGCAGGTCTGCGACTCGTCAGCCCTGATGGCCAAGAGCTTACCTATGCAATCCGCCTCGATTTCAAAAGCATAAACAACGAGGCAGAGTATGAGGCTCTACTGGCAGTAACCCGCCTCGAGAGCAGAAATGGACATGTCGTTGTACGCCGCAAGAGCGGCATCTAGACGCGCTTCGGTATCCACGCCATGGAACCCGAACCTTTCATCGGTATATTTCCCTTGGGCTAAGACGTTGATATGACTGATGCAACGGTTGTAGCCAGCTTTAAAACCAGCCTCCCGCGCACGCAGCCTAATCTGCTCTACACAAGCAATATGGTTATCACAGGCAAATCTAAACAAAAGCAAAGACACCGGATACTTACATGCCCAATACCGTGATCACACATCCAATCGCGATCGTCCTTGAGCTGATCGAATGAAGAAACAAGGCTATCCCTAGCCTCGGCAGCCTCCCTTGCCCGCGCTTCAGCTTCAGCAGCCCGGGCAGTGACCTCCTCAATAATGGCCACCCGGCTCCGCATTTCAGCCTTTTAACAAGGAAAACACAAGCATACAAAGATGATCAATCACACTTGTGGAATATATATACAAATTCAAGAGCAAAAGAAACTCATACCTGAAGGCCCTTAACAGTCTTGGTTAAGTTGGTGCGGTCAGCATTTGCCTCATCAAGAGCCTTGGCAGCACGGGCCTCTGCCTCCTTGGCCTCTTCAAGAGCCTTGGCAGTACGAGCCTCCGCCTCCTTGGCAACTGCATCAGCTGCGGTTTTCTCCTTAACCAAAGCAGCAATCGCTGCCTTGACATTAGTAAGCTCCTGACGAACACGAAACAACGTTTCATTCTGTTTGGCCCAAGATTCTTTCCAAGTCTTGCGCTCATTAGAAAGTTTTTAATTCCAACTCTTGCGCTCATCAGAGAGCAGTTTGGCAAGGGTACGAACCTGTTTAAGACCAGAAGTTGCAGCCCACTCTTCAGTCTGCTTATGCTGCTCAAAGGCAGCCTTATCCTTTTTAAGCTGCTCTGCACCTTCACGAGCAGCTTTAACCAACTCTTCAGCCTCAGCCCGTAAGCGAGCAGTTTCCTCCTCCTTGCGCCCCAGCACCTTGTAGTCTTCCATAATGGCATTCGCCATTATGGAACTCCCCACAAGCATGGATGAGAGTTGATTGATCCGGAGCTCACGTGGCAAACCGCGAGCCCAGTAACTTCAAACGGGGTGCCCAGACCACCCAAAATCTCCCTACACGTGGAGGGATCAACGGAAATATCATTCCCTTGCCTAACATTCCAAGGGGGACGGTGATAGTTCACAGCCCGGTCTTCAGTGTAGGTGCGGAAGTAGAACTCCAATTCAGACTCTTCAGGCTGAATAGGAGACCCCTTAAAACCCGCACCCCCACAAAGAGTCCATCATCAGTGCATGTCCCCCGAGCGAGTACCTGTTTTGTGTTCTGATCCTGAATATGAAAGTAATGTTGAGAAAATAATACATCGACCGGATGAGCGACAGTTAACTTGCTTATGGATAGTAACTTTTTGGTAATATTAGGGACAACAAGTACATTACGGAGATTAATATTATCGCAAAGTTTAGATGATCCGATGTGAGTAATTGGAAGGTGCTTACCGTTTCCAAAAATGAATTTATGATTACCTTTGTAAGGAGTGGAATGATGAAGACATTCCTGGTTAGGAGCCATGTGGTCGGTAGCTCCCGTATCACCGGTCTAATTGTCGCAACCCCCGATCCCCGATTCCCGGGAACGGGCAGACGCGATCTCAGAGTTTCGGTGGTATCAGGTTATTTAGTCTTGCAGCGGAATTTACATCAGGACCGTAGTTAGGAAATGTTTATCAGAGTAAAACCACCATAATTGATATTAATAAACACATGGGCAAAACCCAAGTTTCTTGTTACAGTACAATTATAGGGACAAAACCCTATTTTATTGAATTTAAAACATCGTTTATTAGGTAACTTTTATAGCCACATTTTTCCCCAAGCCTTCAGTGCTCTCCAGCTGGCTTTCATTAATTGGCTGTTCATATTGTGTTACCTGTAACGCGTTTTAAAAACATTTGTCAGTCGGAAATACTGGTGAGTGAAT